>CAMZMU010000104.1:32528450-32871091 GCA_947311845.1 Poa pratensis
CAAAGAAAAAGTCGTGTTATGTGGAAGTGAAACACTGAAGACTGTAGTATATCAACTAATAAGAAGTCCCTTTTCACAGCATTGGGACACCTCTGATGCATGATCTGCACCCATGATTGTCCCTGTCCATTGGAGAATCATAGAATAATAGACCAAAGATGATCCTAATCGCAAAACCACACCACTGAATCCTAAAATACTAGAACATCGTTTCTATGGCCGGAGCACAAAATAACCAAGGCCCGCTGGACATGGTATCATAGAGCATCCAGAGGAAAGAAGGGAGAACCAGACTCACCTAAACCTTGGAGATGAAGAAGAGGCCGCCGCTTCCGAGGTGAACAACCACCATCGCACGGCAACGAGGGCGGAGGTGAAGGACGAAGTACTCGAAGCCTACAGCCCCGGACGGACGCAGGAGGACGGCCACAACATCTGGGTCACGCCGGATCCAGCAGCCATGGCTCCCTCCTGGCCAGCTCTAGCTCCACTCTCCCCTGTTGCCCTGCAAGGAAGGTTCAACATAACCATAGATTAATATAGCAAGCCCCCAAAGTCAAAAGTCAAGGGATAAGCAACAGAACCTTTAAGTTATAAATGCTACTTGCATTACAAACAGTGTCTGAACTAGAAAAACCAAGTAACAATGCCTTGTTATCTACATTTCATCACTGGCAACAATTTATTGTACTCTAATACAGCCAAACACCAGTATTATTTGTTTTATATTAGAAATAACAAATTCAGTACAATTGAAGCCATATCACCACAGCAAGAGAATGAACCAAACTTTTAATTTTAATTTTTTATAAAGCACTGAACCCAACTTCAAGAACATGAACCCAACATTAAAATGTAACAGAAAGACTCGGTCATACAGAACCCTCAATTTTTTGTACATTAGCTTTAGAGAATCAAAGCAATGAGATGTCACAAGCCTGCTCTGGATTAAATTAAAGAACCAGATTTGATCGGCATGTCAAGACAAATTATAGAAGGAATCAAGGAAGCATGCCCATATACATTAACAAAAGAAAACAATGGCTAGCAGCCTTAAAAGCTTCAGAATCCAACATGGAACCACATGCATCTCAATGGTTGACAGAGAACTAAAAAATCGATGGCAAGGCATGAAAAACACCTTCTCTCTAATTGCAAGGAATGGTCGCTGCACAAGAACTGGAAAAATCAGCTGGGGCTCTAATACACGAGATCTTGGCCTCCCTCTGCTTCCGCTTTCGTTGCCACTGCCGACTCAAATACAAGATATTCTTCATATCTGCACACGAGTGAGCACGAGAGGTCAGCATATGGTGGTTATTAGAGCAGACGAAAAGATATCTGCACAAGCAGTTAAACAGAATCACCTCTATTGTTGTCAAAGACTTTCCCTAGTAGTGATTGGATTATACAGAGTTGCTTGCTGAGTTTATCTTACAGAGAACTATAGTAAATGGGACTTGACTTAAATACTTAAATTCGAAGGTGAGACTTGACTTGTTAATGCCCGGTGCTAAACATGGCAGTAAATCGGGAAGTAAATGGGAGATCAGCACAACTAAACCATCATAGTTCATCTAAAAAATATAGAGAACTATATACAAAAAATTAGCAGGAAAACAGAGATTGGCGTTAATCTCTGTTCACTAAAGCATTTCTATTGATGTTAAGAAAGCACATGATAAAAGTTATATGAAAAAGCAACTGCAATCAACTGTAATGATTGGATTATGCATAGTAGCTTGCTGAGTTATCTTACATAAGTTTTCACGGCCAATGTGTGGCAAAAAGTAGAACGATGCGACCAGATTCTGAGAGACGGTAAAAGTTAAAACAAAGCAAGGTATACATGTAGCAAAAGGCAAAAGTCTTAATCAGTTCTATAAGATATAACCATATTACATACAACTGTGGCATTTTTCTAAGGCAATGTCCATTTACAGAGCTCAAATTGACTTGCAAACTGTAATGATCTTTCAACCCGTAATACTATCTTCCTGGAATGAAAATTTTCAGTCTATATAATAAAATACAGGACAATACAATTTTAGGACAAGAAAAGGAAGATAAACTGAAAGAGAAAAGATGCATTGCACAATTGCTCAATCAGAGAGCTGCGAGTGAGAGATGCACATCATCCACTACCCTGTGCAAATATTTTCGTTTGATCACTGCTGGGCTAGGTACGAAGAATATCGTGAATATCATGTACCGCAAGGTATATCTAACAAGAGATCATGAGTGTCCAGGGGAGAGAGCAAGACGTGGTGTGCATGGAATGGAGTAATTACTACAAATGTCAGACATATTCTCTGCCAGATTAATTTTAGGAGCGGATTTGCAGAAATGTTTCGACACATTGTTCACATTCCAGGAAAAAAAATGAAATTTCTTGACGAAGGGTATATAGATGCCGTTGGGGAGATCAGTACATGTAAAAATGGAGGGAGGGAGGTGGAGGTGGTACTGATCGACATCCCAAAAGTCTTTCTTCTATACATGATATATATACATGTGAAACTGCACCCAATATACATAACGAACTAGTAGTGCAATCGATCTGCCTAGGATAGTAGGCTGTAACCAAGCAAACGTGAAGAGCAGTTTCCAATTAATTCTGCTCCCCAAGAAAACAAACAAGATCTATATCGGGCGTACAGCAACAACAGATCATCACGATGAAGTCTTTGAGCAGAACCGATGGATGCAGCGGTCCTATAAACTTTCAGCATAGAAAAAACAAGTGCCCTGTAGTAGTGGAGTGGAGGAGGAAACGCACGCACTCGCAGGACATATATATAATATCGAGTAGAAGAAGTTGCAGAGGAGGAAATCTTTGATAACCTGTGAACCCGTCGGCTGCAAGCAACGCTGCTGCTGCTCCGATCCAGCCGACGGGGCGGCCCAGCGGAGGCGGCGGTCTGGCAGCCGGCGGTCGGACCCGGGCCTTCTCCAGACCTAACCCTTGCGGTCGGACCGGTGGCGAGGAGCACCGGTCGGCCACCATCGGGGCGGCGGCATGTATGAGGCACCCGACCAGCCGGAATCCTAGGCTGCGGCTAGGGTTCGTCGTGGGGCAGGGGACGGGCGGTGCGACGAGAGAGGAGGAGGAGGTGGTGGCGTGGGGGCGAAGGTCGGCAGCGCGAGGACTCGCTGGAGAAGGTCGGAATCGACCGGCGACGGGGCGGAGGCGAATGGGATCGGGAGAGGGAGGGTGGCGGCGCTGTGAGGGGAGGAGGAAGAAAGAAGGACACGAGGAGGGTTAATTGGGCCGAGACTCGTCGCGCGTTTTCAGCCCAGATTTTCCAGCCGACGGGGCGACCCAGCGGATTCATCTGGCGCGTTTTCATCCCAGATTTTCAGCACAGATTTCCGCCCAGATTTTCGCTGAAAAGCAATAAAGAGTCGTGCAAACAAAGAAGCCAAAGATTGACGGGTCATTACTATTGATTTTCTAGGTGGCCGGATACAGCTAGCTACTACTCCCTCCGTATCAAAATATAAGTCACACTAGTCACTTACCACACACATGTATGTAGACATGTTTTAGTGCAAGATTCATACGTGACTAGTGTGAATCTTGCACTAAAACATGTCTATATACATGTGTGTGGTAAGTGACTAGTGCGACTTATATTTTGATACCGAGGGAGTAGTTTTTACGGTGTTACTAAATTTTCGATCAACTAGCTATGATAGTCGGTGGCGTTTTCAGCCCAGATTTTCCGCCCACAAATCAATTAGTAATTCATTTGGCGGGCTCTCGTCCAAATTTTTGTTTCACGCTCGCTCGTACGTGTGTATCAATTGATGGATCTTTCCAAAATTGCATCCATGTGTGTGTGTAGGCGTCTACACAACACAGTATGGATCTTTCTAACAAGAACATCGGATGGATATATATTTGCAGCATGGGGCCATGCACGCGATTGCACTCGTCACACATACATGCACGTAACGTAATTGCACTCACTCGTGTAGGGAGGGTGCGGGTAACATCCAAGAGATTGTCTTTATAGAGACCCGTCCGTCGCCAAGGCATGACACGTCCGGAGATAACACAAATTACGGGGTAGGCGCGGACACCTCGATGGAGTAGCCATGGCCGACTCGGGACCTGCATATATAGGTAAGACCACGCCACATGTCCACGTCACCGAAAGGCGGTGCGCAATAAACCGATCAAGGCGACACATCGAGATACCTCTAGCTGGAGTGCGCTAGACTTCTAGGAAATCTGTTGAGAACCTCACGTGGGAAAAACACCCGAAGATCACCGGAAAAAATATACACACACCAAGCATATGGACACCCGGGAGCGTAATGGAAAGGCATTCAAGATCGCACAACGGAGCAAGAGTGATGATGTCTAGGAAAAAGGGTAAATGCACGAGCCACGAGACCATGCAACAACGAATCATCGTCGCCATGGTCGCACGCAGGCAACTTTGCATGGAACGCCACTAACACAACCTAGCTAGAGAGACTCATAAAAAAAGGTATTTCACGCCTTCCCGCCACCGCCTACTATAGAGACTCATATATGGGATTTCTCCCGAAGGGAGCAGATAGGATCAGAAGGGAAGCAATGCATGCACATTGTCTCACAAAAATCCCTCGAATGCATGGGGGAATGTACAATGACGTGTACGCGTGTCACAAGTCCTATGTCGGTGAAAATACATATATCACTGACATATGTGTGGGCCTACTACTGTGATAGGACCAAAATCCATAGACAAAAAAATGGTAGACTTCTTGTTTAACTCCCTCGAAGATTCTAACACGATCTTCAGGGATAGCAGATGTGCGAGAAGTTATTATTGGGAATTATGACCTCGCCATTACAACCGACCACAAATACAACGTCGGAGATGGTGGTGAAAGTCTTGCGGTATCTATATATAATGTTAAGTAAAAGCCTCGTCAAAAAGATGGTGTGACAAAAAAAAAAGGTGATTTCGGACACATGGCTTACCACCGACGGTGGTGGACTAATATTTGCCCGATATAAATACTCGTCTTCGTCAAAGGGTATTATTCACATTTAGATTAATTTGTTCATGTACGCCGTGCATATATTTGGCACACTAAAAAAATAAGCGGAAAACACACAAGAGCTCATATGAGTTAAGAGTAATAGAAGTTACGATAAAACAATTATTGAGTCATTTGTAATCGTCCAAGAGATATCTAGTTCTTTTTCCCATAACTAGCTACCATGGCATGGCATAGTCGTTGTTGATCCCCGCTCTAACCACCTCTTACACCAACTTGATGACATTCGACGAAAATTATCCAGCTCCCATTCATTAGCAAGATAGAGAGAAACGAAATCCGCCCGATCCAGGGATCAGAAGCACACAAGGGCCCACATGGTCTGGACCTCAAACGCCCCCCCCCCCCCCCCCCCAAAAAATTCTAGAAAAACAATTAGCAATCGAAATTCTCTCTAAATTGTCAGAGTTCTTTACATATGGCTTACCACCAGATAGGCAGGCCCGACACATAGTTGACTATAACGGTCCCGTCGGCATAGACCAAACTTATATAGTTAGGAGACAACTATTAACTATAATTTCATGTTTCATTTCATCGTTACATGTTAATACTTTAGTTAGGAAACAATTATTACTTGTCATTTTATGTGTTCTTGATCATCTCGTGTTAGGTCCTTAATTTATGCTAGGAGATAGTTATTATCCGTCATTTCATGTGCTATTTTATTTTCATGTGTTATAATATAATGACATAGTTATTACGTATCATTCCATGGGAAGTTTACTTTTCAGGTGTACTTATTTTCTGCTAGGAGATCGTTTCACCATAATTGTATCTATCCATGTGTAGTACTTTGGGATATGAGTGTTGATTTAGGCGATTTGAGAGGGGGGCGAAATCTTTGGGTAGTTAGGATCAAAACTCTGGTCTTAGAGTATGACGCATCCATATAGGAACTATGAAGATGCGGAAAAAAGAGACAACCTTTATAGTATGCATGGCTTGTTAACAGAACGGAGAGAGTATAGGTCCTATAACATCGCGGTTTTTTCTATTCCTTCTCGTGTGCTCTAACCCATATCAAATTGTCTTAGTCGCGAAATACTAAAGTCATTTTAGCGTAACTTATTGACACTACTAGAAAATCCATCTCTACCGGGTGGTCCACGCGCGCTTTGCCAAGTGCAAAAACACGGGCCACCCGGCAAAGAGCCTCTATGCCGAGCGACGGGAAAAAACACTCGGCAAAGACGAAACCACTCAGGGAAGAGGATCTAAGCCGAGTCTCCCCTGATTTAGCACTCGGCGAAGATAAATTTGTCGGGAAACGAAAAAAGACACTCGGTAAAAATCAAGTCTCGGCAAACAATGTCGCCACGTGGCACCTGACGACCGGCCCGACGGCGCCGTGACGGAGTCAAATCTTTGCCGAGTTCACGCTCGGCAAGGCACGCAAAAATTTAGGATTTGCCGCCTTTTTCCCTGACATGCATCTTTGCCGAGTGTGTCCGTGCGAAACACTCGGCAAAGAATTAATGCCCAGGTGACCATTTGGCGCATGGTTTGCCGAGTCCCACACCCGAGCCCCACACCCGGTAAAGGTTACCGGCTCAGCAAAGGCGACGGTCTTGGCGACGGCTGGCACTCGGCGAAAGCGTCGCCAACGCGACAGACGGCACTCGGCAAAGGCTTCGCCGAGATGCAAAAAAAAACACTTGGCAAAGAGGTTTTGCCGAGCGGACCTCTTCGGGACACGTGTCTGCACGTGAGGCGTTAGCTCTTTGCCGAGACAGTGCGCTGACACTCGGCGAAGATTTGTCGTTCGTTTGGCATCAGACGGACGTCAGCATCTTTTGTTTGCCGAGTACCCGGGAAAACACTCGACGAAGAATTCACCGGGTACCCTGACAAAAAGCACTCGGCAAAGAATCAGAATCTTCGACGAGGTATTTTTCGCCGAGTGCCATCCGCCGAGTGGCTGTCTCGGCGAAGCATTTGCCGAGTTGGGTTCTTGTCTTTGCCGGGTGTCTTTCCCACCCGGCCGAGGCGTCGATTCCAGTAGTGGGAACGTTCCAAGGTTAGGTCTGAGAAAATCGCCCTTGAGGTCAAGGCTAAACGACCTCATCCGCGTCAACGCTGCTTCCCGGCGGAGGTGCTTGCGACATGTGTTTCACTATGCTTATGCGGCACGCTACTACACTGTCTTGGGTTTACGCGGACTGCCCAACGCGACCGTGGAGTACTATAGTAGAATTGTGTTGGCCGATCCACTCGTACATCTATATAGTTATTATTATGTGCTGAAAATATGTACGTACGTGTCAATCAAACTCAATGAACTTAGGTTATATATTTGGGCAATCATACGCGCGCGGTGATTTTGCATTAGACGATAGAGAGAGAGAATGCACGCAGAGCTAGCGCGTTGACGTATACGAACGGTGGGACCTCAAGGCAAACAATTGGCTAGTAAAAAAAGGTAAACACGTACTTGGCTCCTCGATCATGCATTCACGTGGATAATATGCATGCAGCTGTAGTGTTATACGGATAAAACCCATCGCCCCGGTCTCGGCCTCTTCTCTAGCTTCCTTCCCAGTTTGTCCAGGATGGAACGGGCTCGCGCCGAGATCAACTCCAACAAGTCCATCGGGAGGCCAACTACAGCAGCACGGCTACGGAAAACATATCTGAATGCACGAGAGCCATCTAGCTAGCATATGCCCCCATCCCTAACTTTCTTCTTCGTCTCCCTCGTCTCTACCGCATCCGTGTCGAGCACGCCCTCCGGCTCAGTCTTGGACGACGTTGTCATGGATGCATGATGGGCTGCATCATCGCCGACTCTAGGAGAGATCCCGTCGAGCACGTCGTCATCTCTAACTCGCGGCAACTTCCGGTTCTCGACAATGCCGCCGTCATTGCCTACTTTTTTCATCGGTTTGTGGGACCACGAATAGATACCGTGATGTTCATCGACACCATGGTCAACGTGGTCCCAACAACGATGTGCTCCGTTACCACCACCTTGCAGACATTGGCGCCTATGCGGAAAGAAATACTTCGTCCTCTTCCGGAGCCACATGAAGCTCAGGCTGATTAGGTGGCAGTCCTCTCCCGGGTAAAGGGATTCATAAGAGAGCATATGTCGTCACAGTTGTGAGGAAGAGCATTGCCGTAGGTGGATATGCAGTGGCAGACGTCACTACATATGTCCCCGCAAAGGGGGCGCGGTGAACGATGTCGGTGGGGAGACCCAAGAAGGCATCGTCACGGAGGGTGAGAGACAGGAGCACCAATGGCATTGGAGTGATGCATGTGCACCACGGACGACAAACACATGTAGGAGGACGAGGCCTAGGCCAAACAGCTCTGGCGGCGGTGTCTCACTCGGCAAATTTCACTCAAGTGACTAATGCAACCCCTTGCACGCGGTCTTAGAGCGCCATGGATACTCAATTATTTAGTAGTTTTCTCGCTATTTGAAAGCTCGGGCTGATTAGGTGTGTAGCAGTCCTCTCCCGAGTAAAGGGATTCATAAGAGAGCATATGTCATCACAGTTGTGAGGAAGAGCATTTGTCGTAGGTGGATAAGCCGTGGCAAAAGACCCCACGTAGGGGGTGCGGTGGACGATGTCGGTGGGGAGACCCAGGAAGGCGTCATCACGGAGGGCGAGACGCAGGAGCACCGATGGCGTATACGAACGGTGTGCACCGCGGGCAATAGACATATGTAGGAGGACGAGGCCTAGGCCCAACAGCTCCGGCGGCGGTGTCTCACTCGACAAATTTCACTCAACTAAGGCAACCCTTGCATGTGGTCTTAGATCGTCGTGTATACTCAATCATTTAGTCGTTTTCTCTCTAGTTTTTACGGGTCGTAGCACATTTTTATATTGGCATGGTTTTCCCTCCCATTTCTCGCTACCTGTGATTATATAAGTATGTGTTATCTACTATGTAAGATAAAAAAATAACTATTTTTGTTAAAATACCATTTATTTTGTTAAGTTTGAAAAAATAATTATAATAAAAAATCACATTGAACATAATCAAAGTGAGGCCTAAATTGGTGGGGTCTTTGCCTTGGTTCACTGACCTAAATCTGGCGATACTTTGTTTCCTAATGAGCAAAAGGATCAGTTAGAAGTAGATATCACCTTCATGCCATTTCTGTCGCGTGATTAATAGTGTCCTTATGTTAGGATATAGCTACTATTTACCTATAATTGATGTTCGTTTCCTTATCCCGCACTACTATTTTATGCTATGATATATTTAATACCTATCATTTCATGTGTCTTTTTTTGCGGCATGATATTTTTTATGATAGAAGTTAGAACTCCGCGTGTTGAAGATTTCCCCATCAATGTGTGTACGACAGATATAGGTAAATAGTGTATGTGATACCGGGTGATAGAGAGAGGTCAATGTGGGGCCAGATGACCGAGTTAGGGTTATATGGGGTCGGACAATCGAGAGAGTTGTATATGGTTTGGCTGAGTAGGAGATTTTGCATGGCCTGTAGAAGTGTGTACGTGGGACTGTGTGACTTTGAGAGGTGCATCTACTCGCGGATGACCGAGAGGTTTATATGTGGCATTGTATGAACGAGATATGTGTATGTGGGTCCAAACAACTGAGAGAGGTGTGTATGACGACCACAAGAGAGATGCACACATGACGAGATGGCCGAGAGAGGTACATGCATGAACATTTGATCGAGAGAATAGCATCTGGTGTCGGATGACTGGGAGTGGCGTATGTATTTCTGGATGACCAAAAGAGGTGTATGTGGCTTTAGACGTTTGAGAGATGTGTATGCGGGACCGGATGATCAACTCGGGGTTGTCGATGCTTTTCTTCCCCCCTTTTCTCGGTCTTTAGTAATTTTGCTTCAATAGTTTAGTCGTTGCATATTCTTTGATGCTTCTAAAAGTGAAGTGAAAATAAATACAAATTTCGCACTAGCATAGAATAAAAGACGAAAACGAAAATGATTTAGGTCAATATGGTTCCACCCCATATATATGCCGGCGCATGTGCACGTAATCCACGTGTCTAGAAATTACAATTCTGATTACCACCACAACATTTTGACAAGACATTTACTTAACCCTTTCCCTTATACCACAAGGCCTCACCATCAACGGATTTGACGCGCGTGCATGTACATCATATGCGATAATGCCGACGCCTCAGCGCCTCACAACAACTACGTTGCACAACCGCCATCCCCGATGCCTTGTTTGATAACTTTTGAGAGTTATGCTTAAATTTTACAACCTTCAATTTGTGATATAGATATTTTGATTGTAACACCACTGGTGGGTTCCTCAATGGTATATGCATTTTCACTTGCTGACGGCCCACGAACCCATAAATGTCTACTTTGGCCTTGTCACGTGGATCTTGGAATCATCATATACCTTTGCCTCTTTGTGTCCTCCAACCCGTGTGCTCTGATACGTCCGGGAGGAGTTAGGTTATGCTCACGGTGTCCCATGCGAAATTGCCTTGGCGTCCTATAGGGAGGTTTGGACGACGCGTTGTGTATCGAATCGGTTTGTGGTTTCTTGGTGGGTGTCGGGACCATGCATCGCCTCGTGTCGCGACTCCGTACGTCCTCCACCATCGGCAGACCTTTTTGTACGGACTTTTTTTCTGAAAACAATCTATTTGAAGTACGTTAAGGTGCAGCATCATGCATGGGAAGATTTGGTCTCGTACGTGCTGTGGTAGAGCCGCACGTACGTACGTGCACCCATGGAGCTAGCTACTACTACATGCATGCATCCATGCATCTACTAGTGCGCCAACGAATTTTGATTTTTTTTAGCCAAAAAAATGTCGTTTTGGGCCAAGCAGGAAATCACAGCAAAATCCACGTTCCACCAATGAGATGCCAGGAAGCCTTGTCCTGTGGATCGCCCATCTATTCGAGATTTTATTAATTGATACATGTGCACGTACCGGGGGTGTGTGTGGCGGAAAGTGGGTTTTGATCCCGGGCACCATTACACCCTCCAGTTTAAAAAATTCGAAAACCATATTTATAAGCTTCAAAAAATTCCACGTGTAGGCAATGATATATCTCACTTACGTGCAAAATTTCAACACCTTTGTATTCTGAGCTACACAAAAATGACAAATGTGTAGATCTGAGAATGTATATTTTCAAATCTCTAAGTTTTACCAGATTTATTATTTTTGTGTAGCCCACAATACAAGGTATTTCAATCTGAAAAAAATCATGGTTATGGGATACACCATTGGCTACACGTGGAATTTTTTTCAGAATTTTTTGAAGCTTATAAATATGGTTTTCGAATTTTTTAAAGTGGAGGGTGCAGTGGCCCATATATACATACTTGTGCATTGAGACGTACCTTACGTTTGGCTCTCTGAGGCGTGTACATTGTTGTTTCATTTTTTATCTTGCTCTATCATTGTTCAAGAATTCGGCCGAATCACCGATTAAATGGCCAGTTAATCGCTGCTCGGTGGGTCACTGAATAGCCGATAAATGCCGATTACCCCATTAATCGGCCGATTAACTGGCGAATTTGCCGATTAATCGCTATTCAGTGGCCGAGCGAGCCGTTACTAGTTAACGAATTCCTGAACAATGTGCTCTATGTTGCACAGTCTATGGCGCTGTTCCAAAACCAGGAAGTTTGAGATTTGGAGGGATTTTAGACGCGATTGCATTAATTGCTGGTTTAGTTAGGGCGTGAGTAAATGAAATCAGCCTGCAGTCTCCTGTCCTTCCTATTCCATTCGCCAATACATGCACAATGACCGCTCGATTAGTGTCCCAGGGAGTAACTACGAGTAAGACTAGCCATAGTGGTGGTATCATACCTAGTATCATGCATGCCACGTAGGTAAAAAGATGACGTGTCACTACATTTAATGATAAAGAGATCATGGTGGTATCATAAGTAGATACCGTAACATAACGCGTTCCAAGACAAGATGAGTCTACAATATAATTAATGCAATACAATATGATACCACAAATATGTTCCTACCCATAGTGGAAGTATTTACATAGACTAGTATCATATGCATGATACCAGTATATAATACTCTCCACTAGTCTACGGAGTAACTAGCGCTATTTAGGTGCCATGGGAGTAATGGGCCTAATTAACCATCAATGCTAATATTGCTTCCTGGCTATAAACGATTTTGAACCCAATCAACGCATACCGGTGCTAAACGTATACGTGCATGTAGCTTCCAAGCTTGCAGCTACGTGTTGATGTACTATGTAGTACGTAGACTCCAGCTTTCTTTTGACCAAAAGTCGACTACAGCTTCGACCAGGCATAAATAGCCTCATCTCGAAAAGGAGCAGATGAACCAAAAATAGGCAGGAAGAGTCAAGCACGAGCTAGTCGAACTAATGCCACTTCTAAGTAGCTCTAGCCAGCTATACCACAATGGTCCGTCCGTACATTAATTATATATTGGCATCATTTTGTCCTTCAACTACTCTACAATAATTTTTCTTCTCCTAGATCTTCACGGCGAATCGTTTTGTTGTCTTTCGACAAATGATGTGGTTCACGCTCTGATCACTATCTGAATCTAAACTCTCCGATGTATGTCTCCCTCTCGTTCCCCGAATCCATCACCAGGTACAAGCTACCATGCTTCGTTTAAGTCTAGTGAGGATCATCACAGAGAGCCGCGTGAAGAAGATTCGGCAAGAGTCTAGGCGAGTGGATCGCCCGAGCCAGACAAAGAAGCAAAACTCTCACATAAGACGCGTCATGCAATGATACACGCCGAGAAGCTCGTCGAAGAACTGCGCAAAGCTAGAAAGGAACCGAGTGAGACACGTACTCGACCAAACACAAGAGAGCGGTGGAGCATATCCCAAGAAAAAAAGATCATGGCCGCCGACCTGACCATCGCCCCACCGACCAAGAGGGTGGACCGAGAGATTGCAAACGATGGATGTCCACAACACTAATGGAATCACAAGTGTTATTCATTACCCACTCGGCAACAGAGACACTAAGGTGATCACAACATAAAAATACTCGGGGTCCATCAACAACATGTCAACATGAGATGTATGACAAGTGTTTGACCGACGACACTCACAAGTATGGAGAGTATTTTGAAAGTGAGACCGGGGCACTCGGCAAATGTGACATATCGGTTATTTTATGCCACATTCCTTTTGATAATCTTTGTTATCATTCTGGTTATCATTCTGGGTACATAACTATTATTGCATACACATTATAATCATTGTTACCCATGTAGAAAGGTACGTACGTTAGAAACTAGATAATGCCGATGTTCGCAGAGCCTCGACAACGTCTCCAGATCATCTAACAAGAAAACCACGACAGGCATCCCGCAACCCCAAAGAGATGTGTAGTAGCTAGCCTAATAAAACGGACGGGAAATGCAAAAATGAGGAGTTCTCGCGACTCCCCAAGTAACCATTTCTCCAAAATCGTGGGGCCAAACAATCAACCGAGGACTCCAAACTATTTTATATAACGCGAGAACAACGTCATCATACCCGTGTGCTAGTCCAAAGTGGAAGGGAAAATTGTCCCCAAGATAGGGTGCTTCATTCTCAATTCTACGAGAATTGTTGCGAAAGTTTTTCATTTTCTTCTCTTAAATAGAAGTTTCATTTCCAATTAATGTATCCTAATATGTTGCCAAAATATTCTTGTGATGATCAATTCAACCTCTGATTAAAAGATAGACCCTTTTCGTGCACCCATCGTCTGTCCCTCCACCAACTCCATCATCCCAAACATTATCTTGTGAGCTCGGTGAAGCAATACCTCGGGTCAGAGAAATAAAGGTGGAAAAAGAAAACATAATATGAGTGGATATGTCGAATAGAGACGATATATGCGAACTAGAGCTTGCTGGTTGATGCTCCTGAACTTGCTTTTTATCAGTGTCACGACATTCCACATCACATGAAATTAGCCCTAACTAGGAGATCCCACAATCTGGTTAAACTGTTCATTGTTGCATGCATGCACCGATTACTCTAAAAGTTGTTGTATGGGAGCGACCATGGTTTTCAGAGGAGTACGGCAATGTAGTAGACATCCTAGGCCTCCATGCTCATGTTATAGGGTGAATGAGGTTAGGCGGGCGGCCAAGACAACAAAGCTCTCTGGCCTGGGAGCATAACTCCCTGGAGAGAGTAGTGTCGGAACATAGCTTTTATTTATCATAGGTATCTAATTCCATATCCATTTTTCAATTTTAATTGACCGCTGTTTAACTTACTAGCGCCTACATAATTGGCTCAGTCGGGATATCATATGCAAAATTTAGCAAAGGCAAACTCCCTAGTATAAAATAAGGATTCTAAAAATGCGTTATCGAAATGGCACGTGAACTAATAGATGATGACTATCTCGAAGCATAAAATAATAGTGCCTATAATTAAAATGCCACTTGAAATGTTCGGTAATAACTTTCCTACCATAAAGTAATAATGTGCGCCGACACCTGAAATGATGATGAAATGCCACATGAAATGGTAGGAAATAACTATATGCCTCTCCCCTCTTCACACACAAATTCTGAATTTTCTTTACCCCTCGTCCGACATCTGAATCGACTACCACATCTCTGTAATTTTATTCCATGGTATTTGTGATAATCTTTGCTCTCGTAACGGTGAACTTATGTGATATATATGCATGCCTATTATTCCATGGACATTATAATCATCGATGTGCATGATAAATTGATACTCCCTCCGTTCCAAATTAATTGACTTCCATTTGTCCAAATGTGAATGTATCTATACTTATAACATGTCTAGATACATTCACATGTGGGCAAATGGAAGTCAATTAATTTGGAACGGAGGGAGTATCACCCGTCGAAACGCCTCCATTTAATGGTGCAAGGCTCTCCAATGTTGCCTCTTTTGGCGCTTAATACTTCCTCTATTCTGCCGCCTAAAATCTAGCAATCGCCCTCCTTTTTTTCTCCTACAATAACTGCACGAGAGTTAAAATCCTTTTTTTCGCCTAAAATCCTCTCGCTAATCTCTTTCCTAATTAATAGCAACGAGAGTTAAAATCTGAACCGTCCATTCTCAAAACCTATCGCCGCCGCATCTCATCATTCTCATTCTCATTCTCATCGCGCATCTCATCAGACGCTGCCGCCACCAAGAATACCCAACCTCTCGCCGGCCCCGCCACCCAGCTGCCACGGCTGGCTTGCTCGCCGGCGCGCGCGTGCGTCTATGCGCGGCGCTCCGTCGAGCTGGCCGGACCGCGGCGCCCCAGTGGCCTAGGGTTTGCAGGGCGGCGCTACACGCCGGTCGCGGGGCGCGTCGTCCACCTCGCGCTGCACGGAGGGGTCGCCTGCTCGGAGTAGGGGATGGCGTCCTCCGCGCTGGCCATCCATCCCGGCCGCCGCCACTCGCCGGCCTCCTCCGCCGGCGTCTTCGCGACCAGCAGGCAGGCAGGCCGTGGACGCGCCGGATCTGAAGGCCGCTGTCTGCTGCTGCAGCTGCTGCTGCTCTCTTCCCCGACCACGTCCCCGAGACGCATCCCGCCACCGACCCTCCTCAACGTCTCTCCTCCTCGCCCGCTACTGCAGGTGACACAATCCCCTCGCCTCGCTGTGTTGTTGTTTCTTCCTCCTGTCAACGGCGCCACCATATGTGCTACTGCTACGCCTGCTCTAACCGTTGCAGTTCGGGTGCACCTGCAACTGCACTACTGCTGAGAAATTCAGCTCCGGTCCTCTTTACACTCTGCTAGTATAAAACTTCAGTTTTTTCGATTCAGTATTATGGGAATTCAGTTACAACGGTTCAGCATGTGGAGGTCTACCTCTCTTCACGGTAGCTCAATCAATTAGTTCCCCGCTGCATCGTGTATGCATGCATATTGGAGAAAATGGCAATCTCATCGTGTTACAGCTTTAGATGTTTCGATTTACTAGTATTGAAGTTCAGATACGGTTCAGCATATGCGATTCTACCTCTTCACAGTAGCTTCTTAATTAGTTCCCCACTGCATGTTAGTTATGTTAGCACACGGTGCTTGCTACTCCACAACAGCACCTTCCACCTGGGTGGAAACGTTCATCGTTCCCAATCCATTGGTAAAAATAATAGGAGCCCGTAACAGGCAAGTTATTCAAGCTCGTTATTCTTGTTTTATTTAGCAGCTAACTAGTGAAGACCAAGATTTGAACGTTTTCCAGCTTAGCCTTGCCGCTATCTTTGTTAGCACAATTCATCTCCCAGTAAACTCTTTAGGAATAGAAAAACTAATTTTTTTGGGGATGCAATGCGTTGCCACATGCATGCTGTAGCTTTAGTATATAGTATGCACACACAACACCACATATTTGCTTTACGTGCACATACCCAATTGACCAGACGAGGATGTTTAATTGACTTCCTGTTGCGTGTTAGCACCACTTAAACATTTTTTGGGAACATTTCTCTCTCCTGACCATGCTAATCTTGCACAGCCCTGATGCTGCCATTAATTAATTGTTTTTGCTGTTAAGAGTTAATCACGCCCTCATTAGTACTAATTGCATCGAGTTTATACCTTGGATTCATGCACAAGTTTTGATGCATGACAGAATTTATAATGCTGTTCTTTAGATTGCAGCAAGCAAAACTAAAATGCTTGTTATCGATTCTAATGTTTGTATCCTATTTCGCTACTTACTTCGCATCTAACTGAGCTTTATTCATACTGATTACAGTCTACCTGGTTACGATCTGATGGCTGGGTGAGGCGACCATGTCGTGGAGGAGCCCCCCCCCAAGTCCCACTGCGGTGACCTCGACGCTGCAGTTTAGGAGCTCATCAACATCGCTACATGAAGGTCGAATTGTTTTCTTTAGTCGTGCTGGTTGCTGCCTGTTCTGGTTCGTGACCTTTGTGCCACGGCCGTGTTTGCGTGTTGTGCTTTCCACGCACTATTCTTCGGGTTGATTCTTGGTTGTTTGCTGGTGGATACATGTATTGGTTGTTTTTCTGCAGAAACTTGTCTTGGTTTCCGCAGAGAAATGCAATAAGTAACTGGTATGGATGTCCTTGCATGTAAATATATCACCTTGTAGAATTATTTCACATTTGATGGTTGTGATAAGAACTTCAAACTTTGTTAATATTGTCTGGTACTCTCTTGCAATGCTTAGGATTATTTTTATGTTAGCATGTTGGTGTATATGAAATATGTGTACTGGATGGTAAAATTTGAGCTCATGGATATTCCATGTTGACTGGATATTAATCTCTTCATGTGCCAACCTGAATGCTCAATCTCGATCAGCTAGTGCTGAGTGTTTTGTTGTGTAGATTCAGTAGTAAGTAATGATGCTCGAAACAGTAGTTTTTTCTTGTTGAGTAAAATATGTTGTCATCTAGTTGCTATCATATGATGATCTAAACAATATACTACATGGCCACCAAGATTTTTCTTGCAGCCATCAAATGCATGCTACTATTATATGATGAAGTTGTGGACACGTCGTGATCAGTGATCATTTCTTGGTTGTTGCTTGGCCTAGCTCTAGAGTAGATCTTATTTGTGTACATGTCGATCAAGCTTTTCCTTGTATGTTAATTGTCGTCGATGCATGCAGGCCCTTGTTCTACCAGTGGTAGCACGCTGGAGCGGTAGCGCTGCTCTAGGGGATAGGATGAGTCCCTGATGCAGCATCAGCTGCAAGGGAGACACGTGTCTGGCCAGGAGTGATCCGGCTGGACATGCTTATTTGTGTACACGCTGCAGGGAGGGGGTCGCCTCTGGAGTAGGGGACGGCACTGTTCGGTGTTCTCCTCGCAGGCGTCGATCCTGGTTGCAGCTACTCGCCGGCCTACTCTGCTGGCGTATTCACAAGGGTGCCTGACCAGCAGGCAGGCCGTGGATGCGCCGGATCCGAAGACCGGGTGGCTGCTGCTTTCTTCCCCGAACACGTCCCCGAGATGCATCCTGCCATCGACCGTCCTCAACGTTGCTCCTCGCCTGCAGGTGAGACAATCTCCTCCATATCTTGTTGTTTTTTCCTCCTGTCAACGACGCCATATGTGCTACTGCTACGCCTGCTTTAACTGTTGCAGTTTGTGTGTAGCTGCAACTGATTACAGTCTGCCTGGTTACCGATCTGATGGCTGGTTGGGGCGACCATGTCGCGGAGGAGCTTGCCCCCAAGTCCCACTGCAGCGACCTCGACACTGCAGTTCAGGAGCTCGCTGACATCGCTACCCGAAGGTCGAATTTTTTTCTTTGGTCGTATTTGAATAGGAGGGTGTCTATCCTCGAAGGCCACGGCCGTGTTTGCGTGTTGTCCTGACCAAGCACTATTCTTCAGGTGGATACATGTATTTGTTGTTTTTCTGCAGAAGCTTGTCATGTTTCCGCGCACAAATGTTATAAGTAACTAAAATGGATGTCCTTCCATGTAAATATATCACCATATAGAATTATTGTGCATTTTATGGTTGTGATAAGAATTTCAAACTTTATTATGTTCTGGCACTCTCTTGCAATGCTTAAGATTATTTTTAATAGGTTGTAGCTTTGGATCATTATTATTTGAAGTGTTGGATCATCGTTATTTGCAATAATGGTTTAGGTGTAGTGGGGGTGCTATGACTAGGGATTGTTTGCTTGTCCATGCGTAGAGCATTTTTAGATGTTTCTTATATACTTTGTGGTGTCATGCTTGAATGAATGTTACAGAAATCTGCAAAACTGTGTGCTAGGTCTGTTTATGATTGACTCCTGCCTTTCTTATTTGTAAGTTTTGTGGTCAGCTGAGAATATACAATGATATGGATATCGTGAGGATTAATGAGGTCTCACCTATATGACTTGTGGTGGTAGATAGTTGAAGCCTTGTGGGTCATTTGAACCTTTGTTGTCAATGGGTCCAGATGCTAGTAGACCATATATCACAATCCAAAAGCGGCTATTTGCAGTGCTAAAACTATCTCCTAATTATACTTGTAATTTGTAAGACATGCCAACTGATTGTATCATATTATTTGTTATGTTATTTCAAGGTGGTACCTTGTGCTTTGTTGGCCCTCCTTCAACGTCTCATAACATTGCAAACCATTTCAGATGGGCTGGGCGTTCCTTGTTTTCTGACCAAAATTTTGCATCTTTTGTAGATTGCTCCACCGTTCAGAGCTCACTATGTGTTTCCACTGGGGGATTTGGGAGCAGGAAGTCGAAGGACTACCCCACCCTTTTGTGGTCATCGCTGAGAGCCCGAGACCGGTAGCGCTGGCCTCCTGATTTCCTGCTGCTGTTCGCATGCCCATGCTAATGCTGCTGTTGGCGCCCACCTCCTGCTGCCGGCCACGTCCCCGAGCAGGAGCTGCTGCCAGCAAACCACTACAACCTGGAATTGGAGGACCTCATCCATGGTGTCCATGTCGACACTGTAAGCTCCCCATCTCATCTCCTTTTCGCCTCCAGACCTCGATTTTGTCTTCCTTATGCTCCTGCCCCTGCCCCTGCAGATAACGAGGAGGAGGAGCTGTTGGTCGCCTACACGGGCAAGGAGAGACCGTTGTCCGGAGCTGCAGCAGGCTGTCTGGATGCCCAAAGGTCTTCCCCCTCTTTCTGCTGTCTAGCGCGCCATTATTTCCGGCCTTGTATTTCTTTTCTTGCTGGATCATTTTCATCTGAATGCTCAACATGTACATTGCCAGATGCCAAGTAACCGAGGAGAGCCACCGCCGGTTGTATCGACGATGGCGTCCAAGTGACCAAGGAGAGCCGCTGCTAGTGGTGTAGACGACGGCATGCAAATGACCGAGGAGAGACACCACTGGTGGTGTCGACGACCGCGTCGGCCTACCCCAACACAAAGTGGTAGGCCGCAGCCACATTTTGAACTTGCTGATGGTTGTCCTTTTTCATTTTCTCATCCCTTGCGTAACTGTTGTTTTTGCATGTATTTGTCCCTCCTGTTTTCCTCCAAAATGTTTGTGATGCGTAATGCGTTTCTGCATTTCTAATTTGTTATGCAATGTTCATTCTTGTCCGGTGATGAAAAACTTACTATTCATACCATCTTTCGGGACTGATTGATTGCTATGCGTACATGCTGTCATTCTGCAATTCTGAGGCAAAATTAATAAATTTTCTTTGATTGTTTGAATGTTTTGTGAATCTATTAGTAGTCTAAATATTTGGTTTGTTCTTTGGGTCGACTCATCTTTTTTGGTAGATCTTGTTTATATTTTTTCAACTGGCTAGACAATGATGAAAAACATGAACAAAACACGCCATCTTTCGGGACTGATTGGTGCATTCAATGTGCCGTACTGTCACATCTGCAATTCTGATGTCCAGTCTCTTAATTTCCACCAAAATAGAAGTTTTTTGTTGTATTTGTGTTTCAAATTTGTTCTGCCTTGATGAAAGATCAGTTTCAGTGTTATTTGTTCATCCGGCGATGGAAAACCTTTTATCATACCATTATTCGGGACTGGTCAACTGCTATGCGGCTATGCTGTCATTCTGCAGTTCTGAGGTCAAAATGAACATATTATGCGTGTTTGTTAAATTAGTCTGTCATTACTTATATATTTTGATTTATTAGCAGTCTTGTGATTGTGTAGCAGCACCTGTGATGATAAAGCGTGTGTATATGCTACCTTTATCTGCCTCATCTGGATATGTTTAATCATGATCATACTCTTATTTGTATATGACTTTGCCGATTTTTGCAGTCATACCAATGACCCTTTTGTGGCCATTTAAGATTTTGAATTGTTTGCTTGTCCCTGCATTGAGCATTTTTGTATGTTTGTTACATTTTTTTGGTTTCCTGCCTGCATGTATTATATATTTAATTTTGAATATTAAACCTGCAGATGCCAAGCCAACATCAAGAGCAAAAAGATGTCCCCACCATCGGAGGCGAAGAAGAAAGACGAAGTGGATGGTATCAAGGTCCTTGGCAGCGCAGGCTTCTCCGGCTGCAAGGCGAAGTTCTCCGGCAGCCACGCCACCAACTGCATGTAGGAAGTTGTCTCCTTGTTCATCCTGCCTGCGGTGTTTGGTTAACATTTTTTGGTTGGAATGTTGTCTGACCTGGTGGTCCAATGTTGCAGTGCCGACGTGAACTCCCGCCCCAAGCATATATGACGACCACCCCTGTACGAGCAATGGCGCCATCGGACCATTGAAGGAGGAAGATGCGGAGGCTCTCGTCCTTGGCCCCAACCAGAGTGGCTTGAGGCGCTCTGCTGTCGTGTGCCGGCGGTAGAGCTGGTTCGAGATGAAGGTATAGATTGGATAGATCGGCTGTTGGTTTGGTGTTCAAACAGTTGGCAAGGGACTTCACAATGTCTTCTTTTCGGCAAATGAATTGCACAAATGTTGGTCTTCCTGATTGCCGCTGAGATGAGTCTTTGTTGGTCTACTGTCGTGCAGGTGGTGGAGCCTTGTTCTTGGACCACTGGTAGCTGGAGTTGTGCATGGAGCTGCCGCGAAGCAGTAGGAAGGGAGAAATGAGGCCAGGAGGGAGGCATGCATTCATCATTCTTGAACTGATGTAATATTGGTTTAGATTTCAGCCGCAGAACGATTGCCATGCATGTGTTGTGTAGGTTCAGGTCTGCTTGCTGCAACCATGCGTGCTGTCCTCCATTTGTGTGCCCTTTTATATTTGTGAGACATAAATGCTTAATGAACATCAAACAGTACCGAATGGATATTTTCTGGCTGGGATCAAAGTGGAGATTGTAGTACTCCATGTATATATCACAAGTTGTAATAATTGTTTCACTTATGAGCATAACAACGTGTGTTTATCTTGTTTGATTGAACTTGTGAGCATAACAACGTGTGTTTATCTTGTTTGATTGAACTTGTGAGGTGAATCCTATATATTTAGTCACAGGAGCTGTGCCTTTTATTTATTTACTTGTCATTATCATTATTTGATAGGTGATACAAAATTCCGGGAAGCGTGAAAGGTTACGCCAATTTTGTATGTTTGGAGAACAAAACTTTACGACAGTGTTGATCCGAGTGACTCGTCGCGATTGCCTTGGCCATGCTTCAATCAACGAGCAACGACAACCCATGCTATATTATGTTGTGGCTGGCGAGTCTTAAGCGAACGAAGGGAAGTACTATTTAATCGCTGAAGTTTAGGAATTGTCGTTACTATTTTAAAAGAAAGTAATCAAGTTTCCCTCGATTTCCTCCCTCGAATAACAAGAGTCGCCACATCAATGATCCGGGGAACGACGAATCGCAGGGCTCCTCTACATAGCTAAAAAATCAACAGAGACGGATACAGGGAGTTCAGCTGGCAAAGCCTCTAGCCAAAGCTGTTTTGATTCTTGCCCGCTCGCTCCAAATGCCGCTGATGGTTGAAATTTGAAATCGCCAATTTTTGCGTAAGCAAGTCCAGAAATAAACAAGTACAGAAAGATATCACACTAGGTATTTTGTTGTGGGCGCCATCTGAAAAGACTAATGTTAATATTTAGTTGATGAACAAAGTACAGATAAATGTATACAATTCACCGACGTCCTAAAAAATAGGATACAGTCCATGCTAATAAAATAGATAGGGAAACTAATCAGGGTCCGTTCACAGCACCGGCATCCTAAAAAATAGGATACAGTCCATGCTAATAATTAGCTAGGGAAACTAATCAGGGCCCGATCGCAGGTTCTCGGTTACCTTAGCAAACAACCTGAACCACGTGACCGGAACTTGGCTGCTCCTGGGATACCTCAAATTAAAAAAAATAGAGTAACTAGGTAGGGACACTAATCACGGCACAATTTTAGATGGGCGGAAAATCCTGCTTATAATTCGAGGAGTATGTGATTTGATTTTACTCTGTTGGCAACCCTGAACTATAGCGGAGAAGCCAATCGCTAGGATCATGCGAAAAGAAGATGCTGATTTTTTTTAAAGGAAAGTGTGGATCCTGTCCCGCAAGCGCCGTGATTGAACTGGTAGCAGCCTCCTCAAACCCTGTGGCGCTCCGTTTTTAGGCGCTCCCATATTTTACTCCCTCAACTATAGCAAAACAAAGAGAGGAGAGAACGGAAATGGAGAGTTTTCCCGCCCTCCCTTTTCTCTCCCGCCCTATCTTGTCCCAAAATTCAAACCCTTTTTCAACTCGTCTGGCCCTATAAATATTAGACCAATGTTACTAGCCGCGTGCGGCTGCGCGTGTGACTTGGCGACTTCATATGTACTAGTAAACATGCACGTGCACGCACGTCTCGGCTAATATAAATCTCATTTACAGTTTAGTGAGTTTTTTTTTAGTAATATATGTCATGACTAAATCTTATAATAATGTGCGAACAACATATAATCCACACATGTTGCATCACTTGAAATTCACAAAGCATAAACCAATAGTTATTGTTTGCATAAATCGTACAATAAAAGAGGAGTTCGAATAGATAGTTGAAAAACAAGTTCTAAGTAACAATTATATAGTATTTATATAATTCAGAAGGCCCATCTCTTTATACGATCAATCTTTTCTCGTTCAAAGATAGGAATATTGTTGAACGCTTCGTTGTCTTGATACTTCAGAATATATACCAGAAATCGCTGTCGTGGTGGTATCACGGCAGATGCCATAGGATGGCTAAAGAGTGGGGCCGATGGACGCTGGAGGATCCGGGAGAGGGCTAGCGCGCTAAGAAGCACACACGAAGAACACACAAGCACACCAAGATCTACCCAGGTTCAGGGCCCTCGTGAGGAGGTAAAGCCCCTACTCCTGCCTGCCTCTCTCTCTATACCGAGGTATCACAAATACAAGGTTGCTCCTCGAGCTGTATGATCCCAGCAATGGGGATAAACACAAAGAAGACGAAGCTATGGGGGGAAATGTGTCTCAGGGCATCGTCCCTCACGCAGGAGGGGGTGAGGCCCTATATATAGGCCTAACCGAGTTACCGGAATACCCCTCCACTTGCAACGGTCACATCTCCGTACCGGCACTGCAGACGCGCACGCCTGCGCGTCATGATTGTCTCTGCACAGTGGACAGGACGTGGCTTGCCCATGTCCTGTCCCATATCTCTGCTCCAAGGTACACCCGAGGTCAGCGGTGTCCTTCTCCTGCTCCTTGGTCAGCAGAGGTAAGCCCAGTCACCTCAGACATGCGCCGTACCGCACGCCGCGCTCCCGTGCCAGACGGGATGTGACAGAAGCATTGACTTCCGTCCGACATAAGGATAACCAGGCATGGATATGCCGGATTCCCCTTCCTGAATAACCTTCCCTGCACATAAGAAAACACACGAGGTACCGACACATATATGTCGGTTGTGACGTCTCGGATCCTTATCTCAGATCCCTTATCTCGGTCGACAAATGCCGGTTGGCACCAGCATGGTACCTCGGTCCCTTCTGGCCCGGGCTACCTCGGTTATCCTATGTCGGTTTATACCAACTTCACACCCTGGTCACCTCAGAGGTCCAGTTATGCCGGCTTTTACAGTAACCTGGCCCACATATGGACACAGCTTTTACCACAACATGACCCTACCCGGGGGTAGCCCCCCGACAATCGCTTTCTCAACTCATAACCATCCTACATATGCATTATAAAATATTTGTTATATAAAATGTTTAAATTGTAGCAAATAAGCATGGTTGAGAATATTTACCTTGTGTATTTGAAAAGATGACGCTTCATCGTACCATGAGTGCATTAAGTTGAAAACAAGATTACCAGACAAAACACTGCATACATATGAAATGTCATGTTAACATTGAAGCACTGAAGTAAGGTTATACTTTAAAAAAAAACCTCTTACCCGTGCAAGTTTGTCGGAACAATAGGTACTTTGCGTCCCCATTTGGAGACGTCGTCATTCCATTTGGGGTTTGCCAACTGAAAGGCAAGGTTAATCTTCTTACCAATTTCCATATTTTTAAATATGTGCATCCCCCAAGCCGGTCTCGGAAGCGGGTCTAAAACATACATAAATTTCTTCTTTTGATCGAACACAAACAGTATGAATATGCCAAGAATGTCATAAGGCAAGTAAATCTGTAATGATATGTTTAGAAATAAATCAATCACAGTAATACAAAATAAAACAATATATATGACTAAAGTAATAAACTCTCACTTTGTCACATTCCGATATATGGTACTCTCTACTATTTGGCCAGCTATGAAATAACCGTGATAACCGCTTAAAATCAAGCCTTCCACGACCACTCTGATGTACAGTGAGACATGGTCTAAAATAATAGGAATATTAGTAATGTGAGAAAAAAACATGTGATAGGTAAATATAGTAACTTACACAAAATTTTAGATCCATATAATGAGTTGGAATGTCACGAAAAAGGTTGATCTCATGGCATAATAGTATTCGCACGGCCATGTTGAAGCAATCCACATCCATATATTCCTTAGTATTCAATATTTTCTTTATCTGTCTTAGATTTATACTAATAGGATACGGTTTAGAGCTCCTAACCCATTCGGTCCTGTGAAAGAGAGAATTTCGTGACTACACATGTATAACAAGAAAATGAACTGATAAGGAAAAAAAGGTGACTTACTCCAATGAAGCGACATCATCAACCATGTTGATGAATAAGCACAAGTCATCTATGAAGTCGTCATTTGTTGGTTTGACAAAGGGTGATAGAACCGATGATTCCGATAGAGCCTCATCTTCCGATGATTCCATCAAGTCGGGATTTGTTGGATTGACAAATGGTGTAATGACCAATGGTTGCGACAAGAGCTCAAATTTTTGTGATGAGTTTGATTTTTTTCAATTTTTTAGGTGGTTTATCTGTGATCACACAATCCTTGGGGTCTGTGTCGGTTTCGTCATCTTTGACAAGTTTATTTATTCGATCATCATCGTTCAATTCTGAGTCAAATAAAATGACTGCTAATTTTTTCCTAAAATTTGTCATATCAACCTAAAATAAAGTAGCAATCAGAGTTAGTTTTGAGATAATGATACAAGACATAAATATCATGATACGAAGCAAAAAAAATATACCTGTGTAGGATTGTCGGACAAAATATCTCCTGTGAAGTACTCCATAAAATTTAACGTCCAAAAACCACATGATGACCTTCATGATTACAAAGATTTATGATACAAATTTTAATATACTAATATACGAAATAAAAACTATGCCAGAAATCTGTATACTCTTGTAAAAAATATTCGAAGCATTAAATAATCATAGCAAAATAGTTATTTTTCAAACACCCCGATCAAACAAATCGGGCAGGACACGCATCGGACACATCTGAATATCTGATCGGTAAAAGAAAAAACAAATCGGGCAGCCCCACACTCACTTTCCTCTTCTCCAATCTCCACACTCTCTAGTGTCAAAAAAAAAAAATCTCCACACTCTCTCACCTTCCACCGCCCCCGCGACGACCTCACGCTCCCGACGCCCGACCTCTCCATGCTCTCCGGCGAGCCCGACCTCGCGGCGGCCATCCTCGCCCGCCTCGGCCGCTCGCAGCGGGAGGACGTCCAGCACCTATGCGCTACCGCCGTCGCCATGGCGCAGGCCGTCAGGGAGCAGGGCGTCCCCGTCACGCCCGTGCCTACTTTGCGGCCGTGGCCGCCGCGCTCTCTCCGCTCGCGCGGACGGGGACCGTGTATGCCGACATCCTCGTCGCAGGCGCGCTCCTCGCGTTCTCCTCCTCGACGGTGTCCGCGCTCCCTTCCACCGTCGCTCGCGCCCGCGGCCGCCAGGTCGCCCCTCCGCTTGGCATCCACTGCCGGCGTACTCCCCTACTCCGCACCCCTCGTCGATTTTGGTCGCTGAAGAGCCCGATGAGGCACTGGAGCTCGTCATGCTCTTCTCTGGCTTCCAGTCCAGGTCAGCCTCGATCTTCCTCAGATGCAAACACAAATTTGAATTTTGGGGAAATCAATTGTCAGTGTGTGTACTAACTGCGCTGAGAGCTTCAGGCTTATCTTAACAAACGCATGATGATTCGATTTGTCGTATGCAGGTCCTCCACGCGATAGGCGAATCGGCTCTATGTGCCGGCGCATTACTCTTGGATGGCACATGTCCCTGAAGCCCAATTCGAGTCCCCTGAAGCCCAATTCGAGTCGCGGACCGTGCCATAGGATTTCTGAAAGTGCAGCTGTAGAAGTGCCAATAGGATTGGAAGAGGAGTTTGAGGGCCTTGTGGATCTTGTGGAGTTAAAGGCTTTAAAGTTCGAGGGTGGAAGTGGGTATGTCCCTGTTCTTCATAAGCATTTAGTTGTGAGGGCTATAGGTATCTCGTATCTTGGATGACACATTATTTCTAATGTGCAGACAGGAGGTTGTTGCATCAGATGTACCATCCAACATGCAAGATTTAGTAATGGAGAAGAGACGTGAACTTATTGAAGTTGTTTCAGAAGTGGTTGACCAGCTTGCGGAAGCTTTTCTCAGTGATGAGCCAATATCAGCCGATGAGCTTAAGGTTCATTTAACTTACGTCCTTATATCATTTCATATAAGCACGCATCTTCAGATCATGGCTACATCTTTAGAAACAGATGTAGCTACAGCTGCTAAACAGCAACCATGTTGAAGGAACAAGACTATTTAACCCCCTTGGATTTTGTAGTTTGTGTCCTTAAATATTTCTGGGAGAGCAACTTACATAGATGATTTACCTTTTGAGGACTTTGATTTCTTATTTGTTTTATGAAGGAAGTTTTATTTGCTAAAACTGCTAAGGATAGCACCGTTATAAATTTTGTGATGTAACCTGTGGACATACCAAATTGCCTCCATATTGTTGCTACTGTTTTTCATAATGACCATATTTTAGTGGACATTTGAGATTGCTGAAGGCAGAAATCCACCAATTTTTAAAATAAGTATTAGGAAATTCATATAAGTTCTGTATGTTTAATATATGGGAACTATTATCTTTACATGGTGAAATTGTGATAGATCATGTGCTTTAACATTATGATAGTTATGATCATACTTGCAGTTCTATTGACATAAGTTATGGTCGAAATCACCTATAATACCTTTGCTGATTTCCCTAGTTGTATCATGCTGTGGAATAGCATAGAGTTGATAACTCCAGTCTCCAGTTAGTACCCAACTGATCTGTACCTTTTTGTTGTCTTATTTTCTTTTCTACCAGGCAGCTATCCGAAGGGCGACAATAGCACGCAAGTTCATACCAGTATACATGGGAAGTGCATTCAAAAATAAGGTCTGTAACTGCACTTTCTAATCTAAAAGAAGCTGCACTTTCTGTCCTTTGTCTGGTTCTTTTCATTTTTGTGTTGTTTCAGTTGTCATTAATACTGAAAGGTCCTAAATACCTTTATGATAGTTAAAATTAAGTGTTACAAAAATGGGTATATTTTTATGTCAATTAATTCTTGGTGTCGTCTATCATCTATGGATGTCTGTGATATTTGTAGCCACCAATCTTGATCTTGTGATCTTGCTTGCAGTATAACTGTTCTTGGGGCCTTGACGACTCTAGCCAGACCATTAAGCCTTCAATCAAGCACAACACAGTTGCAAGCAAATGACAAACTTGAAAAATAATGACGTTTAAGAGCTAGGACCTTGATAGTGAAATCCATTTTCTCTTTGTAATTACCTTACACTGGTTCATCGTAGCGCTGTAGATTTAACATGCTCATGCATGCACTTCTTGGAGGTCATTAGAGCATTACTTTAAAGAAGTGTAGGAGAATAGTAACATCTGATTATTGGGTTGAGTTAAGTTCTTGGGTCTTATCAATTTTTCTTGGAAATAATGGTTAAGTGTAGTGTAGTTCAATTTGTGGTAGTGAAGATAGTAGCTTTTTCCTGAAATAGAATTCATGTGTAGATCAATTTTGTAGGACGTAATAATCAGCCATCAGCATTACCCCTAATAGAGAAATCTGAAATTCCTATCAGGATATCCAATTTTGTATTTCGTTGTTGCTTACCTTTCTTTATTGTAGAGATAGGAGCATAGTTGAGCATGATCAAGTGGGGGCATAGAAAAAACACATAATATTTTTCATTGTTGAGGTAGAAGGTGTGTACCCATCTGTCTGCAGTCCGCTCTTTATACACTCTTCCCATTTCCAAGTTGAGACGTCTAGATCCTTCCACTTGTCAGATTTCAGTTCCATGCGCTGCAATGCATATTTGAATATATTTTCCATTACTTTCAGCTGTTGGACGAATAAGTAACAAAATATTAGCATCAGACGCTAAGAAAAACACTAAATCTTGTTATGAAAAGATGGGGCTGTGGGACTAATTACTAACCATGGCAGTGAGGTCTTTGCGGTGCATTCTTGAGCCTAGCGAGTCCAGCACTTGGATACATCGCTTTCTGGAATTTATAACTGCTACGTACCAGTGAATGTCATCAACGTTTACTGGAACGAATATCTGAACAAAAATGATTTTTGTTAGATTTAGTGTCACATAAATGAACATTCATCCTCGATTGAATTCATAGAAATATATGTAACAAACTGAGACTAACCATATCATGTTCCAAGTAAGTTTTGACTCTTTTTAATACCCAATCCGGTGCTTTGTTCAGACTCGATAGTATCAATCACGGACCAATCATCGCCGTGCAGGCATAATCTGTCACAATGAAAGTAATGACATTTATTAAGCACGAAAAAAATAAAAGAAACATGGCATAGGAGGATTTGATCGTTGCCTTCTGGAGCCACCACATAGTCTTGTGCCTTCTTAGGCTTGTTATGCGGTCACATACGTTTTTCTATCCGCACTGGCATTATCAAGTTGACCTCTGTAGTTTCCGGTCCTTCCGTGACGGGTGCATGAGCTGCCTCCATTTGTTCACTTGTTTCGTTGTATGTTAGTTCCTGAGAACAATATTAGAACTAATTATCCCTATGTATGATATGGAATATAATTGGAATGAGAATTATTTGGGTGATATGGCAGTGGAGATAAGAAAACTCCCCTTTATAACTTCAGAATTTGTGTCGTCTTTTGTAGTTATGTTCACTTCATCTCGAAGAGGTATAATTTCCAGAACCCTCATGCTATTCTTTTTGTCTACTTCATTTTTGTTGTCTATTTCACTTGAATCTTCATCATTGATTACTAACTGAAACTCACAATAATATATTGTGTTTTTAAAACATCCAAATATGATATATATTAAAATCCAAATAATAACAATGACAGCAGGAGGAAGAGCAACTTGTCACCGTTTTTGACAGGAGCTGCCGGTCGCCAATTGATGGAGTGATGGCGCGGTGCAGGGAGGCGAGGGCTTGGCTTCAGCAAGACGTCGGTGCTGCCGGACTGTGAGGGCGTCGTCCAGGACTCCTCCTGGAGCGCGCCGTTTGGGAGACGTCAGATGCAGTTGCTGACGGGCTGTTTGGGTGCCGTCGAGGAAGGTGGAGATGGGTTGGGCGTCCCAGCAAGAAGATGGTGGTGGTTGCCGGCGTGGGCGCCGACCAGGACGGAGACCTCGCTTTGCCGGGCACCCAAACACGCCGTCGAAGAAGGCACCGGTCCCGGTCTGGAGCGCGCCGTGGGAGTCGCCGTGCGGTGAGCGAGACCGGTGGCGAAAGATTGATCAGTTTTCTTCCGTGGTTGTAGGAGTTATTTATTTTATTTTTTTTGCTGGGTAAATAGTATGGTTGTAGGAGTTATGATCAGGGGTCGTGGGGTCGTGTGTTTTAAAATTTTCTTTTGCGCCAGGGAAAAAACCCTTCGCGGTGGTGGTGAAGTAAATTCAGTCAACGTGAATTGGTACGGGCACATGGAGGATCTTACCGGTGGGGCCAAACCAGAGTTCGCTTAGTTGTTCTGGTGGGGGTAAGCCAGCGTTGAATTGGTTTCGTGTACGACTGCGTGTGTGGCTTTAGCGGAACTCAAGTTCTCTCGTTTAATAGTAGTGGAGATGGATATTTTTGTTTAAAGTTGGTGCCTCAAGAATAGTGTCCAGCATGTAGTACTTCATATGTATGGATATTTTTGTTTACCGCGCCTCTTCCAGCTCTGCCTAATTTGTGGATTGATAAATTTCGTCATGACATTGATGCTTTCTTTAATTTCAGTGCCCCAAAGGGTAATGTTGCATAGGAACAAGTCAAGAATCATACATTATACAACACGCCAAGTACAAAAATCAGGCTTAATTTGTGGGAGAACCATGTTTAATCGGGAATCAAACAGGAAGCATCGAACCCATCTTTTCCAAAGAAAAGGAAAGTAAAGTGTAAAGGCACAATGCATGCATTTGCTGCAGCAAGAAGCAAAGAACCATCTTTTCTCATGTTCTTCATTTACCTTTGCTTCTGAGGATGGAAGTGGAATTAATAGCAACAACCGGAAGCAAAGAATCTCAGTCTAGTTTTCTCTTCTTCAATGAGCTTTCGGTAGGCCAGAGTATGATGCACCTACAGACACCGCTTCCCCTTCGCTGTTGGTAATTCTTGTATTCCTTCTGCGCTATAGCTACTGAATCGTCAATCTTAATTGGGTCATTCCCTTTGTTAATTAGGTAGTACGTTCATAAATTTGTGGTCTGCATTGCAGATTGTTTATGTTTGGTCTCTTGGGAGAGTTCTATCGTTTTAGGTCAAGGGCTTCTCGATAGCTATCCACGTTACTGCTGCCGCCAGGCTTTTTCTTGGTTCTTATCGACGCCAACAGGTTTGTGTCCATCCCTTCTCTTTGTTCCCTAGTTGTAAGATCTGCCCAGGCTCTAACACTAACACACCGCATTTACAGTGCTGCCGCTACCTGTCCGTGCGAATGGAGGCCACAGCGCTAAGCATTGGGAAGTCCGTGCTGAATGGGGCCCTTAACTATGCCAAATCTGCCCTGGCAGAGGAAGTGGCTCTGCAGCTCGGAGTCCGGCGTGATCAGCTCTTCATCACCAACGAGCTTGAGATGATGCAGGCTTTCCTAATGGCCGCCCATGATGAGGGGATTGATAACATGGTGGTCAAGGTCTGGGTAAAGCAAGTCCGTGATGTGGCCTACGACGTCGAGGACTCACTACAGGAGTTCGCTGTGCGCCTACAGAAGCAGTCCTGGTGGCGTATCCGTCGAACGCTACTAGATAGGCGCCATGTGGCCAAGCAGATGAAGGAGCTCAGAGCCAATGTCGAGGATGTCAGCCAGAGGAACATGCGCTACCGCCTAATCAAGGGCTCTAGCTCCAAACCTGCAACTACCGGAGGACAGTCTGCAGTTGCTAGTACAACTATGTCTGGTGTTGATGAAGCAAGGAGACAGCGGGACAAAGCAATTTTTGATCTTGTTCAGATGATCAACAAGGCAGACACCGACCTTACAGTGATCTCAGTGTGTGGGAAAGATATTGGTGATCTCGGAGAGTCGTCCATCATCAAAAGGGCCTATGAAGATCCAAAGATACACAAGAAGTTTGACTGTCAAGCCTGGGTCCCCGGATTGATGCAACCTTTCAATTCAACTTTGTTCTTGAAAAGCGTTCTGGGACAATTCTACATCAATTTTCTTCAAGAGGCAGAGAAAGAAGAAAGGGCAGCTCTTAGCGCCCAAGTGCTGAAGATCATGGGGATGACACAGAAAATCTATTTGGCTTATGAGTTCAAGAAATATCTTAGTGACAGGAGTTACTTCATTGTGATAAATGACGTACACACCATTGAAGACTGGCATCGGATTAAAACATGTTTCCCAGACAACAAAAAAGGAAGTGTGATCATAGTGTCCACTGAGCAAATTGGAGTTGCAAGCTTATGCGTAGGGGCAGAGAGTGGAGCACCGGAGCATAAGAAGTTGGTTGCTGATCAGACTCTTCATGTTTTCTATAAGAAGGTATTTAAAGTCCTGAAAAAAATCTAACTAATTAATGCTCCTGGTTCAACTTCTGGATAATTAAATTCAGTTTTTGTTTATGTTCTTGGATAATGATTGAATCTTGCAAGTTCGCCAAACAAAATATGGCTTGTTGTAATTGGCGACTTAGAACAACTCCACTCGCGGCGCCCAAATAGCGACCAAATGTTTTTCCAGACGGCCCCTATTGGCGCCGTCTGGATGAGGTGCCGGCTATAGGGGCGCCTCTCCCCACCCATGGCGCCCAAAGAGAAATTTATAAATTTAAAAAAAATTAGATTTGATTCAAATTTTAGGAAAATTTACAAATTTGAACGAAATTTAGGTAAATCTATAACTAAACTTATCTAACGGTAATAACGGTCGAACTCATCCTTCACGCTGCTGCCGCGGCTCGGCCCTGCTCCGCCGCCGACTTCATCGTCCTCCTCCTTGACGTCGCTTGGTCCTGTGTCGTCATTGGTGAGGTTGTGTAAGGGAACTCTGTTCGCCTTGGCGTGCTCCTTCGCCGACCATACGCAGGCATCTGGCAGGGAAGCGTCGACATCTCCTGCTCTTGCTTCACCTTCATCGGCTCCCGCTTGGCCGTGAGCTGTGACGATGAACGGGAGCGCGAGGAGGAGGAGACCGTGCGTGACGTGGAGTGCGGTGCCCAGCGGCTGGCCGAAAGAGGAAGAGGAACCGCCGGGGTGTGCAGGGGGCCGTCGCCATTGCGGATGTGGTCGAAGACAAACTAGAGTGTACATCCCGGCACGTCCCAGAACGCGTCGCGGCCGACGGCGTTCTTGTCTGTCCACACCGGCCCCGGGCCGTCCCAGCGAGCGATCTCCTCGTCGTAGATGCGGTGGAACGCCGCATCGTAACACGGGAAGTTCGCCGTGTTGGATGGATCCCAACGGAGATCTTCGCGCTCCTCCGCCGTCAACTCCCTTCAGTAGTGGCCGAGGGTGGCCGCGCGGAAGTCGCGGTTGGCGCGCGCCAGCGGGTGCAGCACCGTGATGCCGCCGACGGAGAGCAACCATTTCCCTGGCTTGCGCATGTCCGGCGTCGCCGGATAGCTGTGGTCGCACAACGCCTGCGCCTGATCGACAAGGAGGGTGCGCGCTGCGAAGCCGTTCGCCGCCGCACTGCTCGAGCGCCACCAGCTACGTGTCAGCGCTCTCGTCTCTAGGGTTTAGGTTCGCGGGCGAGATGAGTGTGCAAGTGCGGCAAGTTGTGAGTGTGTGACTACCGCGGTGGGCGAGCCCTTTTAATTAAGGTTCCCACAGGCGGTGGCATTAACGCCGCTGCCCTCGAAAGGAAGCGTCGTATTGACGCCGCCGTAAAGGCGCAGTGGCTGGCAGCGAATCGACGCCTCACAGCTGCGGCCGGCTAGGAAAACAAGGTCATAAACACGCTTTGACCTTGGACCATCGGTCGAAGGCTGTCCCAATGAAAGTGCTCGCCTGCGCGCCAGAGTTCTACTCGCACGCGGCTTCGTCCGGCGTAGCCCAGCGGCTCCCACGGGGAGGGCATGGGCTGGGCGTGCCAGATCAAATCTTCATTTGGGCGCCATGAGTGGGAGTGATTTTTTTGGCCGTCACGCCCCAAATGACTTTGGTCGGCTCTTTAAACCCGTGAGTGGAGATGCTCTTATATCAACAAGACAGGCATGCATCATCCAAGTTCCAGAGGGCAGCACCACATACAATTTTTTGGACAAGGTCGATCTAGTAGCGTAGAAGAAAAAAAACACAAGTTAGCCACATAGCAGACTTAATACTCTAGGTCTTGCAACTTGACTCGGCTAACTACTATTTGTACCAAGTAGCATACTATTGGTGTTTGAAAATGAGGATGCAGAGGCTGGGATTAATAAAATTCCCTTTTCTAAAAAAAAAAATCGAGCAATGTTTCCCACGTAGTGAAAACAGACAGACAATAACCTACTGGCAAGAGTCACTATTGGCGCATCACTGTGACCTTAATTCCACCCCGTCGGGGTCGAATTTCGGGAATTCTCACCGAGTTAAATTTCTACTATATTAATGCCACCAAGGGCTAGTCCTGGTCGTCTTTAATTTTTTTAAACATATTAATGCATATATAATTATATATGCACCTGTCTATGACCTCATATGCAGATTTGTATTTCTGCACATACATTCTTATATTTACTACCGTACTTGTTTAACTGAGCTAAGCCATCCACAAGTATTATCATCCCGATACCAACCATTTAAGGATGAAAATTATTAATTAGCAAGTGTAATACCTTAGACATGACTAAAAACTAGTTGTCGTGGGAAACAAGGTGCAGCACCTAATCATCATTGTTTGCATGTGTTTAGGGTTCTGAAGACGGAACGAATTCGGTGGAGGCTGGGTCTACCTCAAATGTAGTCGGTACCAATGTCAACAACTCAGTGCACAAGAACATCGTAACTCGTGTGGAGACACTGGTGATGGCTACTCTGGAGGAATCTTGGCTCATCGGAAGAGAGAATGAAAAAAGGGAAATAATCAAACTAGTTTCAGATAAAGATGTCCAACACTTAAATGTGATTTCTGTGTGGGGAATGGGTGGTATCGGGAAAACCACACTAGTCAAAGATATCTACCAAAGCGAAGAGATCAGTGGTATGTTTGAGAAGCGTGCTTGCGTTACGGTCATGCGTCCTTTCAATTGTGATGAACTCCTGAAGAGCTTACTTGTGCAGTTTGGAGATAAGGAGGCAACGACAGATTTAACCAGATATTTAGAAGGAAAAAAATATTTGCTTGTTCTTGACGATGTGTCATCCACATCAGAGTGGGATTCTATAATACAACATTTACCGAAAGCCACATTAAGCTGCATCATAGTCACCACAAGGGAAAAGAATATTGCCAAGCACTGCTCAAAGGATGAAAGAAATATTCGCATGGTCAATAGTCTGAGTCATGATGATGCATTTATCCTCTTCACGAAAAAGGTACTAGTATTAAAGTTTCATTTTTGGTTAGTTGTTTTATTGTTCTCTCTATCACTCCCTATCATGCTAAATATTAGGACCGTCCTAGAATTTGTGTGCTCGGTCAATAATATTTACTATTTCCATGTAAAGTTGTTTGAACTCTGGCAAACAATATCAATAAAATATGCTGGTCAAATAACAGAATCACAAAAAGCTCTTCAAATATGTGAATGCTCATTTCTAAGCAGTCTTATAAACAGGTCATTTCTTACTATTATTATCTTAATGTAAAATTTCTTAGCCAAGCATAATTTAAATTGAAGTCTTAGATATTAAATTAATGTGTAGAAGTATAACCAGGTCCCACAAAATAATTGGTGCAGTTCATTTCCCTCTAAATAGGAACTACAGATATATGACATTTGCCGTAAGGATCCCCTTTTACCCGATTTAAATATTATTCCGGGAGCTGTAGCTCTAAAGAGTGAATGAACTAATTAAAATAAAAGGCCATGTTGACCCCTGAACTATGATGGTTGTTTTGACTTGAACCCTTATCTGCAAAATCATTTGCACATATCACCGAACTAGCAAAACTGGATTAATTAATGCACCTTGCAAGTTTAGTTGGGTTGTTTTACTTACATGTCACCAGCCAATGGTGGTTATACTGTGAAACGCCAAGTAATGTCGTTGGCTGGGTTACGGCATCTCCACCGATGATGCCCCCGATAAGCCTCCACATTGGTCCAATGGGATCCAGAAACAAAAGAAAAAGCCCTAGCGACACCACCCATCGGTCCAGAAGGACCGAAAACATGTTTGACATCTTCTTGTCCGCCCCCAACTTTTGGGCCCGAGTCAGGGTGCCGCAGCAGTTTAAGTACTAGGTCCCTCTTGCCAAGACACATCAGGGGTCCCGACTGAGTTTGCCGTTTTTTCACCATGGATCAGGAAATTCGTGAGAATGATGTTCATTGGCAACCGCAAGACGATCTAGTTGGTCACTTGTGGGCGCCCAAAGCAATGAATAGTTTGAGTGTCATGTTGTTTACTAAAACTTGCCAAATTTTAATTTATGAACTATATTATTTCTAGGTTTCAATTACTGTTTAACTAAATTATGTCATCTCCATGGAAACCGGGGGTCCCACGGGACCTCCCGGCGCTGGCCACCGACCCACCTTTCCACCCATGAAGGATAAGTGGTCAGTCCCAGCGACTTATCCTGCACCCCAGGAAGCAAATGCTTCATTGCTGATGCACCATCCCCCTGCCAAGAGGGCAGAGACTGCGTACCTCGCGTGGTCCCAAGGAAGCTGCTCCATTCCGAGGTGGCCGTTCCGTCCCAAGGAAGGACGTGTCACCTTCCCAACAAAGCAATATCATCATATATATAAAACATGCACAATATGATTGTAAAATCACAACTCATCATATCCCAGCAAACACAATAACTAGCAATTGCATCAAGGGCTGTGCTTCGGTGTACCCCCTCCCCAAAATTTAAAAAGGGTACTATTATCTTTTTTACAATTAATTACGTCTCGTTCTGTGCTCGAGCGCCTCCATTGCCATCACCAGCACGGAGAGATCAGCAAGAACAGCAAGAGAGCAATGGCCATGCCCTCGAGGTCGACGAAGCTGGGAGCCGCCGAGGCCTGATATAAGCGCCCTTGCAATCTTGCATAGTTAGCTACTTCTCCATGCTGCATGCATCAATGTCGCCCGGCCGGAAAATATCTGAGTTTAACATGACCATCGCTCCGGCTCATCCACGCTAAAGGTGAAGCCGGGGAAGATGTGCATGCTATTGCTCATCAACGCCGCACTCAGCGATAAGCTCTTCTATGCGGTGGCCAACCACACGCTCACCGTCATCGACGTCGACGCGCTCTACGTCAGACCATTCGTCCCTGGCGCGTATGCTTCCAACTTTCCCTTCACCCCGGCGCTCCCGTTCAACCACAGGCACGCCGCCAAATAACACGAATCATCATGAACGGCACCAAGGCAAGGCGTTGGTGCTGCTGTTCCGCGCCGCCTTGGAGCTGGTTAATGGGGAATTTATTATTTACTAATGACCATCATACCCTTAATTATGAAGGGGTATGTAGCAATCTCAGCCCTTGATATGTTGATAAGTTTAGAGAGGGGGTACACCAAATCAGAAGCCTTACATCAAACGAATATCGATCATCTAAGGTAGCTCATGAGACCATTCTATTGAAGCACAATGAGGAGAAATCACCATCTAGATACTGTTATGGACACGTAATCATCTAAGGATGAACTACTCACACATCGTAATGGAGGCGACAAGGTTGGTATAGATGCCTTCGACGATGATTTACCCCTTCGGCAAGGTCCCGGAACAGAACTCCAAGACCCCAAACTAGGGTTTTCCACGAGGCGGAGGCTCTGTATCTTCTTTCACAAAATATTTTCCATCCACGAACGTTTTAGGGTTAATGTGATTTTATAGGTGAAGACCCCTCGGAAGCCGGTGCCCAAGGGTCTCACGCGGTGGGGCCCGAGGCCACAGGCTGCGTGGGGCCTATGGGTCCCCCAGGGGCTCATCCTTGGCCGTCGGTCCTCTTTCTGACAATAAGAATTCTCGTAAATTTTCATCCCTTTTCGACGAATTTTCTTTAATAGCTTTTCTGAAATAAAAAGGCAGAAAACATAAACTGTCACTTAGTGTCTTGTTAATTGTTAGTCCAAGAAAATACTGTAAAAATGATCTTTAATCATAATAAAATATGTAGTAATCATATAAAAGTAGCATGGAAAATAAAAAATTATAGATACGTTTTGGACGTATCAAATTGCATCGATCAGGGGGTAGACATCTCTATACGTCCGGATATGTGTCCGGACGCGACCATAGTATAGACTATTTCGGCGGTGCTGGACACAATATAAGGGGTGCCTGTGGAGATGTTCTTAGAGGATGCCGGTGGCGATTTAAGGTGATGAATTGCAAAACGGGTGTCCAGTAGTTCCGAGTTTTAGTTAGACTATAAACATTAGTTTCAGGGTTAGAGTGTTACACTCTTTTACTTCCTCGTCTTTGTGCTACCAATTAATGCACTTGTGTAACAATGTTTTAGGATTAACAAAGATCGCTTGACTCTCAAAAAGAGGAAAAAACTCTTTTGTTCAGTGGAAGGTAGAAAATGTGCAAGGCAAGTGCGTTCCGAAGATCCTTTTGGGTGATACTAAATGGTTTGGTAGTTTGCATTTCAGGTATTTAAAGAGAGTATAGATTTGGTTGGTCAATATCCTGCGTTGGCTGAGCAGGCAGAGCTGATCTTGAAGAAGTGCGATGGACTTCCGCTTGCCATAGTCACCATTGGGGGATTTCTGGCGAACCAACCAAAATCAACTGTGGAATGGAGGAAATTGAATGTTCATATAAGTGCCGAGTTGGAGATGAACCCAGATCTTGGGCCCATAAGAGCAGTTCTTATGAAAAGCTATGATGGTTTACCGTATCACCTCAAATCTTGTTTCCTTTATATGCCTATCTTTCGTGAAGATCAAAAAGTCAGACGGGGACGTTTGGTGAGTCGGTGGACTGCAGAAGGTTACGCAATGGAGGTGCGTGGCAAGTCTGGAGAGGATATAGCAGATAGCTACTTCATGGAACTTATAAGCAGAAGCATGCTTCTACCATCTCAAAAAACAATTTATAGTACAAAAGGGATTGAATCCTGCCAAGTTCATGATCTAATGCGTGAAATCGGCATCTCAAAGTCCATAGAAGAAAATCTTGTTTTTACACTAGAGGAAGGTTGCAACTCAAACAACCAAGCCATGATGCGCCACCTTGCTATTAACGGCAATTGGAAAGGAGATCAGAGTGAGTTTGAGAGCACAGTGGACATGCCCCGTGTACGATCAGTAACCGTTTTTGGTCAGTACAAGTCATTTTTCATTTCCAAAAAGATGAGTCTACTGCGAGTGCTGGACTTGGAAGACGCAACATATGTATATGACCATCACCTTAAGCATATTGGGAAGCTTCTTCATCTAAGATACCTTTCACTAATGGAATGTGATGAAATTTATCACTTGCCAGATTCATTGGGTAACTTGAGAGAGCTCCAAACGTTGGATGTCAGAGGTACGAACATAATGAAGCTGCCGAAGACTATCATCAATCTTCAGAAGCTATACAATCTTCGTGCTGGTATGAAACCGGAGAATGAGAACTTCTTGTATTTCGGATTTAGACAGGAAGGGGGAATGGCCTACAGGGCATGCCTGTTGGCTTTCTATTTGATGGAAATTTGTTTATTTTGGTGTGCACCTCGGTTCGTTGATGAAGATGACCTGAGCCGCGGTGATGCATGCACTAGGTTCTGCTGCACTGTAGTCCCTGCTCTTGTGACGCGCCTGGAGAATCATGGTGTTCTAGTGCCAAGAGGGACGAGGAAGCTGAAAGCCCTGCGTACACTAGGTGTTGTGAACATTGCACGACGAGGGAAGGCCATTCTGAAGGACATAAAAGGACTCACCCGTTTGCGCAAGTTGGGAGTGTCGGGCGTCAAAAAGGAAAACGGACAAGAGCTGTGTTCCGCGGTCGTTGCCCTCAGCCACCTGGAGTCGCTATCAATTCGGTCGGAGGGGAAGCCAGGATTATCTGGATGCTTGGATGGAGCATTCTCATTTCCGGAAAGCCTGCAGAGCTTAAAGTTGTATGGCAACCTGGTCAAACTGCCGGAATGGATAGAGGGGCTCAAGAATCTGGTGAAGTTGAAGCTACGGAGCTGCAGGATATCAGAGCATGATGCGGCCATACAGGTCCTTGGGAATCTGCCAAACTTGGCATCCCTGCATCTGTTGAAGAAGTCGTTTGAGGGTGGAGAGGTCCATCTCAGTTTCCGCCTGGAGACGTTCCAGAGCCTGATGGTGCTGGAGCTGGAAATCGGAGAAAGTCTTAAATCAGTCAAGTTTGAAGGAGGGGCAACCCCTAAGCTGCAGCTGCTGAAGTTGTATCTTCAGGCCGACAGTAGTTCACTTTCGGGGCTACCATCTCTGGCTGGCCTCAAGGAAGTTGTGCTCATATATGGCAATCCCTCCGAACTGGCATATGTGAGGGCCGAGCTTGCACTTCATCCAAATCGACCTGTCGTGAAGGGGAAATGATCTCAGTCCGGAGACAACTGCGCACATGGATTCAAGGCAAGCGAGGAGTACTGTTTGTATTATCATTTGCGAACAGCGTCGTCGGCTAATCATTCTTATTTCAGTTTGTGCTGGCCAAAATTAAATAGTATTGGTAATTATTTTGGTGGCGCCCAGCGATGTGCTGATGATTATTAGGACACCATGCACTTGACCAATGTATCCGAATTGCTTTCAGCCTGTACTGTACTGTGTTTTAGTATCTGAATTGCTATAAATGTTGGAGTATTAGGTTTCTTCCATTTCTTTTCTTACTTTCTGACGCCCATGGTTCGCCTTTGCTTCACCTCTGGAGCGTTCCAATGACACGATTCGCTAGCCAATGAGATCAGGGGTCACATCAGGCCAAATCGTATTCCAACATCAATTTTCAAGCTTTAAAATTATTAAAGAAAATAAATACAAGATTTTAATTCATAATGGCCAAGGATATTTTGTAACTTTTACGAAGATGCCACTGTTTTGCCCATCAAAAGAAACTTTTACGAAGATGATTTATGATTGGTAGTATAGTTTTTATTTAAGAAAAGACACCCGAAGTATTTTATATCTGATATACAAGAAAAAAAAACATGTAAGAAGATACAACTTGACTCAACATGGTCAATCAAAAACAAAATACACAAAAAAAAAGCAAAAACTGTGACACAAGACACGTAGAATAGGTTGTGTTGTATTGATTGTATTGATCACCAAAGGGTACAAGTATATATAGAAGAGAGAGGTCGGTGGAGGCTAAACCCTAAACCTAGCCGTATACGAATACAACTCTCAACACCCCCCCCCCCCCCCCCCCCCCCCCGCCCCCCCGCAGTCGAAACCGGGCGAGGAACAACGTTGAGACTGGTTCGAAATTCCTGAAACACGGCTGTGGGTAATCCTTTGGTGAAGATGTCAGCATACTGTGAGTTGGTTGGCACATGAAGGACACGGGCTTCTCCAAGAGCGACACGATCACGAACAAAATGCAAATCAATCTCGACATGCTTTGTTCGTTGATGCTGTACAGGATTAGACGACAGGTAGGTGGCGCTGATGTTGTCACAGTATACCACAGTGGCCTTGGACGCGGGTTGATGAAGCTCGAGGAGAAGTTGGCGAAGCCAGACAGATTCAGCAACGCAGTTTGCGACAGCGCGGTATTCAGCTTCAGCACTAGAACGGGACACAGTGTATTGTCGTTTGGAGGACCATGACACCAGGTTGTTTCCGAGGAAGATGCAGAAGCCTGAGGTAGACTTGCGTGTGTCTGGACACCCTGCCCAATCCGCATCGGAATATGCCACAAGCTCGGAGGAAGAACCCGCATGTAGCTGAAGTCCAAGATGAGCAGTCCCTTTAACATATTTCAGAATCCGTTTAACAAGCTGAAGATGTGCCTCACGTGGATCATGCATAAATAAACACACCTGCTGCACAGCGTGTGACAAATCCGGCCTCGTGAGCGTCAAATACTGAAGTCCTCCCGCTAGACTGCGATATTCAGTGGGATTGGCAACCGGCGGTCCATCACTTGCCGAGAGCTTGCACTTGGTGTCAATGGGGGTTGGTAAAGGATTGCAGTTGGACATGTTGGCGCGGTCCAAAAGATCAAGTGCATACTGCTGCTGGGAAAGGAAGAGACCTGTAGGCGTGCGATGCACGTTAACACCAAGGAAATGATGCTGTGCACCCAAGTCACTCATGGAGAACTCGGAGTGTAAGGAGGCGATAATATGGTGGAGGAGCGATGTAGTGCTGGCAGTAAGTATGACGTCATCGACATATAGTAGGAGATAGGCAGTGGCAGTGGTGGAGTGGAGGACAAATAGGGAAGTGTCACTTTTGGAGGTCACGAAACCAAGTGTATGGAGATAAGCTGTGAAACGCAAGAACCAAGTGCGAGGAGCTTGCTTGAGGCCGTAGAGTGATTTGTTGAGCTTGCAGACATGAGTTGGCCGAGTGTCATCCAGAAAGCCAGCTGGTTGCGTACAGTAAACTGTTTCAGCGAGATCACCATGTAAGAATGCGTTCTTCACGTCCAGTTGATGAATAGGCCAAGACCGAGATGCAGCAATGCTAAGAACCACACGCACTATAGATGGTTTCACCACAGGACTGAATGTTTCGCCATAGTCAACGCCTTCTTGCTGAGTGAAACCACGGAGAACCCAACGAGCTTTGTACCGTGCCAACGAGCCATCGGGATTCAATTTGTGTCGGAAAATCCACTTGCCGGTAACCACATTGACACCTGCAGGACAAGGAACTAGAGACCAAGTGTCATTCCGAATTAGAGCATCAAATTCATCACGCATAGCGTCGTGCCAACGGGTATCTTTTAGTGCTGTACGGTATGGCGAGGGAATAGGAGAGATGGTGGTGGAAACAGAGAGATTGAAGGTCCTTTTGGGCATGAAATAATCGTGTTTACCGCGTGTGCGCATTTGGTGTGGATTCTCGGGTGGCTGTACCGGGATAGAACCGGCCGGTCGGCGATACGGACGTGGCGTCGTTGGGTTGGTGGGTGGGGAATGGCTGGGCGCGAGTGGCGAGGGCGCGCGTGTGGGCGGGGAGCACGAGGGAGATGCGGTCGGCGATGGCGTGTGGGGGCTGGGGAGACACGAGGGTGTCCGTAGACCGGGAGGTGAAGCGGGATGCGGTGGGCTAGGGGGTGGGGGTGACGTGTGTGGGGGCTGGGGAGACACGGGGGTAGGTGGCGACACGGGAGTGGAGGGTGGATGGGATGATGATTGCGGCGGTTGGAAGATGATCGGATCAGGTGGGGTGGCTGTCAGAGAGGGATCTTCTGTGGGGATGGCTGGTGGGGGCTGGGGTGTGCTGTCGGAATACGGGAAGGAGGATTCGTCAAAAACGACGTGACGCGAGATGATGATTTTACGAGAGGAGAGATCAAAGCAGCGGTAGCCCTTATGTTCACGAGGGTAGCCGAGGAGAATACACCGGGTGGAGCGGGGAGATAATTTGTGGTCAATGGAGTGAGATAGGTTGGGGAAGCAAAGACAGCCAAAGGTACGGAGATGGTCATAGGTGGGATGAACGCCGTAGAGGAGGAAATAAGGAGTGAAATTGCCAATGACACGAGATGGTCGAATGTTGAGAAGGTGGTTTGCGGTGTGTAGTGCTTCGGCCCAGAAGGAGGGATGGAGTTTGGCTTGAAAGAGGAGGGTATGAACGACATTGTTGGTGGTACGGATCATGCGTTTAGCACGCCCGTTTTGGGGTGAGGTGTAGGGGCAGGAGAGCCGTAGGGTGATGCCTTTGTCGGAGAGGAAGGTACGTAGGGCAGTGTTGAGAAATTCCCCGCCGTTGTCACATTGGAGACAATGGATGGTGGTGTGAAATTGGGTGTTGACAAAAGAAAAGAAACGGAGCAGTGTATCACATGTGTCAGATTTAGTTCGTATAGGAAAGACCCAAGAAAAGTGAGAGAAATCGTCTAGAACAACAAGATAATATTTATAGCCAGAACAACTAGTAACGGGGGAGGTCCACAGATCACAATGAATAAGATCAAAAGGTGATAAAGCTCGAGAATTCGATACAGGAAAAGGTAATTTGGTATGTTTCCCTAACTGACAGGCATCGCATGGTGTTTGATTGCTTGTACTTTTATTACAATGAGAAAGAAAATCTAATGGTAAATGAGCTAAGGCGGCGGAGCTGGGATGGCCAAGACGTCGATGCCAGAGGTCGTTGGTGACGGCAAGAACTGTGGAGGTGGAGCAACCATGATCTCCGAAGAAGGGGTAGAGGTCGCCGGAGCTATTCGACCGCATGATAACCTTCCTGGTGTGAAGATCCTTCAGAGAAAAACCAAATGGGTCAAATTCAACGGAGCAGTTGTTGTCACGGACAAATTTTCGAGTGGCACAAAGATTTTGAATTAGGGTTGGAGAAAGAAGAACATCGTTAAGCAGAAAGGGTCGAGATGTGAGGTGGGCAGTACCGGTAGCTACGACAGGAAGACGAGACCCATTGCCAACAACAATATGATGAGAATTGACGTCTAAGACAGGATGAGACGAGTTCAATATACCTTGGTTGCCGGTGACATGAGAGGTGGCGCCGGAGTCCATGATCCAATCGCCACCGGTGGGAGGAAAGGCGTTGCCGTAGCTTGGAGCGTTCTGGTAGAGGGCGGTGTAATCCCATGATGGAGATGGCGACTGTGGTGCTGGAGCAGGTGGGTGGTGCATCACCGGATATACATGCGTTGGCGCGCCGGGACGGGGTCCAAGAACACTAGAGGCATTGGGTAGTATCCAGAGGGAGCGTGGGGGAAAGGGTGTCCCCATAGGAGCAAAGTAGCCTAGCCAGGGCTGCTGGTTGCTGCCACGGCCTCCTGCGTGGTCGGTGTGCCCACGGCTGCCTTGGTCATGTTGCCCACGGCCTCCGCCGTGTCCACGGCCGCGTCCGCCTCCAGAGGACAAAGGAGAGCCACGACCGCCGTTGGTGTTCTGGTTTGGATGGACGAACCCGGGAATTGGATTCTTGCCCTTGTAGTTTGGACTGATGCCGGTGGGACGCGAGGGGCCGCCGTTGGTGGCGATGTTGCGGCCGCCAGTCTGCACGGCCATGGCCTGAGCGCCGGCCTGTTGCTGCTGGGAGGCGTCGTCGACTTCGGCGAGTTGGAGTCGGGAGCACGCATCCGAGAACGTGGGGACGGCGGTCTTCATGATCTCAGCTTGGAGCTTGAATTTGGGGCCGAGACCGTCGATGAATTGGAGCGTCAGGTCGCGGTCGTCGACAGGGCGACCGATCGCGGCCAGATCATCAGCAATGCGCTGAAGCTTGCTGGCGTAGGTGGAGATGTCGAGATCGCCGCGCGAGGTGGAGCGGAAAGCCTTGCTGAGGAAGAGGTAACGGGAGGCCTCGTTGTTGACGAAGAAGCGCAGGAGGCGGGTCCAGGTGGAGCAGGCGCGGCCATCGGTGCCCGCCACGAGACGGTAGAGGTCGTCGCTCAGGGTCCCCATGAACCACAGGGATATGTGGATGTCCACGGCCATCCAGAGACCGTCGGGAACAAGAGGAGCCGCACCTTCGGTGATGTGATCCAGCGCTTTGTACACGGTGAGGAGGAAGGTGACGATCTGCCGCCACTTGGAGAAGTTTTCGCCGGCGGCGTTGACCTGAAACTTGACATAGTTGGTGATGTGGACGTTGAGGATGGGGTGGGTGGAGGGGATCGGCTGGTGGTAAACAAACGGCGGTGGCGCGGCTGATGTGTGGGGAAGTTGTAGATCGGTTGCGAGACTACGAAGGTCTAGGGCATCTGTGGCAAAAGGGAGGTTTTGGAGGTCACCGGAGGTGGTAGGGAGGGCACCGGAGGTAGTAGGGAGGTCATCGGAGGTAGGAGGTGCAGCGGAGCTGTTGGGGTTTGTGGGTTGTACGGGTAGAGAATCGGTAGGGAGGGAGGAGCTCGCCATGGTAGCGCGCGGAGGGTTGCGCGGCGGCGAGGGAGGCTCTGATACCAACAAGACACGTAGAATAGGTTGTGTTGTATTGATTGTATTGATCACCAAAGGGTACAAGTATATATAGAAGAGAGAGGTCGGTGGAGGCTAAACCCTAAACCTAGCCGTATACGAATACAACTCTCAACAGTGACACCTTGAAACAACCCCGAGCGCGGAGCACAGTTCCGAGGTCTTCACTCCCTCCTGCCACCAAAGCGACAACCGATAAGACGGGGACCTGTGGACTCACGGTAAAAAACGGCGGAGACAGGGCAGATTGGCGCCCAGAGTTGAACCCTCGCCCCTGCCCTTATGATTGGTAACATGTCTGATTATTACCATGTTCATCCATTTTTTATTTTACATTTGGGATCAAAATTATGATTTGCTATCCACATATTGGCCGCGCCGCCACAAATGTCGTCCCGTCTCGATCTCCGGAGGATGCGAGTGAGGCGACGCCGGCCACCTCCGTCATACCGGGACGGCGTAATCGGTGGATTCTTCCGCAGACCCGGAGGACCACCTCCTCCTCGCCCCGGCGCACGGTGAGTACCCACTGCCGTTGATCCATTTCTTGTCGCGTGCTGCTGTCGTGCCCCTCTCGCCCACCAGAGTAATCTTGTTGTGAATTATCTCCTGTCCATTCAGTTTGCCAAAGGTGTGCATTTCAGTAAGTATGAGAGAGGGATGAGCACGTTTGGTGGACTGACCGACCAGCTGAGGGAGATTCAGAGAAGTGAATCAGGGCTGGTGGACTGACTGACCATGCGACAGTTGGAGAGATTTAGAAACATAATTCCTGGGATGGGATGCTGGGCAATTTTTGCTATTTTCTTTTCTTGTCAGTCTCCACGCATAGCAGATTCACTAGCATGAGAGATGGGTAAATGCATGAAGCATGGTTGAAAATTTGTGTTCCAATCATGCTAACATGTGTCCTATCGATGGTAAATAACTATCTATTTAATTATCCAAGCGCTGGACTGATTTTTGTTAGTTAACGTTCAGTTGTGCTGTGTTTGTAACTTAGTACTGTCTTATATATTTCGTAGTCAACAATTATGTCAGCATTTTAAAAGAATAACAATGTGCCTGCGCAGAGACAAACATCTTAGCTTGTTTATTCAATGTGATCATCTGAAAGTTTTTTTCTTTAGAGAACTCTCTGAATGTTTTGTTCGAGACCATATCCTTTAGTAGTTTGAGGGAAGATGACTTGGTCGCCAGCACACAAGGGAAGAAAGGTTGCCGCCGGAGCCAGAGTGGTTTCCGCCTTTCCGGTGCTAGAGAGGCAGAGGATCAGCTAGCTAGGGTGTCAAGAGGTGGGATTAGTTAAGAGTCGTTGGAAATTTTTAATACGGATATGCCCCTAGGGTTTACCAATGGGGTTAACTGCATTTATCAGCCAATGACGCGCCTAAGTATCTACGTATTTGCCACCAATCCAGTTTGATATTACCACCCGCCAAGGTGTGCATGCCAGTAAATATGGGAGAGGAGCCATCCAAAAAGAGCACTTCTACTGCTATCAGAGGGGTAAATGCATGAAGCATGGTGAGTGGACTGTCGGTCCAACTGATAGAGAAGTGTGAGGCAAGTGGACTGGCCATAGGAGAGAGATTCAGATACATAATTGTTGGATGCTCGACACATAGTAGAGCTCAACAGTGTGGTCACATAGTACTGAAAATAAAGATCTCTGTCCATTTCTCTTTCATTGGCTATGGTCTGAACGTTGGGTTTTGGTAGTGGAAAAAGAAAAACTCAGTCCAGTTCCGTTTTGCGATGCTCCGCTCCGCCGTCTCACTGGTGTTTGAGCATCGTTGGCAACACCAACTTCGTCCAGAGCGCTGCTTCCTTGTTCCTGAGCCAGTGGTTTGTGACTACGATCCCGACCTTCATGCTGGACGTATGGCAAATCCATAAACAGGTTGCGCCATCTCCACCACCAGCTCAGCCTACGGATGCGGCCACATCCACACACGTCCCCACAGTGGTGGCGTTGGACTGCACACCGGCCAGTGCCCAGGCTGCGACAGCATTGCATCAGATGGACCTCTGTTCCGTGATGCCCACTACCTGCTCGACAGTATGCCTAGGTGGTCCCTTCTACTACCATGAAAGTCATGCCCACAGCCCTCCTCTCGGTGGTTTAATTCACCACACACAATCTACTTGGTGTGGCGTCATTGCATACTGGGATTAAGCGCTCACCATGGACTCCACCAAGTACGCAGCTGATTCTCTAGGCTAAAAAGAGTCCATTGGCACCTCCTGCCTCAAACAAGAGTTCATTGGCACTAGAGACTTCCCGTATTTTCAGATCCATTTATCAACATGCATATATAGTGGGGAGCTCTTCTGCATCCAGTTGAGAAAGTGACATACCAACTTCTGCAGCAAATTTCGCGCGGTAGGCTAAATCATCAGTGTCCGCCACGCGCGCGGAGCCCTTATCAGTGGTCACCTTAAGCGGAGAGATCGACTGTTTTGACTGTGCTTCGAGCTGGGCAACGTCTCTTTTTCTTTTCCCGCTGTCACTAGTACTTGTCGTCTTGCTGGAGCGAATTCTACTCAGACAGCGTGCATAGTCATCTTTCCTATTTATCTCGACTTGCGATGGATGATTAAGAAAATCCGTAGCCCACTTTTTTTGATCGGTCGTATATACTTGCTTCGGCGGGGCTTTTAACGTTGGCTGCCACGGCCGCGGCGTTTTCCTCTATAGTCCTGTCCCAAGGTCTCGGGGGAGGAACCTTCGGTACTTTTGGGAGGGGCTCTTGTCGGGGTACCGGCGATCGGTCGCGACGGAAACCCATTAGTGACGAAACAACGGTCTTCGTCGACTGGTTGCTCCTAGTGGGCAGAGGCGGCAGAGGAGACGGCTGAGGTGTCTGCTGAGGCAGCGGCGGAGGAGACGGCTGAGGAGTCTGCTGAGGCGGCTGCAAAGATCGAGATGGACTCGTGTTGTGGTGGTCGTCCAAGTCGTCATCATGTGGACTTGGAGGCGATGGTGGCCTTGGCGCCGTCCAACCTGGAATCACGATGTATTTCTTGGGCCATAGAATGAGTCCACCCTGGACATCTCCCAGTGTCCTCTCATCATCACCTCCAGGGATTTGAAGTTTGAGTGATTCAAATCCGGGGCTAATTTGATCCACGCCGACACGAGCATAGCCATCTGGAATCTCATTGCCCAAATACAGTGCTGTAGATTCACAAGTTAAAGCATAGCCCTCCGCCGCCTTCACGGATAAGTTTCTCATAGCCTCACGTAGCTCACAACTTGTCTTCTCAGTGATATAATCCACGGGGTAGGTTTCCTTCGATGGCTCATCAGCACCAACCCCCGTGGAAGCCACGCTGCTTCTCAGTTGAGATGGACCACCTGTTGGAGCATCTTGCTGCAGCTGATGAGTTGCCCATGCTCGCGCATTTCATCTATTTGCTTCTGTTGGTCTCTCACCATACTTTCTAGTTTGCTCAACCGGTCTGATTCCTCCAGCTCCTTCCTTTTCTTTGCTCTTGCTCGGCTTCTATAAGATTCACGGTCCTCAGGAAACCCTTCATTCCATGGCACAACTCCACGGCCTCGTGTTCGTCCTCCTTTTTCTTTATTACCGAGGGCCTTTGTCAGCTCGTCGTTCTCTCGGTCGGGAATAAACTTTCCCTCACGAGCATCGGCGAGTGCATCAAGAATTTGCTTCCGGGGTATAGGAGTTTCTTTCTTTTCATCAACTATTAGATCCCCTATTTCCATGTCATACTCCGCCCCATGCGCAAGCATCCAATTTCTGACCTTATGGGGCCGTTATGTGTAATTGGAGTGATCCCTTTATTGCGCAGCTCAGCCTCAATCTTATCCCACTTAGGCTCGGCACTTATGTAGCCACCTGCCCCCATCTTATGGTGATATATCTTTTTCGCTGCATTTTCCTTATTCTTTTTCGATCTTTCCTTAGCTACTTCTGATTCCTTGTATTCCAGAAATGCCTTCCAGTGAGGCCGCTGCCTCTCTAGTGTGCCAGTGAAATCTGGAGCTTTCTTTTTCGATTGCCAATCACGGTATAACCTGTTCTTGTAATTGTTGAATTGTTCATCCATCTTCTTCAGAGCGAAATGCTTGACTTTTTTCGTCATGGCTTGTGTCCTTTCGGTAGAATCCAACACCGGTAGGGTGAACTTTGCTATGACCTTGTCCCAAAGCACATCTTTAGTTCTGTTGCTGACCCAACTAGATTTTATGGCGCCCTCTAAGTTTTTTGGCTCATTCCATTCCTGAATGCTGATCGGAACATTGTCCCTAACAACAACTCCGCATTGATGCACAAACTTAGATGCGTTCGCCTTGGGCTCCAACGGTTTGCCATCTGCAGAGACGACCTCAATTATGAGATGCGCATCTGCGGCCAACCCTTTGGCATGGCCTTGTTTAGTTTCTGCAGATTGGGCCAATGCGGAGGTCTAAAAATTAAAAAAAATGTGTTAATATATACATATAGTAATCAATTATTCCATCTGATCAACAGAGGCTTAATATACCTCGCCAGACTGCGGAGGTCCACAAATTAGCGAGTCGTCATTGTACTCGATGCTCGTTTGCGCTTCGTCTCTTTTTTCCTCCTCCATTCCCGGACCGCACTCGTTCAAAAATTCTGAGCCATCTTCTGTTCCACCGGCTTCTGCTCCCCCCACGGGTTCACGTATAATGTCGAACACCTCATTTTCAAGGTGTCTGCTGTTGAAGTTATCCATTGTGCTTAACTAATACAAAAGAAATATAAAACAATGTTAGCATTAATTAGCAGAATACAAAAGTTATACAAAAGAAATTTGCAAAAAGTATCACTAATACATAGAAATTTAAATCTACACTTAGCAAATTTACACTAAATTTCTAACCCTAAATTTCTAACACTAAAAAAAATACATAGCAAATTTAAATCTACACTTAGAAATTTGCAAAAAGTATCACTAATACATAGCAAATTTAAATCTACACTTAGCAAATTTAATTTACACTTAGCAAATTTAAATCTCTAACCCTAAATTTCTAACCCTAAATTTAAATTTCTAATCCTAAATTTAAATTTCTAACACAAAAGGAAAAGAAATAAAGTAACATCATTTTATGTTTCATTTCTATGTTTTAGAATATTGTCTTAAATGAATAAGTCTATAACACAAAATTAATCCAAGTATTCATGATAAGAAAAATAGTGATCAAATTTTATTAAGTAGAGATTTCATTTTTTAGTTTATGTAAACATCCTTTAATAATTATTTCCTTGTGGAGAATATTATTTTAATTAAATATTTAATGCACACAATATAGGACATGAAATGATTAGAACACATTTTCAAAATTTGGAATTTAAACATGTGAAGCATTATTTAAATGGAGTTGAAATGCATTCAAAATAGCATTATTTTTGTGAAAATTTTGATAAATTATTTGTATTTTTTACGATTTAGTATGAACTACTTATGAATTTCCAAAGTTTCGGCAATTTGAATCATTTCTGGAATTTATTTTCCAAAGAAAATCTCTAGGAAAATTCTGATTGGTCGGCTGACGTCAGCATGACGTCAGCAATTAAGTTCATCTCAAATTCGAGCACGGATTCGATGAATTCGAGCAAATTAGCTAGCGCGAGTGGACGTACTGGACGCAGCGCATCAAGGTCGACCAAAATGGTGGCGGCGCCGCTGCTAATTGGTCACCGGATTGTGACCGGCGACGAGCTTCCGCGGCGGCTAGAGACAGCACGCGACGCGACGACGAATCCCTCACTAAATCGATCAAATTAAATGCACAGGGAGGTGCGCAGGCTCATCACGAGCTCGAAGGAAGGCTCGGCGATGCACGGCGTGGTCGGACGACGATGAACTCGTCCGCGAAAGCCGACGGCCGGAGTTGAAGAAGACGGAGCAATACGGCGGCTCCTGGGCTTTCCAGAACGCACTACTTGACCTGAAGCACGGAGGATCCACGGCGAACCTCCCCAGAAACTCAGAAAGTCTTGGGGTGGCCGAAATCGACGGCGAAAGGCGGCGGCCGGACGAGCTAGGGTTTCGCTTTCCGGTCGATTTTTTGGGAGAGAGAAAGAGAGAGAGGAGTGAGGCGAGATGTGGGCGCGGGCCGGCGGCGGAGGAGGGCGCCGTCAGTGAGGAGGGCGCGGGCCGGCGGCGGAGGTGGAGGGCGCGAGACGGCGGCGGCGGCGCGAGGCAAAATTTTGCCAGCGCTTCGCGAGGGCAAATGGTACTTCTCCCGGGTCGTGGCTCGGCCCGGGGTGGGTGCTGCGTATTTATAGGCCGCCACCTCTAGTACCGGGCCGTGGCACCACCCGGTACTAGAGGTTTTCGCCCACGCCGCCCACCTGCGCGCCCAAATAGACCTCTAGTACCGGGTGAAGCCACCACCCGGTACTAGAGGTCCTTTTTTTTGCTTTCACGCAACAAAATTTCAAATTTTTGCGCGCAAATTTTTGAAATGTATTTAGATATGAATTTGAATAATTTCTACATACTTTTGAATCTGACAACAAGTTCAACATGAAAAGTGTTTGAATTTGAATAAGTAATTCAAAACCATTTTCTGTTTTCTAAAATAATTATACTATCTATTCAAACTATTATACATTTTGCCATTTTCAATTAAAAATGCATTAACTAATATAGTTTGAAATAAAAATGCATTAACTAATATAGTTTGAATTAAAAAAGCATTAACTAATATAGTTTGAATTGAATAATTTCTACATACTTTTGAATCTGACAACAAGTTCAACATGAAAAGTGTTTGAATTAAAATAAGTAATTCAAAACTATTCAAACTATTAAAAATGCATTAACTAATATAGTTTGAATTAAAAATGCATTAACTAATATAGGCAACGCTGGGGGAGGACACGTGGCTGACCCGCCTTTAGTCCCGGTTGGTAAAGAATCACACGGATCGTGTGTTTCTTTCAAACGCTTGTGAGCCGTTGGATCAGGGGTGTGTTTCTTTAGAGGGCTTGTAAGCCGTTGGATTTTTAGAACCGTGTGTTTCTTCGTGAGCCACATGACCCTATATATAGCCCCCCTCCCGGGCACTCACGGCACTCATTGTAGTTCATTTTGGTATACGAAGCATTCGGACTCACTGCATACGTCCAACGGTGCATTTTGATATGCGGGCACTCACGAGCCACCATTGGGCTGTATGCAGGGGAAACCGTGTGTTTTGTTCTATCTACAAAATCTTTCAGTTCGTCGACCGAATACAAATCATTCGGATTCCCTGCATACGTCCGACGGTGCATTTGATATGCGGGCACTCACGAGCCACCGTCGGGTTGTATGCAGGGGAAACCGTGTGTTTTGTTCCAACTTTTTCCAGCGCTTGTAAGCCATTGGATTTTTAGAACCAAATATCAGTGTTTACAGTTCTCTTCTGAGTTTTCAGAACACAGTTACATAAAAGTTGAATACATTATTACACATCACCAACAACATCCCTATCTAGTCTTCACTTTTTCTTCGTGTACATGTGTCCCTTTCTTCTGATTGCGCCGTAACCATGGATAATCTTCATCATTTAACTTGATGCTTGAGTCAATGTTCACTTTGAAGGGCGGAATTTCATGAAACTTGTTGTAATCTTCTGACATGTCTGTCTTGTCCTCCACTCCCACGATGTTTCTTTTCCCTGAAAGAACTATGTGGCGCTTTGGCTCATCGGCTGATGTATTCGCTTGCTTATCTTTTCTTTTTTTCGGTTTGGTAGACATGTCCTTCACATAGAAAACCTGAGCCACATCATTGGCTAGAACGAATGGTTCGGTGTCGTACGCAAGATTCTTGAGATCCACTGTAGTCGTTCCGTACAATGGGTCTACCTTTACCCCGCCGCCTTTCAGGTTGAACCATTTGCACCAGAACAAAGGGACGTTAAAAGAAGGTCCATAGTCAAGTTCTCATATCTGCTCTATGTAACCATAATATGTGAACTTTTGCCCACAGTTGTTTGTTGAATCATCAAAGCGGACACCACTGTTTTGGTTGGTGCTCTTTTGATCTTGTGCGATCGTGTAAAATATATTCGCATTTATCTCGTACCCTTGAAAAGTCCAAATAGTCGAAGATGGTCCCCTAGACAATAAGTACAGCTCATCTGAGACAGTGTTGTCATTGTTGAGATGTGTTTGCAACCAACCGTCAAAATTCTCCATGTGTTCCTTTGTAATGAAGGAGTCATCCATCCCCGGGTTCTTGGAGCGTACAATATTCTTGTGCTTCTGGATATACGGAGCCACCAAACTGGAATTATATAGAACTGTGTAGTGTGCTTGTGTGAAAGAATGCCCGTCCCTACATATTATTGATTTCCTTCATAGAGTGCCTTTTCCACTTAGTCTCCCCTCATGTCGCGATTCAGGAAGACCAATCGGCTTAATGCCAGGAATAAAGTCAACACAAAACTCAATGACCTCCTCTGTTCCATAGCCTTATGACTGCTGCTCTGCTCCCCAAAAGGATTAAAGCCATCCGTACTTAGACCAAATCTTAAGTTCCTTGCATCACGTGCAAATTCCTTAAACTCTCTATCGATTTTTCTCCACTGCGACCCATCAGCCGGGTGTCTCGACATCTCGTCATTCTTGCGGTCTTCTTTGTGCCATCGTAACAACTTGGCATGCTCTTTGTTTCTGAACAAACGTTTCAACCGTGGTATTATAGGAGCGTACCACATCACCTTGGCAAGAACCCTCTTCCTGGGGGCTGGCCCTCAACATCATCAGGGTCATCTTGTCTGATCTTATATCGCAATGCACCGCATACCGGGCATTCATTCATATTCTCGTACTGCTCACCGCGGTAGAGGATGCAGTTATTAATGCATGCATGTATCTTATGCACATCTAATCCTAGAGGGCAGATAAGCTTCTTTGCTTCGTACATACTGTCAGGCAATTCGTTATCCTTTGGAAGCTTTTGCTTCATTATTTCCAGTAAATTCCCAAATCCCTTGTCAGATAAACCATTCTCTGCCTTCCATTGCAGTAATTTCAGTGTGGTACCGAGCTTTGTGTTGCCATCTTCGCAAGTTGGGTACAACTTTTTTTTGTGATCCTCTAACATGTGCTCCAACTTCAACTTCTCGAGTGCACTTTCTGCTTCGGTCTGTGCATCAACGATGACCCGCCGTAAATCATCATCTATGATGGTCTCATCTGGTACCTCTTCATCTTGAGCTTCCCCCCTTGCATTACCACCGTATTCAGGGCACATGTAGTTGTCATCGTTCCGTTCTTCTTCGTTGTCTTCCATCATAACCCATCTTTCTCCGTGCTTGGTCCAACAATTATAGCCGGACATGAAACCAAACTGAATCAGGTGGATGTGAAGGGTTTTTGAGCAAGAGTAATCCTTCTCATTCCGACAGTTACGGCATGGACAACACATAAAACCATTCCACGTGTTTGCCTCAGCCACGTTGAGAAAAGAACGCAGGCCTTGCATGTACTCGTTAGAGCATCGGTCAGTGTACATCCATGGATGGCTCATCTGCATTATATAAGTATGTCAAACGCAATCACGATGCTAAAACCCATTACGGTAAATGAACATAATAGATAACTGACCATATTCATTAATACAAGTTCATCACATTAAAACCAAAGTAGAGTAGTGACCAAATGTAATACATAGTTCTCAGAAACATACATTTAAACCAACATACAACTATCCAAAGAATTTAAATCCAATAACAAATGCGATCAAAATCGCAACTAAGGTAATTATTGAACCAACAACATAATGATACCAAGCCTCTTGACTAATGGCATAATTTCTAATATTTTTAATCTTCAAGCGCATTGCATCCATCTTGATCTCGTGAGCATCGACGACGTCGGCAAGTTTGAACTCGTGTTCAGCGACGATGTCGGCAAGCTTGAACTCCAATTTCATCTTCTCTTCTTGGCATTGGAGACGAAGATCTTCACTTCTTTTCAATTTTGCTTTCAAATCATTGTTTTCTTTTATAAAAAACTCGACAATAGGGTCGGTTGGAATTTCCGGTTCAACTACCTGCTAGATAAAAATATATCTATGTCAAGTTGGTCGGCATGATTGTCATAAACACGAAACGAAACAAATATATAGTTATAACAAACAATCATACCACATCCGAATAATAGAGCGGACGAGAGCCAGTGTGGTCAGGTGTCAAAACCATGGCACTATATATATATAACAAACAATTATACAACTAATAAAATTATACAAATAATAATTATGCATCTAAATCATACAACTAAGATTTTTTGAAATAAAAGTTTTAAAAAAGAGGCTTACCGAGGTGGTGCCGGTGACGGGACAACGCGGGCGATCAACGGCGGTGAGCACGACACTAGAACACACAAATCATAATTTAATTTTAGCTCAAATTGCATATAAAACAAATGAACTCCCTAACTTAGGCATTTCATCAAACACCTAGCTAGCACCTCAAAAATGAAATGAGCTAAGCTAGTATGGAAATGAGCTAAAATGAGGAACGCCGGATGAAAGGATCAAGTTGCTAACCCTTGAAAAGATGGGTGCCGTTAATCTTGACAAATCGTGGAGGAAAATGGAGATGAACTCGAGCTCGGAAGAGTAAAACAATGGAGAAAATGGTGATGAACTCGAGCTGCAAAATGGAGATGCTCTCGGGGGTGGAAGATGATATAGTGGGAACATTAGTACCGGGTCGTAGCACGACCCGGTACTAAAGCTCCACCTTTTAGTCCCGGGCCGTTATACAAGCCGGTGCTAGAGGTGCTCGCGCGGGCCTCGCGCTGCTGCTGCCCTGCCACGGACCTCTAGTACCGGCTCGTATCACGGCCCAGTACTAGAGGTCCCCTACGACCCGGTACAAGACCTGCGCGGTCTCGTAGCTTTTGAACCGGTACTAGAGCCACACTCTAGTACCGGTTCGTAAGCCACCCGGGACTAGAGCCAATTTTGGCTCTGGGCGAAAGGCTATGTTTCCACTAGTGGTACCGGTGAACTTATGTGATATGCATGCCTATTATTCCATGGACATTATAATCATCGATGTGCATGATAAATTGATATCACCTGTCCACACGCCTCCATTTAATGGTGCAAAGGTGCTAAACGTGTTTAGCACTATGCCTGTTTTGGCGCTAAAATCTAGCGATCGCCCTCCTTTTTTTCTCCTACAATAACTGCACGAGAGATTCATGCGTGCGTTAAAATGGCCAGGAAATCCTCTCGCTAATCTCTTTCCTAACTAGTAACCAAGCAGGTGCACATGCACGTTTCATGCAATGCATGAATTTAAATGACATATAACAATTTGTATTCAGATTATATGAGCTAGCCACTAAGTTTAGGAAACCTCCAGAAGCTGCAAAAGGATATTTTTCCGGATCAACAGGGTAACTAAACTTCCTCCATTGTTTGCATAGAATGCAACTATGCAAGAGCACATGGTAATGGACCTGTTCTATTTTTCTTCATACAGTCCAGCATTAATATATATATGAGGGATACCAGTCACGCAACAATACACTCCTCATCACAATTATGTGGTTGTTTTTGAGGTTGTCCTTTGGCAAGTTAAGAAGGTCCCTCGAATATAAGGAGACGAAGCTTAATTCACTTTCTAGCATTTTAAAGAAACTCTACACAGCAAGCATACGCAAACATCTAGGAGATTCTCACCTTACTTTTCCCAAATACATCTGCACCCGAGAAATAGTAAATCAATGTAAGTGAATCTAAATTCAGCATGCATCGATGATATTTTTGCTATTGCGGAATTCACAGTCCTTGTAGTAGAGTTGGTGATGTTCATGAACATTTAACAATACCATTTACAACTCACTGAACCACACCAGTTTTCATGTCATTGCGGTGCAAGATGCTTGGCATGTCAACATCCAAACTAAACAAGTACGTAAGTGCAAAACTGAAGTAACACATTCAGTACTCATCACATAAATTTAAGCCCAAGATTGTTCTCCTTACCTGCATGCTATAAGTCTTTCTAGCTGCAGTCTATACAAATGTGGAGTTCCATTGAAAGGTTAGCAATGTTATAGGTACAAACACCTAATTTCACAGATGCTGCTTAATGTAAGGTTGTGACTGTAATAGGCCAAGCCTCACTTTAACTACTGGGATGTATATTGCGAAGATGTACAGCTAGCAAGACTCCCAGCTACGTTGTATATATGTTAACATCGATACAGCTAGCCAAAAGTAAATTAAAAATAAATATACCAAATCTCCTAACAAACTTGTTGAACATCATTGTTCCTAACATTATTCAGCATAGCCTAATCGACACCACTTCTGGTATCCGCTTGTCTCAGTTTTGTGCAGCCAACTGTCATCTTGCCATCATCGGCAAAAGATTTTGCTGGAATAGCGAGTAATTCACAGATGATAAATTAGCCTATAGGAAAGAGGAGTGGCGAAGTTAGTACAATTGCTAATTATATTTGCTTGGAGGAGAAGCAGTTAAGACGTAGCAAACAATGATACAGCTAGCAAAGACAAAACTATAAATAAATACACCATATCAGATATGAAACTTGTTTAAACATCAGAGATGAGAATATATATTTGACTAATCTGGTTTCTTAATTGTAGCAATGAGCTTCTGGATCAGTAGTGAGAAGGGAAATGGAAGACCAAAAAACAATTGCACGAATATCATGCTTGTACTGGTCATAACTCATAACCACATAATAATTCAGTCTGCAGCTAAACGCTTCACAAAGTAAATTATGCAGAATACTTGCTATATACTCAAATATCAACACGGTGACAAGGATTTAAACTGCCACTGCTGAGTAATTGTGCATTGTACTTATCAAGAAAAAGTAACTCGAGTAAATGTGTCTGGTGTACCTTGGAACTTGTCCTTTCGCAGGTGAAAGATGTCTAGCCATCAGAACATGGAGAGTACAAGCAATATTTACGATTGCTCTGATGTTTCCTCATGTACACGGTCATGACGAACAATGCATTGAGGAAGAGAAGAGTAGACAGTATGAACATACACAGATGCATAACTACCTCGAGGTCCTTAGAGCTCTGAAAATCCTTCATTTTCTTCTTGTATTTTGACTTGTCAAGTTCTCATTCCATTTTTTTTTGTCACACCCTTGGTTTTGCATTCTTCTCGGCATAAAGCAAGTTCAGCCTGAAAGGCATCTCTGGCAGCATCAGAACGCTCTCTACCATATCCATGACCTCTTTCAGACAGCTCCACATCACCACACTGTAACCGTAATTAAGAAATGAACAAGACGCATCAGAACAATGAAGTGTACAGGGATGCAATATACACGCTCGCAAAAAAGATCTCAGGAGGGGCAAGACAATTGTTCAATAATGAAGGACGGAAGCAGGTTTGACCTTGGGATCCAGTTGCCAGTTGCCACACAATTGCATTGAGGACGATGGACGCCGCAACCCGTGCGACTACGGAGATAGGATGTCGGCGTGATCGCGACGGTCCTCCTGGCCTGCGGTGTTGAGCACATGACGACGGGTCGATGAGGACGTCGTGACGACGGGTAGGGGAAATCAGCGTCACGGCGGCGGATCTGCCTGGACTGCGGAGAAACGACGACATCGGATTGGATCTCGGGAGATTGGGGAATTTTAATCTCCAGTCCAACGTGGTATTGACTGGTTCCTATCTCGGTCGCGGCTCGTCGGAGGCCGCGGCGTCGCCGGCTCGGTCCCGGGCCAGCACCGCCGCCCCTCTCCCTGTCACTGGCGCCGGCGGGGCGTGGTGCTTGGTGGCGCTGGTGTGTGGTCGGGAAACGAAGGAAGAAGACAAAGAAAAAAGAAAGGATAATGACGTATGGTAGTGGGCCCTACCACGTATGCGCGTCAGGCAGGAACCGTCCCACGAGGCCACGATCACCCGGGAAGGAGCCCGTGGATGTGGTCTGTACAACATTAGGCTAATTGTGATTGTTAGATTTCGATGATCAATGGCTATTATTAGGGGGGTATGATACATCATTGGAGAGTTGTAGAACGTTGGATTCCTAAGATCCTACGGTTGATGTTATTTGGATCAGCCACCTCTGCCTCTTTTTATATTAGTGGAGATTAATAGCAACGATACTTAAAATCTGAACCGTTCATTCTCATTCTCAAAACCTATCGCCGCCGCATCTCACCATTCTCATCCTCATTCTCATCGCGCATCTCATCAGACGCCGCCGCCACCAAGAATACACAACCTCTCGCCGGCGAGAGAGGCGCCGCCACCCAGCTGCCACGGCGTCGCGGCTGGCTTGCTCGCCGGCGCGCGCGTGCGTCTATGCGCGGCGCTCCGTCGAGCTGGCCGGACCCTGGCGCCCCAGTGGCCTAGGGTTTGCAGGGCGGCGCTACACGCCGGCGGCGGGGCGCGTCGTCCACCTCGCGCTGCACCGAGGGGTCGCCCGCTCGGAGTAGGGGACAGCGTACTCCGCGCTGGCCGCCCATCCTGGCCGCCGCCACTCGCCGGCCTCCTCCGCCGGCGTCTTCGCGACCAGCAGGCAGGCCGTGGATGCGCCGGATCTGAAGGCCGCCGTCTGCTGCTGCTGCTGTCTGCCCCGACCACGTCCCCGAGACGCATCTCGCCACCGACCGTCCTCAACGTCGCTCCTCCTCGCCCGCTGCTGCAGGTGACACAATCCCCTCGCCTCGCTGTGTTGTTGTTTTTTCCTCCTGTCAACGGCGCCACCATATGTGCTACTGCTACGCCTGCTCTAACCGTTGCAGTTCGGGTGCACCTGCAACTGCTCTACTGCTGAGAAATTCAGCTCCGGTCCTCTTTGCACTCTGCTACGTATAAAACTTCAGTTTTTTCGATTCAGTAGTATGGGGATTCAGTTACAGCGGTTCAGCATGTGCTGGAAGTCTACCTCTTCACAGTTGTAGCTCAATTTGTTCCCCACTGCGTTGTGTAAGCATTCATATTGGAGAATGGCAATCTCATCGTGTCACAGCTTTAGATGTTTCGATTTACTAGTATGGAGATTCAGATACGGTGCAGCATATGGGATTCTACCTCTTCACAATAGCTTCTTAATTAGTTCCCCACTGCACGTTAGTTATGTTAGCACACGGTGCTTGCTACTAATCCACAACAGCACCTTCCACCTGGGTGGAAATGCTCGTCATTACCAATCCATTGGTAAAAATAATAGGAGCAGGTTAGTCCAGCTCGTTATTCTCCACAGCTCACTGTCCTATTTAGCAACTAACTAGTGAAGGCCAAGACGGAAAATACTAGGTTGAACATGGGTACATATGAACCCGGTTAGGAAATGTATTTTCTAAATGTTTAAAAATTCTGAAAAAAAGTTTGCGTGTACATCTGCACATTCTATGTTTGCATAAAAAGTTTCGCGGAGAAACGACTTTTTACTTGGCCTATGTAAAAAGACAAAAGTACGTCACATATATACTGCTATATAGCACTGAAATTTTCTCCTTTTTATGGAGGCAATGTAAATAGTAATTTCGTGACGAAACTGTGTGCAGGGCACATGCTTTGCATCGACTATGCATGGAAATTTTGTTTTGAATTTTTTAGACATATTTTGCATCATCTATGCACGTTCCAAATAAGAGGGTTCATATGTACCCATGTTCTATCTATTCACTCTCAGGCCAAGACTTTGATCATTTTGCAGCTTAGCCTTGCTATCTCCTCTGGGCATCCTAGTGCCTCCTTGTATTACTTCCTGTGCTATCTTTGGCAGGACAATTCATCTCCCATTAAACTCTTTAGGAATAGAAAAAATAAATTTATTGGGGACGCAATGCGATGCCACATGCATGCTGTACCTTAAGTATGCACACGCATCACCACATATTTTCTTTACGTGCATATACCCAATTGACCAGACGAGGATGATTGTCTATCTGCTGCATGTTAACACCACTTACACATTTTTTTAGGAACATTTCTCTCTCCCGACCATGCTAATCTTGCACTGCCCTAATGCTGCCATTAATTGTTTTTCCTGTTAATAGTTAATCATTCCTTCATTAGTACCAATTGATTGAGTTTATGCCTTGGATTTGTGCACAAGTTTTGATGCATGACAGAATTTATAATGTTGTTCTTTAGATTGGAGCAAGCAAAACTAAAATGCTTATTACCGATTCTAATGTTTGTGTCCTATTTCGCTACTTACTTCGCATCTAACTGAGTTTTATGCATACAGATTACAGTCTGCCTGGTCACCGATCTGATGGCTGGGTGGGGTGACCATGTCACGGAGGAGGTTGCCCCAAGTCCCACTGCGGCGACCTCGACGCTGCAGTTCAGGAGCTCGTCGACATCGCTGCATGAAGGTCAATTTTTTTTCTTTGGTCGTGCTCCAATCGGTTACTGCCTATCCTGCGTGTTGTGCTAGCCAAGCACTATTCTTCGGGTTGATTCTTGGTTGTTTGCTGGTGGATACATGTATTGGTTGTTTTTTGTGCAGAATTTGTCATGGTTCCGCACAGAAATGTAATAACTGATATGGATGACCTTGTAGAATTATTTTGCATTTGGATGGTTGTTTAAGAAGAACTTCAAACTTCGTTTTTATTTTATGCCACTCCCTTGCAATGCTTAGGATTATTTTTAATCGTGTGTAGCTTTGGATCATCATTATTTTTATGTTGGCATGTTGGTGTCTGTGAAATATATGTACTGGATGGTAAAATTTGAGCTTATGGATATTCCATGTTGACTGAATATTATTCTCTTCATGTGCCAACCTGAATGCTCAATTTTGATCAGCTACTGCTGAGTTGTTTCTTTTGTAAATTGAGTAGTAAGTAGCAATGCACGAGACAGTAGCGTTTTCTTGGTGTAGTAAAGTTCGTTGCCATGTAATTGCTATGATATGATGATGATCTAAACAATGAACTACATGGCCACCAAGATTTACTTGCAGCCATCACATGCATGCTACTATTATATGATGAAGTTGTGGACCGATCAGTGGTCATTCCTTGGTTGCTGCTTGGCATAGCTCTAGAGTAGGAGAGCTTGTTTGTGTACATGTCGAGCAAGATTTTCTTGGTCTGTTAATTGTCGTGCATGCATGCAGGCCCTTGTTCTACCAGTGGTAGCCCGCTGGAGCGGTAGCGCTGGTGAAGGGGAGAGGAGGTGTCTCTGATACAGCATCATCAGCAAGGGAGAGGCGTGGCTGGCCAGGAGCGATCCGGCTGGACTTTTTTTTTTTGCTTGTACGAAATCAAGGTAATCTCACTCTCTCTGACCCTGGTTGCGTGGTGGGTATGTATGCCCTGATCTTCTGTTTATCAAAGACAAGCAGCCTTTTAAAATCTTATGTGTTACGTTCAGGGAATCTGAGCACTATAGTTAGTAATATAGAATTAGGATTATTCTTTTCCAGTAGCGCCGCTAGTTGGCACTTTAGAATTCTGGATTAGGTTCCAAACAATACTCGAACCCATGTTGCTCGAGTAATGTAGTAAATGAGTGAGTCAATTGTTTGATTAGTAGATGGGTTATAGTAGCGCTTGGGCTCTTGGTGCATATGTTCATTGGATATGCTAAAGTTTGAGCTCCTGGATATACCATGTCAACTGATTTGTTCATCTTTTTCATGTGCCAAACAACCTGATTGCTCAATGTTGATCAACTAGGCCTAGTACTGTCTGATAAGTGGTTTGTCCTGTACATTTTTGGAGTAGCGAATAAATAAACAGTAGTATTTTTCTTGTAAATCCTCTTGACATCTCATTGATATGATGTATAAAATCTAGTACGTGCTGGCCAAGTTATTGAGTTTAAATTGTTGTTTTGCTGTAAATATTTGCTTGACCAAAGAGGGTTTGTTTTGTTTATTATCCTGACCTCAGCTTTGTACTGCAGGGAAGTGTGAGATAGTAAAGCTGCTGGTTTCTTTCAAGAGGAGCTGATGTCCAGCCGTGTCCCTCGCCGACCTACTGCTTGGCGAGAGACGCTCCAACGGCGGCGGTGGATGACAAGGGCTTCCTCGTACACAAGGTGTTCCAGTATGTACGGCATCACCATCAAGGTTATAATCTCACTCTCTTCGGCCCTGGTTGTTTGGTGTGTATGGACGCGAAGGATGTTATGGCGGTGCTGGCTTGAAAAAAAGGAAGAAATGCTGAGCAATCTAGATTCAGGGTTTATTGTTCTATGTGTAGTTCCTCTGCTAGATGTGTGTACGTTGCAGGGGAAGCTTGAATAATCATGGTGTGCCCGGCTGATCCAACTTTCTGCTAGTAATTAGTCGGGTGCACTGTGTAACGCAATAGTTGTTGTACATGATGATTTGTGTCCAAATGCATGTTGTTACTCACCTGACTCAGGTCATGCTTGTCGCAATTTTGGTTTGGGAATCAGCGATGCACTTCTGACCTTAACTGCACTTCTGTAATTCTTTACATGTACTGTTATTGACACAGCAAATCATGCCATGTAATGGAATCAGCAGTCAATCCTTTATTCAGTTTCTATGTTTCTTGTTCCATCAGATTCTTGATTCTCAGATAGCAATTTCGAAGGAAATTCTCGTCCATTAGCTAAATTTTGTTTCTTTTTCCTGTTGAATGTGTTGTGTTAGCAGTGGAGAAAGCATGCTTGTATGGAAAATGGAAATCATTTTCACTCGAGAAAAAATTGTTGTGTGCATAGGTAGTAGATGTATAATTTTTTATTGGTTTGTTAGTGATTAAACCTGTTTATTTTCAGGTTCAAATCATGCTGGTGTCAACAGGGCATGTTGGCCATGGTCTTCCACGCCTCAGGTGCGCTGGTAGGCTATGTTGGCCCCTGGCTTCAACTACCTCCTTGGCTCCCGGCGTTGTGCCGCAACCACGATGGTGTTGACGTTCTGCATCGGCTACAACTCACTCTGGTGAGCTCATCGGGTTCCCTTATTTCTATTCTAAATTCTCTGTGATACCACGGCCTTCGAGCGGTTGTGATTCTGTGCTCTGCCTTTTTTGGCGAGCCATGTTTAATGCCCCAGTTAATAGGTCTGATCGATCTATCGATGGGGCTGATATCTGTTTGGTTCAGTACGATTTGCCATGCATGTTTGGTCCAAGCGTGATTTTGGTTTACTAATGAATGAAGAAATCCTAGCAATCTTGTTTTGAAAATAATTAATAACTGTGTGTTTAGACACTTACACTTTCAGACTTATGGGGATGCTGTGATCATTGTGTGATAATTCAATCTTTTATTTTACTTTAAATGTTGGTTATCTTGTTGGTAGTTGCTACGTTCGATAGTTTCGATCACTTGGCTGAAATATCCAATAGGACATGCTCTGTTTCTGCATGCTCTGTCATTTCTGGTAAGCAACTTTGATCGATGGTTTTGAGGTGTTGCTCTATGCTTGCTAGTATAATTGTGGTTAGAATATTTGATCTGCTCCTTTTACTCTGATTAGAATATTAGATTTGCTTCTGTTCATGCTAAATGTTGGACTACTGCTGCTGCTGCTTAAGCTTGAATGCTTGCACATTTTAGGCTTATATATGCCTAAAATTTCTCCTGTGTTTGATGGTTTTGAGCTGTTGCTCTTAGCTTGCTACTATTTGGTTCCGAATGCTTCTAGCTGGTAGTGTGTGTTCTTGGCCTGACCTTGCTTAGGGAGGAATGGCTCCATTTTATTTGGGATTGTTCTTGTTCTATCATCACCAGATTGTACAGATAGAGCTCAAGTGCATTAGTCTTTCTATTTTGGATTTTGTCAATGGGCTTGAATGGTGTTGCTATCATTTAGGTACCTCAAGAAGGTATGGTGCATCATCCCTACATATGAGGCTTTTGTCCAGAGTGACCCCGACGACAACAGCCTTGCTACCAAGAAAGAGGGCATTCAGAGGTACTTCGGCGAGCTGCGGTACTGCAAAGGTCAAGTCTGTGTATGTTAAGGCCGGTGTGTTGTGCAGGAGGTCAACCTCGGTACCCAAAGGTCTGTTCTTGGTCCCCCTCAAATCGGCTGTTATCAATGTGCAATGTCTGATGGCTCTGATTCTAGCTAACTCGTTTTGCCTAGTAGGTTCTATGGACATGGAAGGCATTTTGGTCATGCTGCCTGAGAATTGATTCGATGTTGTATGGTGATGTGTGCCTGTGGAGAATTCTAGGTTGCTTAGTTTCTCGCGCTATGACTGTTTTTGGATGATTTATACTTGCACAGAAATGACTAGCGGATGCTTAGACAGCGGAACTCAACCATTGCTCATTCATTTTTTGTGTTTTCTTGAAAAGAAATTCTAGAAACGATGGGAGCGAGTGGTGTTATCCAAAGATAGTTGGTTTTTCCTAATGGCAGCGTATGGAGCATGAAAATGATGGTAGCTATACAGTCCAGTTGTTTGTTGCTGAGTAGAGCTTGAAACTGTGTTATTTTATCTCGCTTGCAATGCTAATTTTTTCATGTGACTAACTCGAATGCTTGATCAAATGTTGACGATTTAGGCTTAATTAGTGCTGATAGTGCTGACTGATTAGTGTGTGTAAGGATGCATGCATGCATCAAGCAGTAACGTTGTTCATTCGTTTTTCTTTTTGTTCAAAAGAAATACTAGAAAGGATTTAAGTGATGTTATCCAAGATGAGCAGGTTTTTCAGCGCATCGAGCATGAAAAAGATGGCAGTCCAGTTGTATTTGTGAGCTTGAAACTGTGCTATTATCTAGCACTCTCACTTTCAATGCTAATTGTTTCTTGTTACCAGCTTGCAATGCTCAATCAAAATGTTGATGAATCAAATCGGCTGGTATTTATGTGCAAAATATGTTGTACTTGCTGTCTCGTTTGCGTATGTCGTGCGATGGCTCTGATTCTAGCCAACTGGTCTTGACCAGTAGTTGCTATGGTCATGGATGTCATTTTGGTCGTGCTGCCTGAGAATTGATTTGATGGTTGGGTGGTGTGTGCCTGGGTTGCATAGTTTCTACGATATGCCTGTTTCTAGATGATTTTTTACTTGCACATAGTTTCTAGCTAAACTCTGGTGTTGTTGCTATCATTCAGGTACCTCGAGAAGGTGCGGTGCATCATTTCCACTGATGAGCCTTTCGTCCAGAGCGCTGTGGGTCAGTGGGTGTGAAGGCCTGGTGGGTCGTGCAGGAGGTCAAGCTCGGCACACAAAGGTGAGTCATTTGCTGTGCTCAAATCGGCTTGTAATTGTGCTAAATATTATCTAGCACTCTCGCTTTCAATGCTATTTTTCCATGTGCCCAGCTTGCAATGCTCATGAAGGAGGTTGGAAGGGCTGGGCGTTTCCCAAGGGCCTTGGTTCCCTGTGCCTCGAACTCGGGCGTTCTTAACCAATCATGTGGTGTTCAATGTCCTCTAGGACTAGTGGTGCGCTAAACAAGCGTGTTCCTGTTTTATGTATGTGTGAAGGTGCAATTAAGAGAAGTTCGAGGTCATCATCAAGCAAGGAGCTGCCAGACATGCATCTAGGAAGTTGTCTCCTCGTTCATCCTGCCTGCGGTGTTTGGTTAACATTTTTTGTTTAGAATGTTGTCTGACCTGGTGGTCAATTGTTGCAGTGTCGACGTGAACTCCCGCCCCAAGCATATACGACGACCACCCCTGTACGAGCAATGGTGCCATCGGACCATTGAAGGAGGAAGATGATGAGGCTCTCGTCCTTGGCCCCAATCAGAGTTGCTTGAGGCGCTCTGCTGCCGTGTGCCAGGGGTAGAGCTGGTTCGAGATGAAGGTATAGATTGGATAGATCGGCTGTTAGTTTGGTGTTTTCTAGCTCAAACAGTTGGCGAGGGACTTCACAGTGTGTTCCTTTCGGCAAATGAATTACACAAATGATGGTCTTGCTGATTGCCGCTGAGATGAGTCTTTGTTGGTCTACTGTCGTGCAGGTGGTGGAGCATTGTTCTTGGACCATTGGTAGCTGGAGTTGTGCATGGAGCAGCCGCGAAGCAGTAGGAAGGGAGAAATGTGGCCAGGAGGGAGGCATGCATTCGTCATTCTTGAACTGATGTAATATTGGTTTAGATTTTAGCCGCAGAAAGATTGCCATGCATGTGTTGTGGTGTGTAGGTTCAGGCCTGCTTGCTGTAACCATGCGTGCTGTCCTCCATTTGTGTGCCTTTTTATATTTCTGAGACGTAAATCCTGAATGAATATCAAACAAGACCGAATGGATATTTTCCAGCTGGGATCAAAGTAGAGATTGTAGTACTCCATGTATATATCACAAGTTGTAATAGTTGTTTCACTTGTGAGCATAACAACGTGTGTTTATCTTGTTTGATTGAACTTGTGAGCTGAATCCTATATATTTTAGTCACAGGAGCTGTGCCTTTTATTTATTTACTTGTCATTATCATTATTTGATAGGTGATACAAAATTCCGGGAAGCGTGAAAGGTTACGCCAATTTTGTTTGTTCGGAGAGCAAAACTTTACGAGTGTTGATACGAGTGACTCGTCGCGATTGCCTTGGCCATGCTTCAATCAACGAGCAACGACAACCCATGCTATATTATGTTGTGGCCGGCGAGTCTTAAGCGAACGAAGGGAAGTACAGTACTATTCAATCGCTGAAGTTTAGGAATTGTCGTTACTATTTTAAAAGAAAGTAATCAAGTTTCCCTCGATTTCCTCCCTCGAATAAGACGAGTCGCCACGTCAATGATCCGGGGAACGACGAATCGCAGGGTTCCTCTACATCGCTAAAAAATCAACAGAGACTGATACAGGGAGTTCAGCTGGCAAAGCCTCTAGCCAAAGCTGTTTTGGTTCTTGCCCGCTCGCTCCAAATGCCGCTGATGGTTGAAATTCGAAATCGCCAATTTTTCCGTAAGCAAGTCCAGAAATAAACAAGTACAGAAAGATATCACACTAGGTATTTTGTTGTGGGCGCCATCTGAAAAGAGTAATGTTAATACTTAGTTGATGAACAAAGTACAGATAAATGTATACAATTCACCGACGTCCTAAAAAATAGGATACAGTCCATGCTAATAAAATAGATAGGGAAAAACAACCTGAACCACGGCGTGACCGGAACATGGCTGCTCCTGGGATACCTCAAATTAAAAAAATAGAGTAACTAGGTAGAGACACTAATCACGGCACAATTTTAGATGGGCGGAAAATCCTGCTTTTAATTCGAGGAGTATGTGATTTGATTTTACTCTGTTGGCAACCCTGAACTATAGCGGAGAAGCCAATCGCTAGGATCATGCGAAAAGAAGATGTTGATTTTTTTTTAAAGGAAAGTGTGGATCCTGTCCCGCAAGCGCCGTGATTGAATTGATAGCAGCCTCCTCCTCAATTCTCGTTGCGCTTCGTTTTCATGCGCGTATTCTGCTCCCATGCATATTTTACTCCCTCAGCTATAGCAAAACAAAGAGGTCAGGAGTTTTCTCCCGCCCTATCTTTTCCCAAAATTCAAACACTTTTTCAACTCGCCTGGCCCTATAAATATTAGGGCATTGCTACTAGCCGCGTGCGGTTGCGCGTGTGACTTGGCGACTTGGGCGAGCTTGGCGCGAGGCGGTGGCGGTGGGGCTAGCAGTCTCGTCGGGTCAATCTCCGTCCGACCGTGCTCGATCAGGCTCCAACCGGGTGTCATCTAACCCTACCTTTGACACATCCCCGACTAGTTGAGTTAAAAGTTGGCCGTCATATCTGGCGTCCACTTCATCCTCATCCATGTCCGAGTCGGCCAGGTGATCATTAAATGCATTGATGGCCCTAATTCGTTTTTGCCAAATATCGATAGGGTCCTAATTTTTTGAAAAGGCACATCTGAGTCTCGTATCTATTTTATTGTTCATCGGAGATCCTAAACTAGTATGACCCACGCTGACCATCCTACATGGCATTTTGACCACCGCCTTGTTGACAGTGGGGCCTATGAGGTTTAAAGGATGGACGTGTATATTTGTGAAAAGCCCCCGAGGGTTGTATTCTTTCGAATTCATGGCCCCGTTTCATGTTGCCAGATATTTGCATACACTAGCGACCCGCGAATTTTCATGTGTCCCGGCTTCCTCTCACATGCATCCTCGATCGCTGGTGTGCGCCTCCTCGACCATGGATGCTGAGGCCAGGGCCAGCCGCGGCAGCCTCCTCGATGTCGACGTTAGCCATATTTTGTCATGGCTTGACGCCCTACCGGCAGCGTCCGTGCTGTACATCAGCTTCGGAAGCCAAGGACAACGCTTCCATGATGACGCTCCCGTGATGTCGCTGCTCGACGACGATGGGTTCGAGGACCGCGTCAACAACAATGGCCTCCTAGTGCACGGTTGGGCGCCACAGGTGACCATCCATTCGCACCCGATGGTGGACAACTTCCTGACACACTATGGCTGGAACCCAATGCAGGAGGCCGTCTCTGATCCCCGGGGATGCGTGCTCTCATTCCAGCCTTCTCTTCCTCCTGGTCAGCTTGGGCGCCTCCTTCCTTGTGACATCGCGGGTGCAACCGACGGACATGAAAGTGGGTCTCATCATCGATGCCGCCTCACCGGTCGACAATATCACAACAACCACCATCCCCATGGTCCTCGATGACTTCTACGCCGCCTTCCCCAACTCCACCACTCGGGTTCAAATCTTGCAGCACCACTTCCGCCGAGACATTGTAGTCTGCCGGTGCCCAATGCCCTTGTGTCATTCTGGGCCACGAACCTGTCGGTGTCTCCCGCCACGGCGAGGTTCTTCGCCCGCGCCGCGTTAATCGATGCGGCGCCAGTAGGTGCAATCGCCATGCTCGCCACATACTTCAGGTGGCGCCGCGTCGTTCTCATCTACCAGGAATTCGATTACAGAGCGTTCCACACCTGACCCAAGCGCACGACCTCCGCCCAATTGCCCGGACCGCCCCACACCCGCATCACGGCACGGGGGTGCCGCCCCGGCCTTCGGGCTCCTACGACATGCACGTAACGCAGATCACCCCAGCCCCCGCCTCCAACCAACGAAGCCTTCCTCCCCCAAACCGCCTTTGGCAGATGAGGCGCCGCCGCCGCGGGCCGGTGGCAACGGCCGTCCTTCGCATGGCTTTTTGGCGGCGGCTAGGGCTAGGCCCCTATGCCGCCCTGGTGGAGCGACACGGGAGGGCTGTTTGTTACGTCCGTCATGCGACTAATGCTTTATGGAATCAAGGAAATAAGTTTCTGTAATGTTGGATGAGATTGGCTGACACCATGAGTTGTGTATTCTAGTAGTGCACAACCTGGGCCCTGTGCATATCTCTAGTAAGGACTTTTGCCTCTACCGGATCCGGCCAGCACAAGCTCCTCCAGTCCTCCTTCCTTCTCCCCAGATCTTGATCTGAATTTCTTAATTCTGTTTGGTCAGTTTCTTTGCAAATGTTTGATCTAATGGTCATTGAGTACATGTAATTTTTTTGTACATCTGAAAAATGGTGTAAATCCTGTACATGTATCTTGTTAATGCATTCGACTGAAAATTTATGTGAATGCAAAATCGAAAATTACTTGTTGATGCATAATTCCAAAAATCTTATTAATGCATTGGTCCATATGTTTTTGGTGAATACATGGATTTAAATTTTATTAAAGCATGATCAAAAAAATTGTTGTTATTACATAAATCTGAAACTCTTGTTAATGTATTGATCCGAGAAAATCTTAGTTAGGTTTTTTTTGTTAATATATATGATCTGTAGATTTCTTGTTAATACATAAATCCAATTATTTTTGATAATTCATGCATAAATAAAAAATATTAATGCATGAACCTCATAATGTGTGGAGGTTAGAATGTTGTTACATGGTAAAAATTCAGTGGTCATGCCAATGTGAAGAAATTTCTTTTGAGATGTGAACAAATTGCTAATTGATAGGGGAAGGGCCGGGAAAAAGAAGGGTGCTTTCTGCAAACACAGAGGGACTGTATATGTGGAATGATAGTCTAGAGGAGTCAAATAGAAAAAAAAAAACATGAATCTTAAAGCAATTGGACATCCCAGATAGTTCGGGGACATCCAGATAGCTGTGAGAAGTAGTTTTCAGGGAAGAATGGGCGTAGGGTTTTTATTGTGATTTTTCTTGTTCTATACATATATATCACAAACGTATAAGCCAAGCGAATGTACTCTTTCAAATTCCATATGGATCTACATATTCGCTGGTTTGTTTCTGTACCAAGTAAACTACAAACCTATCCAACACAAAGTCCATATACAATCACAATAACAGTTTTAAATACAAACAAATACAAGCCCACTCACATGTTACAGGACAGATACAATAACAATCCAAACCCAGAACGACATAAGAGTGAAAGGGATGAGGGATTCTACCACACAAACACAAATGTTGGTGACATCAGTCGACTGAGAATTAAGTGAATTCTCGGGGAGTCGAACCCTAGAAGAGTGTCCCTTAATTATTTATGTATGCAAAACGCTGCTATGTAGCACGCATGCATAGTACGTACGTAGCTTAGTATGCATTGATCCATCTTTTTGTATGGTAAGTACATGGATTAATTTTTATTAATGCATGATCCAAAAAATTGATTATTTTGCATAAATCCAAAAATCTTGTTATTGTATTGATCCGGAAAACCTTGGTAATGGTATTTTTCTTTGTTAATACACTTGATCTGAATTTTTCTTGTTAATGCATAAGTCCAATTATTTTTAATAATGCACGCATAAATAAAATCTTGTTAATACATGAACCTCATAATGTCTAGAGATTAGCATGCTGTTAAATGGAGAAAATTCAGTTATCATGCCGATATGAAGACATTGCTTTTGAGATGTGAACAAATTGCTAATACAGAGGGGAAGGTCCGAGAAAAGGAAGGGTATTTTCTGGAAAAAAAAAGGGATTGCGTCATGTGGACTGAGTCTAATGGAGCGAGATAGACAAAAGCTTCCCAAATCTCAAGTCAAAATTAGACGTCCCAGATACTTTGGTGACGTCCAGCTAGTTGTGGGAAGAATGGGCGTATGGTTTTTCCTGTCTTTAGTTTTTTTTAATCTTCTTCAAACGTATAAGCCAAGTTAGTAATGTACTCTTTTAACTGGGATATGCATTTACCTTGTAGCTTGTTTGTTTCTGTGCCAAGTAAACTAGAAACCCCGTCCACAACAAAGCCCATATACAATCACAGCAACAGGTTCAAATACAAATAAATACAACCTTACTCACAAATTATGGGACAAATACAAAAACAATCAAAACCCAAAACAACACATGAGTCAAAGGGAGGAGGGATTCGACCCACAGAAACACAAACATGCATGGGTGACATAAATCGGCCGAGAATTAAGTGAATTCTCGGTGAGTCGAGCCCTAGGAGTGTCCCTTGATTATTTATTTATGTAACACGCTGCTACGTACTATGTAGTACGTAGCCTAGTATGGAGGCCGCCCCGCCACGTTGCCCGGCGGGTTGTAGCTACAGATGATAAACACGCCGGCGCCACCGTCACAGAGGAGACGGGCGCAGCCGATAGCGGTCGAGTCCTTCCACACGACCTGTGTGTAGTGTTCGCAAGTCTCATCAGGCAGCGCCGAGTAGGAGTTGCTGTCGTGGTCGTAGTTCAGCTTCTCCGTCACCCACAGAGTCACGGCGTCCACCCCTTTCCAGTCGGCCCCGCTGCCCCAGAAGAGGTTCTTTCCGTATGGCCGGCCCTCTGGAGAGTGTACCAGCTGGCAATCGGCGCGGCGCTGCTCTGCGTACGCCTCTGCCCACGCCGCCACCGTGGGGTCCCAGGAGACCGGCCCCACGCCCACTTCGGCGCGGGCCGTGTTGTGGGCGTCCACCATGTCCTCCGCCCTGTTCTGCGCCATAACCATCGTGGCGGACGCGAGAGCTAAGAGCATGTCTAGTAGAGCCCTCAAACCCTCATCCAACCGCTTTTTTACAGTTTCGGAGCGAAAAATCCCGTAGACTAGAGCCCTCAAACCCTCAAACCCTCAAAAAAATTTGAGGGTCCAACCCTCAAACCTCATCCCAACCTGTAGAAGTGAGGGTTGGAGAGGGGAAACGACCCCAACCCGTACTCCTCCACTGTGAACGCGCGGGAGGGAAATTTCAGCCCGCCAAGCTCGCCTCCGCCGGCCGCCGCACGCCATGGAGCCGCCGCCCGCCCGCCTCCTCCCTCGCCCCGCCCGTGGCCCGGCCCCATTCCCCGCCTCCGCGACGCCCGCGCCGGCCCAGCAGCCGCCCGTCCCGAGCCTGCCGGCGCCGGTGGCCTCGGTGGTCGCCGCCAAGCGGCGCGGCCGGAGTCGGCACGGGGCGGCGTGGCCTGGGCGGAGCGGCCTGGGGCGGGGACGGCCTGGGGCGTCGGCGGCCTGGGACGGCTCGGCCTGTGGCGGCACGGGGCGGCGCGGCCTGTGGCGGCACGGGGCGGCACGGGGCGGCGTGGCCTAGGGCGGCGTGACGGCCAGGGCGGCTGCGGGGCAGGGCTGGGGAGGCGCGACGGCCAGGGCGGCGGCGGGGCAGGGCTGGGGCAGGGCTGGGGCGGCGGGGCAGTTGGCCAGAGGAGAGGAGGAAGAAGGGGAAAGGAAAAAAAAATCTGATTGGCATATTCCTAAAATATTCCGTTATAAGGGTTGGTTTTGAGGGTTCTAGTCTTTGCCCCTGTTTGCCAAAAAATACCAATTCTCAACCCTTAAACATTTGAGGGTTTGAGGGCTCTACTAGTGATGCTCTAAGAGCAGCAGTGCAGCTAGCTTTGGCGAGTACTCCATCTGCGCTAAGGCGTTATGAAATGAAGGAAAGAAGAAGTCGGTGTAATGATGGATGAGATTGACTGCCACCGTGAGTTGTGTATTATACTAGTAGCTCGATGGGTAGCTTCTCTAAGCAGCTAGGCAATAGGAAAAAATAATATGTCGACAAGTTGTATGTACTGGGCAAATTCCAATACATGTGCCCCGTTGAACAAATCAATCCAATTAGTAACAGGAGAGACCTCATCGATCGGAAAAGGTAACCGGAGACCTAATTACAAAAATCCAACATGCGTGCATTTGTCGTGGAAGCGCACGTAGATGTGAAAGAGAAAATACGTTCTTATTGGCAGCAGCTTCCCAGCAGATTTGGTCTCGCACGAATATATATTGCACGATCGAGATAAGGTCGTCCAAGTCATTTCAACTAGACCATGTGTGCTTACATGATGTTACGCCTCTTTGCCTACGTAATTAACTGGCTGGTGTACCTACTTAAGCTGGACTACATGGAGGGATGATGAATGCTGTCGTTCCTACATGGAGGCGTGTCTCTGCCGGTGAGCCACTTAATTCTAGATCTGCTGGAATTGTATCAAATCCAACTTCACCACTTGACCCCGGAGAGCTTGTTGGAGGTTTCTTGCTTCACGGCCTTCTGCAAGAGATACCTTGAAATTTGGCTTCATTTGTGACTACGGTGTTCCCTTTTCTTTCTTCGCCCCCCCCCCCCCCCCCCCCCCCCCCCAGCGGGTGTGCGGCTCGGCGGTGGTGTGCGCAGGAAGGATTCCCTTTACCGCTCCTTGGAATTGCGGGAGTGGGTCCCATTGTGACAGAGGGGATACTTCTATGATTTTTTGATAAGTGCCGCTTTTATTAGACTCAAACAGGTTTCATAAGGATGATACAATCTATAGACTCCACACCCGGCCTCTGCACAGTTAGGATGCATACAGCCAAAAAGCTAAGAGAAAGAAAAAAAAGTACAAAGACCCCGCCGAAACAAACAGAGTCTCGCAGCAGCAACAATACCACCAACGCGGACGACACCTCGACTGCGAAGAAAGCTTCTCCAAAAAATGATGTCTTAAAGAAGGAAGCAGTGCGCAAACACCGTCATCATCCGGGATGACAAACATGGTCAGATCCTAGGTTTTCACCCTGGAGGAGGTCAATAATCCAGACAATGCCTTCAACAAGGAGATAACTCAGAAACCACCATTGCCAGATAGAACCACCGAAAGTCGTACCTAGGGTTTGCACCCCGGATATTGAGACACGGAACTGCAAGCGCGCTGCCAAAAAGTAAGTCAGATAATCACCTCAACCTGGCAGGAACCGCTGCTAAAGCTGCAGAAAACTGGTCGCCAGGCACACGTCCGTCTTCACCCCCTCCCTCTTGATCCTTGTCAAGTAGAAGTCGTAGACCTTACTCAATGAGTGAAAGCCCTCTGGCCTTCGATTTGTATTTACAAGCCCACCTGCAACTGTCCCATGGACGGTGTTGGCGAAGTGGACCTTGCAGTTGCCATGGCCCTCTGCCGTCAGCACAGGCGCCGCTGTGAGGCCCCCTGGATGTAGCATGCCAGCAGCCAATAGGCGAAAACCGGGGCCAAATCCCAGGGCCAACTGAGCGAGCGCCCGATTGCCTGCCCCGGTTGTATCAGCCACGTAGGCACTTGAACGATTGGCGGCCAGACTCCGGCCACCATGGATCGGCGGCGATCTAGGCCAGGTACACGATCTGGCGGTGAAAAGGATCTCAGGGTTGCGGGCTAGAACAACCTGCTATGGGTCCTCCCCGCCGCCGCCATCCTCCGTCGGACGGCCTCCTCCGTCGAATTGAAGGCGGGGGTGAGGGAAGGTGGAGGCAGGGACCGACGGCAGTGGAGGTCGAGAACGCATTAGCAGTACCGCCCCACGTCGCATCTGGCCGGAGCCGCCGCACCACCGGGCGGAGAAGCAGGCCGTCGCCGCACTTGCCGTGCCGAGATGATCCTCCGCCGCCGGGCAGCGAAACCGTGCCTCCACCTGACCTCGGCGCCGGAGAAGGCCGCCGCCACGAGAGATGGAGCCGCCGTCGCGTGAGGAAGACGCACACGCCACCGTCGTCCGCTGCACAGCCTTAGCCCACCGGCATCTTCCGGCCAGCGGTGGCGCGGGGCAGGACGTTGAGGAGGTTGGGCTTGGGGGCGGCTGCGGTAGTTTTCGCTCCGACCACCCCCGAGAGCGATACTTCTATGTGCGGGAAGAAAAAATTCCCGGACTTCCTTCGTTCCTAGAAGTATCTCGGAGCGGAGGACCATCTCAACTAAGTTATTTGTCTGTACGTGTTGCCGTGCAAATCGATATGCTAGCTTGTGATGAAAATACATCAATTACATGTCCTGCTAGCTGCATCAATTACTTATCTGATCACATGATAGATGGACCAGGGAATGGCATGGCACTACAGCATCCGATACTCTTGTGAATGCAACTGCCAGACCTCGCGTCATAAATCCAACTCCTCAACCATGACTTAATCTACACTTGGATTGATCGACTAATGTGTTTTCCTAGCATTCGGTAAGGATTTAACCCCTTAGGCTTATTGGAATCGACATTTTCAAACTCTAGAAATATTTAAAGAAAATAAGATGGTTGAGGATCATTTTTTTAGAATAAGAAAATGGTAAATGATCTTCTGCAGTACTGTAACATTTCTACAAAGAAACTTTATGATTCGTATAATAATTTGTTTGATGCATGTGGATCTCTCTTGGTAGCCAAAGTCGATACAAGTATTTTGAAATTTTGACATTTGGGCGAAAAGAAAAGTTTGAGCTCCGTTAACCCCTTTGCTATCGTACTTGATTTTGGATATGGTTTAATTAACGTTGAACAGATTATTTTCCAGCTGGCATCCACGTCACCCTGATACTTTTTGCCACGTCACCTCCTTCTTATTCTTTTCTTCCTCATTCTCTCCGGTCTCTTCCTCTACCTCCGCCGCCGCTACTGGGCACCTGCAAAACCAGCCGCCGTACTCTTTTCTCCCCATCCCGCCGCCACGCCTCCGCCCTATCCTGCCGGCCGAGACGCCGCATGTATTCAGCAGGCAGATCTCTACCCGTCTCGATCGCCGGAGGATGCGAGGGAGGCGACGCCGGCCACCTCCGCCGCACCAAGACGGCGGAATCGGTGGATTATTCCGCAACCCCAGAGGGCCACACCCTCGCCCCATTCCCAGCGCAAGGTGAGTCTCCACTTCCGTTGATCCATTTCTTGTCGCGTGCCCCTCTCGCCCACCGGAGTAGTCTAGTTGTGAATTATCTCCATCCCATCCAGTTTGCCAAATGTCTGCATTTCAGTAAGTATGAGAGAGGGATGAGCATGGTTGGTGGACTGACCAACCAGCTGAGGGAGATTCAGAGAAATGAATCGGGGCTGGTGGACTGACACTGACTGACCATGCGAGAGTGGGAGAGATTCAGAAACATAATTGCTGGGATGGGATGCTGGGCAATTTTTGCTATTTTCTTTTCTTGTCAGTCTCCACGCATAGTAGATTCACGAGCATGAGAGATGGGTAAATGCATGAAGCATGGTTGAAAATTTTATCCCAGTCCTGCTATCATGTGTCCTATCGATGGTAAATAACTAACTATTTACTTATCCAAGCGCTGGACTGATTTTTGTTAGTTAACGTCCAGTTGTGCTGTGTCTGTAACTTAGTACTGTCTTATATATTTCGTAGTCTATAATTATGTCAGCATTTTAAAAGAATAAGAATGTGCCTCCGCAGAGACAAACATCTTAGCTTGTTTATTCAATGTGATCATCTGAAAGTTTTTTTCTTGAGAGAACTCACTGAATGTTTTGTTCGAGACCATATCCTTTATTAGTTTTGAGGGAAGATGAGGTCGTCGCCGGCACGCAAGAGAAGTTGCCGCCGGAGCCAGAGTGGCTTCCGCCTTTCCGGTGCTAGAGAGGCAGAGGGTCAGCTAGCTAGGTTGTCAAGAGGTGGGTTTAGTTAAGAATCGTTTGAAATTTTTTACTTCGGATATGTCCCTAATTTTACGAATGTGGTTAACTGCATTTATCAGCCAATGACGCACCTAAGTATCTACGTATTTGCATTCTTGTGTGCAATACTGGTTATGAATTAACTCCCTCCTATCCAGTTTGATATTTTCGGTTTGGCATGCCATAATAGTAGTCTTTATACATAACTAGTAAACATGCCCGTGCGTTGCAACGGGACACAAAATTAATAAACTTGGAATACACTTGGTTTGTCATTTCGTGGCACAAGTACACGACGTCTTGATTGTAGAACAAAAAGACACACGCATGGTTAGCCTTTTTTAGTATTTATACTTAGCCCATTTTGCCACAAAACCTCGGAACGCATTCCTCTTTTAACATATTTTACAACAATAAATCTTTTAGCCGTTTAGTTGGGCGTTGCGTTGAATACTTGGTCACCGGAACGGAGTAGTTCGAATTGCACTCACGCACTTGTGCGTGCGTTGCCACGACCTCATAATTTTTATTCACGTGTAAATCTGACTTGCTAAGCAATTTAATTAAACCTTATTTGTCTATCTAATTTTCCCAAAGTACGCTCTCGCCACGCAATAGGTAGACCTAATTTGTTCTAAACTTAGCTAATGTGCAATGGGCGACATAAACCAAAACCTAGCTAGCACGTCTGTTGCATGTATATTTGCACCAAATGGATCTAGCTAGCTAAGTAGAATTAGAATCTTATTCAGTTTTAGAACAAACGAGTTTGCTCATGACATCATGCATCATGTCATCACAATTTTTTCCATCCAAATTATTTTCAAGAACTATATTTTGTGTTTCCAAACTTATACTCAATGGTTTGCGAATTTTTTTTGTCAAATTATTGCAAAAGAAAAATAAAAAGAAAAAGATTTTAGAGTGTGAGAGAGAGAGAGCAGCCATGCTCGCCAGGCCTACGAGATGCTCTAGGCCCAACTGGAACGAAACCCTAGCCTTGCCTGGTTTTTTCCACCTACACCCCCGCCCCTCTATTGCCCTTTGCGATCAGGTCCCTCCCCCATCTCTCTGGCCACACAACACCAGTGCACCACACACCACAGTCTACCACACTCACGAGCATGGACGCGAGAGGCCCACACAGGCACAGACGCACACGACGCCTCCATCCTCGCTCCCAGCTCGCGTCGTGACGGCCAGCGAGTACCCAAATCAGCCGGTGCCCCTCTCTCTGTCTCGTCCTCGCGTTACTGGTCAGTCGGTCACCCTCCTCCCTCGGACCTCTCCGCCTCCATCTCCGTCACCATGGCCAGGAGGGCCCCTGCTCCGGCCGTTGCTCGAGCGCCAAGCGCCGCCTGGTGACCTTCTCCGTCGGCGAGCTCAAGTTGCGCCTCTTCTCCTTCTCCTTAGTGAGGCCGCCAAGGGACCCGCGCACGACGACGCCCTCCACCCGCAGCTCCTGCTCCAGTCGCCGGTGTCGGCAGAAACATCTCTGCCTCGAGGTCCTCCTTGCTCCCGCGACGACCGACGACCTTTCTGCCCTCCTCTCTCCTCGCCTCGCCTCCGGCCAGAAAGCTCCTGCCGCGCCTGGCTGCCCTCTCTCCAGCACCTTGGAGCCCTGCTGCTGCTCCCCATCTCTGGTTTGCCACCGCAGTTCGGCGTCAGAGGTCCGTTCCGGGGACTCATCGGGGACCGCGGACGCGGCGGAGGTCCAGTCTAGCTACGAGCAGGAGCACGGGGACGACGTCAAACGGTAGAGGAGGTCGGGGTTTCGGGAGCGAGGGGATTAGAAGCGAACAAAACGGAACGAACCGGTACCGTGGCAATTTGATGTATTATGTGACTTGGTGGGAGGGCAAAATCGGAAATAAAAATGACGTACCACAAGAAACCTTAATGCCTTTATTATTATATACATAATTACCACCTGCCAATGTGTGCATGCCAGTAAATATGGGAGAGGAGCCATCTAAAAGAGCACTACTACTACTATGAGAGGGGTAAATGCATGAAGCATGGTGGGTGGACTGTCGGTCCAACTGATAGAGATTCAGAGAAGTGTGAGGCAAGTGGACTGGCCATAGGAGAGAGATTCAGATACATAATTGTTGGATGCTCAACACATAGTAGACCTCAACAGTGTGGTCACATAGTACTGAAAAAAAAAGATCTCTGTCCATTTCTCCTTTATGGGCTATGGTCTGAACGTAGGACTTTGGTAGTGGAAAAAGAAAAACTCAGTCCAGTTCCGTTTTGTCATGCTCCGCTCCGCCGTCTCACTTGTGTTTGAGCATCGTTGGCAACACCAGCTTCGTCCAGAGCGCTGCTTCCTTGTTCCCGAGCCAGTGGTTTGTGACCACGACCCCGACCCTCATGCTGGACGCATGGCAAATCCATAAACAGGTTGCGCCATCTCCACCACCAGCTCAGCCTACGGATGCGGCCTCATCCACACACGTCCCCACAGTGGTGGCGTTGGACTGCACACCGGCCAGTGCCCAGGCTGTGACAGCATTGCATCAGATGGACCTCTGTTCCGTGATGCCCACTACCTGCTCGACAGTATGCCTAGGTGGTCCCTTCTACTACCATGAAAGTCATGCCCACAGCCCTCCTCTCGGTGGTTTAATTCACCACACACAATCTACTTGGTGTGGCGTCATTGCATACTGGGATTAAGCGCTCACCATGGACTCCACCAAGTACGCAGCTGATTCTCTAGGCTAAAAAGAGTCCATTGGCACCTCCTGCCTCAAACAAGAGTTCATTGGCACTAGAGACTTCCCGTATTTTCAGATCCATTTATCAACATGCATATATAGTGGGGAGCTCTTCTGCATCCAGTTGAGAAAGTGACATACCAACTTCTGCAGCAAATTTCGCGCGGTAGGCTAAATCATCAGTGTCCGCCGCGCACGCGGAGCCCTTATCAGTGGTCACCTTAAGCGGAGAGATCGACTGTTTTGACTGTGCTCCGACCTGGGCAACGTCTCTTTTTCTTTTCCCGCTGTCACTAGTACTTGTCGTCTTGCTGGAGCGAATTCTACTCAGACAGCGTGCATAGTCATCTTTCCTATTTATCTCGACTTGCGATGGATGATTAAGAAAATCCGTAGCCCACTTTTTTTGATCGGTCGTATATACTTGCTTCGGCGGGGCTTTTAACGTTGGCTGCCACGGCCGCGGCGTTTTCCTCTACAGTCCTGTCCCAAGGTCTCGGGGGAGGAACCTTCGGTACTTTTGGGAGGGGCTCTTGTCGGGGTACCGGCGATCGGTCGCGACGGAAACCCATTAGTGACGAAACAACGGTCTTCGTCGACTGGTTGCTCCTAGTGGGCAGAGGCGGCAGAGGAGACGGCTGAGGTGTCTGCTGAGGCAGCGGCGGAGGAGACGGCTGAGGAGTCTGCTGAGGCGGCTGCAAAGATCGAGATGGACTCGTGTTGTGGTGGTCGTCCAAGTCGTCATCATGTGGACTTGGAGGCGATGGTGGCCTTGGCGCCGTCCAACCTGGAATCACGATGTATTTCTTGGGCCATAGAATGAGTCCACCCTGGACATCTCCCAGTGTCCTCTCATCATCACCTCCAGGGATTTGAAGTTTGAGTGATTCAAATCCGGGGCTAATTTGATCCACGCCGACACGAGCATAGCCATCTGGAATCTCATTGCCCAAATACAGTGCTGTAGATTCACAAGTTAAAGCATAGCCCTCCGCCGCCTTCACGGATAAGTTTCTCATAGCCTCACGTAGCTCACAACTTGTCTTCTCAGTGATATAATCCACGGGGTAGGTTTCCTTCGATGGCTCATCAGCACCAACCCCCGTGGAAGCCACGCTGCTTCTCAGTTGAGATGGACCACCTGTTGGAGCATCTTGCTGCAGCTGATGAGTTGCCCATGCTCGCGCATTTCATCTATTTGCTTCTGTTGGTCTCTCACCATACTTTCTAGTTTGCTCAACCGGTCTGATTCCTCCAGCTCCTTCCTTTTCTTTGCTCTTGCTCGGCTTCTATAAGATTCACGGTCCTCAGGAAACCCTTCATTCCATGGCACAACTCCACGGCCTCGTGTTCGTCCTCCTTTTTCTTTATTACCGAGGGCCTTTGTCAGCTCGTCGTTCTCTCGGTCGGGAATAAACTTTCCCTCACGAGCATCGGCGAGTGCATCAAGAATTTGCTTCCGGGGTATAGGAGTTTCTTTCTTTTCATCAACTATTAGATCCCCTATTTCCATGTCATACTCCGCCCCATGCGCAAGCATCCAATTTCTGACCTATGGGGCCGTTATGTGTAATTGGAGTGATCCCTTTATTGCGCAGCTCAGCCTCAATCTTATCCCACTTAGGCTCGGCACTTATGTAGCCACCTGCCCCCATCTTATGGTGATATATCTTTTTCGCTGCATTTTCCTTATTCTTTTTCGATCTTTCCTTAGCTACTTCTGATTCCTTGTATTCCAGAAATGCCTTCCAGTGAGGCCGCTGCCTCTCTAGTGTGCCAGTGAAATCTGGAGCTTTCTTTTTCGATTGCCAATCACGGTATAATCTGTTCTTGTAATTGTTGAATTGTTCATCCATCTTCTTCAGAGCGAAATGCTTGACTTTTTTCGTCATGGCTTGTGTCCTTTCGGTAGAATCCAACACCGGTAGGGTGAACTTTGCTATGACCTTGTCCCAAAGCACATCTTTAGTTCTGTTGCTGACCCAACTAGATTTTATGGCGCCCTCTAAGTTTTTTGGCTCATTCCATTCCTGAATGCTGATCGGAACATTGTCCCTAACAACAACTCCGCATTGATGCACAAACTTAGATGCGTTCGCCTTGGGCTCCAACGGTTTGCCATCTGCAGAGACGACCTCAATTATGAGATGCGCATCTGCGGCCAACCCTTTGGCATGGCCTTGTTTAGTTTCTGCAGATTGGGCCAATGCGGAGGTCTAAAAATTAAAAAAAATGTGTTAATATATACATATAGTAATCAATTATTCCATCTGATCAACAGAGGCTTAATATACCTCGCCAGACTGCGGAGGTCCACAAATTAGCGAGTCGTCATTGTACTCGATGCTCGTTTGCGCTTCGTCTCTTTTTTCCTCCTCCATTCCCGGACCGCACTCGTTCAAAAATTCTGAGCCATCTTCTGTTCCACCGGCTTCTGCTCCCCCCACGGGTTCACGTATAATGTCGAACACCTCATTTTCAAGGTGTCTGCTGTTGAAGTTATCCATTGTGCTTAACTAATACAAAAGAAATATAAAACAATGTTAGCATTAATTAGCAGAATACAAAAGTTATACAAAAGAAATTTGCAAAAAGTATCACTAATACATAGAAATTTAAATCTACACTTAGCAAATTTACACTAAATTTCTAACCCTAAATTTCTAACACTAAAAAAAATACATAGCAAATTTAAATCTACACTTAGAAATTTGCAAAAAGTATCACTAATACATAGCAAATTTAAATCTACACTTAGCAAATTTAATTTACACTTAGCAAATTTAAATCTCTAACCCTAAATTTCTAACCCTAAATTTAAATTTCTAATCCTAAATTTAAATTTCTAACACAAAAGGAAAAGAAATAAAGTAACATCATTTTATGTTTCATTTCTATGTTTTAGAATATTGTCTTAAATGAATAAGTCTATAACACAAAATTAATCCAAGTATTCATGATAAGAAAAATAGTGATCAAATTTTATTAAGTAGAGATTTCATTTTTTAGTTTATGTAAACATCCTTTAATAATTATTTCCTTGTGGAGAATATTATTTTAATTAAATATTTAATGCACACAATATAGGACATGAAATGATTAGAACACATTTTCAAAATTTGGAATTTAAACATGTGAAGCATTATTTAAATGGAGTTGAAATGCATTCAAAATAGCATTATTTTTGTGAAAATTTTGATAAATTATTTGTATTTTTTACGATTTAGTATGAACTACTTATGAATTTCCAAAGTTTCGGCAATTTGAATCATTTCTGGAATTTATTTTCCAAAGAAAATCTCTAGGAAAATTCTGATTGGTCGGCTGACGTCAGCATGACGTCAGCAATTAAGTTCATCTCAAATTCGAGCACGGATTCGATGAATTCGAGCAAATTAGCTAGCGCGAGTGGACGTACTGGACGCAGCGCATCAAGGTCGACCAAAATGGTGGCGGCGCCGCTGCTAATTGGTCACCGGATTGTGACCGGCGACGAGCTTCCGCGGCGGCTAGAGACAGCACGCGACGCGACGACGAATCCCTCACTAAATCGATCAAATTAAATGCACAGGGAGGTGCGCAGGCTCATCACGAGCTCGAAGGAAGGCTCGGCGATGCACGGCGTGGTCGGACGACGATGAACTCGTCCGCGAAAGCCGACGGCCGGAGTTGAAGAAGACGGAGCAATACGGCGGCTCCTGGGCTTTCCAGAACGCACTACTTGACCTGAAGCACGGAGGATCCACGGCGAACCTCCCCAGAAACTCAGAAAGTCTTGGGGTGGCCGAAATCGACGGCGAAAGGCGGCGGCCGGACGAGCTAGGGTTTCGCTTTCCGGTCGATTTTTTGGGAGAGAGAAAGAGAGAGAGGAGTGAGGCGAGATGTGGGCGCGGGCCGGCGGCGGAGGAGGGCGCCGTCAGTGAGGAGGGGCGGGCCGGCGGCGGAGGTGGAGGGCGCGAGACGGCGGCGGCGGCGCGAGGCAAAATTTTGCCAGCGCTTCGCGAGGGCAAATGGTACTTCTCCCGGGTCGTGGCTCGGCCCGGGGTGGGTGCTGCGTATTTATAGGCCGCCATCTCTAGTACCGGGCCGTGGCACCACCCGGTACTAGAGGTTTTCGCCCACGCCGCCCACCTGCGCGCCCAAATAGACCTCTAGTACCGGGTGAAGCCACCACCCGGTACTAGAGGTCCTTTTTTTTGCTTTCACGCAACAAAATTTCAAATTTTTGCGCGCAAATTTTTGAAATGTATTTAGATATGAATTTGAATAATTTCTACATACTTTTGAATCTGACAACAAGTTCAACATGAAAAGTGTTTGAATTTGAATAAGTAATTCAAAACCATTTTCTGTTTTCTAAAATAATTATACTATCTATTCAAACTATTATACATTTTGCCATTTTCAATTAAAAATGCATTAACTAATATAGTTTGAAATAAAAATGCATTAACTAATATAGTTTGAATTAAAAAAGCATTAACTAATATAGTTTGAATTTGAATAATTTCTACATACTTTTGAATCTGACAACAAGTTCAACATGAAAAGTGTTTGAATTAAATAAGTAATTCAAAACTATTCAAACTATTAAAATGCATTAACTAATATAGTTTGAATTAAAAATGCATTAACTAATATAGGCAACGCTGGGGGAGGACACGTGGCTGACCCGCCTTTAGTCCCGGTTGGTAAAGAATCACACGGATCGTGTGTTTCTTTCAAACGCTTGTGAGCCGTTGGATCAGGGGTGTGTTTCTTTAGAGGGCTTGTAAGCCGTTGGATTTTTAGAACCGTGTGTTTCTTCGTGAGCCACATGACCCTATATATAGCCCCCTCCCGGGCACTCACGGCACTCATTGTAGTTCATTTTGGTATACGAAGCATTCGGACTCACTGCATACGTCCAACGGTGCATTTTGATATGCGGGCACTCACGAGCCACCATTGGGCTGTATGCAGGGGAAACCGTGTGTTTGTTCTATCTACAAAATCTTTCAGTTCGTCGACCGAATACAAATCATTCGGATTCCCTGCATACGTCCGACGGTGCATTTGATATGCGGGCACTCACGAGCCACCGTCGGGTTGTATGCAGGGGAAACCGTGTGTTTTGTTCCAACTTTTTCCAGCGCTTGTAAGCCATTGGATTTTTAGAACCAAATATCAGTGTTTACAGTTCTCTTCTGAGTTTTCAGAACACAGTTACATAAAAGTTGAATACATTATTACACATCACCAACAACATCCCTATCTAGTCTTCACTTTTTCTTCAACAAGTTCAACATGAAAAGTGTTTGAATTAAAATAAGTAATTCAAAACTATTCAAACTATTAAAAATGCATTAACTAATATAGTTTGAATTAAAAATGCATTAACTAATATAGGCAACGCTGGGGGAGGACACGTGGCTGACCCGCCTTTAGTCCCGGTTGGTAAAGAATCACACGGATCGTGTGTTTCTTTCAAACGCTTGTGAGCCGTTGGATCAGGGGTGTGTTTCTTTAGAGGGCTTTTAAGCCGTTGGATTTTTCGAACCGTGTGTTTCTTCGTGAGCCACATGACCCTATATATAGCCCCCCTCCCGGGCACTCACGGCACTCATTGTAGTTCATTTTGGTATACGAAGCATTCGGACTCACTGCATACGTCCAACGGTGCATTTTGATATGCGGGCACTCACGAGCCACCATTGGGCTGTATGCAGGGGAAACCGTGTGTTTTGTTCTATCTACAAAATCTTTCAGTTCGTCGACCGAATACAAATCATTCGGATTCCCTGCATACGTCCGACGGTGCATTTGATATGCGGGCACTCACGAGCCACCGTCGGGTTGTATGCAGGGGAAACCGTGTGTTTTGTTCCAACTTTTTCCAGCGCTTGTAAGCCATTGGATTTTTAGAACCAAATATCAGTGTTTACAGTTCTCTTCTGAGTTTTCAGAACACAGTTACATAAAAGTTGAATACATTATTACACATCACCAACAACATCCCTATCTAGTCTTCACTTTTTCTTCGTGTACATGTGTCCCTTTCTTCTGATTGCGCCGTAACCATGGATAATCTTCATCATTTAACTTGATGCTTGAGTCAATGTTCACTTTGAAGGGCGGAATTTCATGAAACTTGTTGTAATCTTCTGACATGTCTGTCTTGTCCTCCACTCCCACGATGTTTCTTTTCCCTGAAAGAACTATGTGGCGCTTTGGCTCATCGGCTGATGTATTCGCTTGCTTATCTTTTCTTTTTTTCGGTTTGGTAGACATGTCCTTCACATAGAAAACCTGAGCCACATCATTGGCTAGAACGAATGGTTCGGTGTCGTACGCAAGATTCTTGAGATCCACTGTAGTCGTTCCGTACAATGGGTCTACCTTTACCCCGCCGCCTTTCAGGTTGAACCATTTGCACCAGAACAAAGGGACGTTAAAAGAAGGTCCATAGTCAAGTTCTCATATCTGCTCTATGTAACCATAATATGTGAACTTTTGCCCACTGTTGTTTGTTGAATCATCAAAGCGGACACCACTGTTTTGGTTGGTGCTCTTTTGATCTTGTGCGATCGTGTAAAATATATTCGCATTTATCTCGTACCCTTGAAAAGTCCAAATAGTCGAAGATGGTCCCCTAGACAATAAGTACAGCTCATCTGAGACAGTGTTGTCATTGTTGAGATGTGTTTGCAACCAACCGTCAAAATTCTCCATGTGTTCCTTTGTAATGAAGGAGTCATCCATCCCCGGGTTCTTGGAGCGTACAATATTCTTGTGCTTCTGGATATACGGAGCCACCAAACTGGAATTATGTAGAACTGTGTAGTGTGCTTGTGTGAAAGAATGCCCGTCCCTACATATTATTGATTTCCTTCATAGAGTGCCTTTTCCACTTAGTCTCCCCTCATGTCGCGATTCAGGAAGACCAATCGGCTTAATGCCAGGAATAAAGTCAACACAAAACTCAATGACCTCCTCTGTTCCATAGCCTTATGACTGCTGCTCTGCTCCCCAAAAGGATTAAAGCCATCCGTACTTAGACCAAATCTTAAGTTCCTTGCATCACGTGCAAATTCCTTAAACTCTCTATCGATTTTTCTCCACTGCGACCCATCAGCCGGGTGTCTCGACATCTCGTCATTCTTGCGGTCTTCTTTGTGCCATCGTAACAACTTGGCATGCTCTTTGTTTCTGAACAAACGTTTCAACCGTGGTATTATAGGAGCGTACCACATCACCTTGGCAAGAACCCTCTTCCTGGGGGCTGGCCCTCAACATCATCAGGGTCATCTTGTCTGATCTTATATCGCAATGCACCGCATACCGGGCATTCATTCATATTCTCGTACTGCTCACCGCGGTAGAGGATGCAGTTATTAATGCATGCATGTATCTTATGCACATCTAATCCTAGAGGGCAGATAAGCTTCTTTGCTTCGTACATACTGTCAGGCAATTCGTTATCCTTTGGAAGCTTTTGCTTCATTATTTCCAGTAAATTCCCAAATCCCTTGTCAGATAAACCATTCTCTGCCTTCCATTGCAGTAATTTCAGTGTGGTACCGAGCTTTGTGTTGCCATCTTCGCAAGTTGGGTACAACTTTTTTTTGTGATCCTCTAACATGTGCTCCAACTTCAACTTCTCGAGTGCACTTTCTGCTTCGGTCTGTGCATCAACGATGACCCGCCGTAAATCATCATCTATGATGGTCTCATCTGGTACCTCTTCATCTTGAGCTTCCCCCCTTGCATTACCACCGTATTCAGGGCACATGTAGTTGTCATCGTTCCGTTCTTCTTCGTTGTCTTCCATCATAACCCATCTTTCTCCGTGCTTGGTCCAACAATTATAGCCGGACATGAAACCAAACTGAATCAGGTGGATGTGAAGGGTTTTTGAGCAAGAGTAATCCTTCTCATTCCGACAGTTACGGCATGGACAACACATAAAACCATTCCACGTGTTTGCCTCAGCCACGTTGAGAAAAGAACGCAGGCCTTGCATGTACTCGTTAGAGCATCGGTCAGTGTACATCCATGGATGGCTCATCTGCATTATATAAGTATGTCAAACGCAATCACGATGCTAAAACCCATTACGGTAAATGAACATAATAGATAACTGACCATATTCATTAATACAAGTTCATCACATTAAAACCAAAGTAGAGTAGTGACCAAATGTAATACATAGTTCTCAGAAACATACATTTAAACCAACATACAACTATCCAAAGAATTTAAATCCAATAACAAATGCGATCAAAATCGCAACTAAGGTAATTATTGAACCAACAACATAATGATACCAAGCCTCTTGACTAATGGCATAATTTCTAATATTTTTAATCTTCAAGCGCATTGCATCCATCTTGATCTCGTGAGCATCGACGACGTCGGCAAGTTTGAACTCGTGTTCAGCGACGATGTCGGCAAGCTTGAACTCCAATTTCATCTTCTCTTCTTGGCATTGAGACGAAGATCTTCACTTCTTTTCAATTTTGCTTTCAAATCATTGTTTTCTTTTATAAAAAACTCGACAATAGGGTCGGTTGGAATTTCCGGTTCAACTACCTGCTAGATAAAAATATATCTATGTCAAGTTGGTCGGCATGATTGTCATAAACACGAAACGAAACAAATATATAGTTATAACAAACAATCATACCACATCCGAATAATAGAGCGGACGAGAGCCAGTGTGGTCAGGTGTCAAAACCATGGCACTATATATATATAACAAACAATTATACAACTAATAAAATTATACAAATAATAATTATGCATCTAAATCATACAACTAAGATTTTTTGAAATAAAAGTTTTAAAAAAGAGGCTTACCGAGGTGGTGCCGGTGACGGGACAACGCGGGCGATCAACGGCGGTGAGCACGACACTAGAACACACAAATCATAATTTAATTTTAGCTCAAATTGCATATAAAACAAATGAACTCCCTAACTTAGGCATTTCATCAAACACCTAGCTAGCACCTCAAAAATGAAATGAGCTAAGCTAGTATGGAAATGAGCTAAAATGAGGAACGCCGGATGAAAGGATCAAGTTGCTAACCCTTGAAAAGATGGGTGCCGTTAATCTTGACAAATCGTGGAGGAAAATGGAGATGAACTCGAGCTCGGAAGAGTAAAACAATGGAGAAAATGGTGATGAACTCGAGCTGCAAAATGGAGATGCTCTCGGGGGTGGAAGATGATATAGTGGGAACATTAGTACCGGGTCGTAGCACGACCCGGTACTAAAGCTCCACCTTTTAGTCCCGGGCCGTTATACAAGCCGGTGCTAGAGGTGCTCGCGCGGGCCTCGCGCTGCTGCTGCCCTGCCACGGACCTCTAGTACCGGCTCGTATCACGGCCCAGTACTAGAGGTCCCCTACGACCCGGTACAAGACCTGCGCGGTCTCGTAGCTTTTGAACCGGTACTAGAGCCACACTCTAGTACCGGTTCGTAAGCCACCCGGGACTAGAGCCAATTTTGGCTCTGGGCGAAAGGCTATGTTTCCACTAGTGGTACCGGTGAACTTATGTGATATGCATGCCTATTATTCCATGGACATTATAATCATCGATGTGCATGATAAATTGATATCACCTGTCCACACGCCTCCATTTAATGGTGCAAAGGTGCTAAACGTGTTTAGCACTATGCCTGTTTTGGCGCTAAAATCTAGCGATCGCCCTCCTTTTTTTCTCCTACAATAACTGCACGAGAGATTCATGCGTGCGTTAAAATGGCCAGGAAATCCTCTCGCTAATCTCTTTCCTAACTAGTAACCAAGCAGGTGCACATGCACGTTTCATGCAATGCATGAATTTAAATGACATATAACAATTTGTATTCAGATTATATGAGCTAGCCACTAAGTTTAGGAAACCTCCAGAAGCTGCAAAAGGATATTTTTCCGGATCAACAGGGTAACTAAACTTCCTCCATTGTTTGCATAGAATGCAACTATGCAAGAGCACATGGTAATGGACCTGTTCTATTTTTCTTCATACAGTCCAGCATTAATATATATGAGGGATACCAGTCACGCAACAATACACTCCTCATCACAATTATGTGGTTGTTTTTGAGGTTGTCCTTTGGCAAGTTAAGAAGGTCCCTCGAATATAAGGAGACGAAGCTTAATTCACTTTCTAGCATTTTAAAGAAACTCTACACAGCAAGCATACGCAAACATCTAGGAGATTCTCACCTTACTTTTCCCAAATACATCTGCACCCGAGAAATAGTAAATCAATGTAAGTGAATCTAAATTCAGCATGCATCGATGATATTTTTGCTATTGCGGAATTCACAGTCCTTGTAGTAGAGTTGGTGATGTTCATGAACATTTAACAATACCATTTACAACTCACTGAACCACACCAGTTTTCATGTCATTGCGGTGCAAGATGCTTGGCATGTCAACATCCAAACTAAACAAGTACGTAAGTGCAAAACTGAAGTAACACATTCAGTACTCATCACATAAATTTAAGCCCAAGATTGTTCTCCTTACCTGCATGCTATAAGTCTTTCTAGCTGCAGTCTATACAAATGTGGAGTTCCATTGAAAGGTTAGCAATGTTATAGGTACAAACACCTAATTTCACAGATGCTGCTTAATGTAAGGTTGTGACTGTAATAGGCCAAGCCTCACTTTAACTACTGGGATGTATATTGCGAAGATGTACAGCTAGCAAGACTCCCAGCTACGTTGTATATATGTTAACATCGATACAGCTAGCCAAAAGTAAATTAAAAATAAATATACCAAATCTCCTAACAAACTTGTTGAACATCATTGTTCCTAACATTATTCAGCATAGCCTAATCGACACCACTTCTGGTATCCGCTTGTCTCAGTTTTGTGCAGCCAACTGTCATCTTGCCATCATCGGCAAAAGATTTTGCTGGAATAGCGAGTAATTCACAGATGATAAATTAGCCTATAGGAAAGAGGAGTGGCGAAGTTAGTACAATTGCTAATTATATTTGCTTGGAGGAGAAGCAGTTAAGACGTAGCAAACAATGATACAGCTAGCAAAGACAAAACTATAAATAAATACACCATATCAGATATGAAACTTGTTTAAACATCAGAGATGAGAATATATATTTGACTAATCTGGTTTCTTAATTGTAGCAATGAGCTTCTGGATCAGTAGTGAGAAGGGAAATGGAAGACCAAAAAACAATTGCACGAATATCATGCTTGTACTGGTCATAACTCATAACCACATAATAATTCAGTCTGCAGCTAAACGCTTCACAAAGTAAATTATGCAGAATACTTGCTATATACTCAAATATCAACACGGTGACAAGGATTTAAACTGCCACTGCTGAGTAATTGTGCATTGTACTTATCAAGAAAAAGTAACTCGAGTAAATATGTCTGGTGTACCTTGGAACTTGTCCTTTCGCAGGTGAAAGATGTCTAGCCATCAGAACATGGAGAGTACAAGCAATATTTACGATTGCTCTGATGTTTCCTCATGTACACGGTCATGACGAACAATGCATTGAGGAAGAGAAGAGTAGACAGTATGAACATACACAGATGCATAACTACCTCGAGGTCCTTAGAGCTCTGAAAATCCTTCATTTTCTTCTTGTATTTTGACTTGTCAAGTTCTCATTCCATTTTTTTTTGTCACACCCTTGGTTTTGCATTCTTCTCGGCATAAAGCAAGTTCAGCCTGAAAGGCATCTCTGGCAGCATCAGAACGCTCTCTACCATATCCATGACCTCTTTCAGACAGCTCCACATCACCACACTGTAACCGTAATTAAGAAATGAACAAGACGCATCAGAACAATGAAGTGTACAGGGATGCAATATACACGCTCGCAAAAAAGATCTCAGGAGGGGCAAGACAATTGTTCAATAATGAAGGACGGAAGCAGGTTTGACCTTGGGATCCAGTTGCCAGTTGCCACACAATTGCATTGAGGACGATGGACGCCGCAACCCGTGCGACTACGGAGATAGGATGTCGGCGTGATCGCGACGGTCCTCCTGGCCTGCGGTGTTGAGCACATGACGACGGGTCGATGAGGACGTCGTGACGACGGGTAGGGGAAATCAGCGTCACGGCGGCGGATCTGCCTGGACTGCGGAGAAACGACGACATCGGATTGGATCTCGGGAGATTGGGGAATTTTAATCTCCAGTCCAACGTGGTATTGACTGGTTCCTATCTCGGCCGCGGCTCGTCGGAGGCCGCGGCGTCGCCGGCTCGGTCCCGGGCCAGCACCGCCGCCCCTCTCCCTGTCACTGGCGCCGGCGGGGCGTGGTGCTTGGTGGCGCTGGTGTGTGGTCGGGAAACGAAGGAAGAAGACAAAGAAAAAAGAAAGGATAATGACGTATGGTAGTGGGCCCTACCACGTATGCGCGTCAGGCAGGAACCGTCCCACGAGGCCACGATCACCCGGGAAGGAGCCCGTGGATGTGGTCTGTACAACATTAGGCTAATTGTGATTGTTAGATTTCGATGATCAATGGCTATTATTAGGGGGGTATGATACATCATTGGAGAGTTGTAGAACGTTGGATTCCTAAGATCCTACGGTTGATGTTATTTGGATCAGCCACCTCCGCCTCTTTTTATACTAGTAATCAAGCACGTGCACATGCACGTTAACAAAAATATGTTAAAAGGTAATTGAATAAATTATTTAAAACCAAGATAAATCTCACAAAAACAATTTACCCTACTCGCTCCAAGATTTGGTCTTCGAGTTTTCATGGAAAAACCTTTGCTATATACGACAATGGAATTTTGCCACTGTAGTTGTAATGAGGATAGATTGTGTCAGCTTAAAGTGCAACCCTTAAGGACATAGCTAAAGGTCAGCTGTCTTAAGTATACCTTGTACATTGAAAATGAAACAATCCGTGTAAATTCATTAAAAATGGGGATAGCTTGTAAGTACCATGGAAAAAACACTATTTTCTACATTTCCATTGCAAACCTCAGAAGTTGGGACTAATAATGTTAGCTGAGACATTGCATAAAAGAAGAGAAACTCCACTATTTTGCAATATATAATACAGTGAAAAAACATTTCCATGCATGCCCAAGTAAGAATGTGAGTATACCAGCCTAAATACATCGATGTGCATTTCAAAAGGCAACCCAAAATTCCATGGTCGTAAAACCAAAATTGGTCTCCATCTCAACTAATCTCCATCGATTCCTGTGTATCAGAACAAAATTATGGGTATTTGCAAAATGTGGTCAAGTGATATAATGATCAGTAAGCTACAAGCAAGTAGCATGTGTGGAGGAAATAAATATGATCCTGAGGGAACCTCAAAGTACATTAGCATCAAAGGAAAGGACCAGGACCATGTACATGGAGCATCAGGGCATCCATTGGCTAGCATATTATTAACAACAGAAATATTGTTTTCTTCCAAGAAGCAATGAAGACCACCCACAAAGATCACACACACATAAATATCTGTAAGTACACTACGTCTTGAGAAAGATTAGGGAAATGTGGAATAACTGAATATGAGAAGGAAATGCAATTCCCTTGGCTACATAGATTCTTACACTGTGAAGCGGGTCTTTCGATAATTTTCAGGACCAAGTGAAGGAGCAAAACCTCTATTTATGTGCAACATCCAAATTGCTGGACCATAGTTTTAGTGAAGCTAGGCCTAGCAAGACGGTCCATGTATTTACTGGTGACAGTCTCCTTCACACGGTTGCCTCGCTTTTATGCAATGCCACCATTATCCCCACAAGAAATTCATTAATCCCTTCAAACAACTAAGAGTATTGTCGAACAAATAAAAATAATCTAATTGCTTTTTCAGAACGACAAAGTTGAAATCATACCTTCGACTCATTGTGGTTAAAGTCAGCAATCATAAATTTCAGTGCAGCATCATGCACATACGTATCATCTCCTTGGTAGAACACCTTCACAGATATACTGGTTGTAGTTAGTCCATATCGCAGAGCTTAATCACATAACATGAAGGTAATTTCATATTATCCAAAAAAGGCAGCACACAGTTTACATCTAACAAAAGGACATACTGAACAAGGGGATTTACTTGTTCACAGCCAATTCTAATTAGCAAAAAAAAGCTAGACCCGTTTCAGAATAAGAAGCGGGATACAAAATACATAGCTGGTGTTAGCCTAGAAACACACGAAGATTGTGCTAGTCGCTCTTAGACTTACGCATTCAAAAGTGCAGGTGTGAATCTGGTCCACTCCATGTGAATTCCGAGAAGAGTCACTTAGCTACAACCATGAAGTCACCATGGCCGAGCAAATATCAACACTAAACATGGTTAAGCATGAATCCATGAAAATGGTACCATCTATATACAATCTAAGAATATGCAGTTGAGCAGACTAATCGTAAACAAACATGGATTAGAAAATCATCTGACCTTTCTCTGTCCATAGTAATTGTGCACGTGCAATGCACGTGTCTCTCTCTTTACTTTTTGTAGCGCACAATTTCTTTTATGCAAAACGTTTTATAACCGGAATCAGAGGATATCAAGTCTATTTTCCTTCCAAAAGGATTATCAGAATTAGTCTTCAAGATACAACAAAGAAAGACCTACAAGTTACAACACAAAAGACACACCATATGTACTATAAATTACAACTGTTGGAAATGGCTTCACCTCTATAGAGAAAATTCTGGATTTTTTTTGTAGCAACAGAAGCTACAAACTGGGAAATATCTTCTGGAAATGACTTCACCTCTTTTTATAGTAGTAATCAAGCACGTGCACATGCACGTTTCATGTAATGCTCGAAATTATTGACTATATAACAACATGTATCACCAGATAACATGAGATGAACCCTAGGTTTAGGGCAAACTTAGCAAAGCGACAAAAGAATTATTTTAGAACAAAGGGCATCTCTAGCTACAAACAGAACTATGAAAAAAAAGATCCATCAGGAAGATAAGCATATTTTTACACATTACAGGGTTACTGGGTGGGCGTAAAATTTGAAGGGATCCAAACATAAACTGTATGACTAAAAGTAGTATACATGATGGAATGTGGACTATTACAGCCCGAGCATGAAGCATCGAACTGTGGAAGCATATGTAAGTAAATCAAAATTTTGACATCATCACCGTATCAATGATCCATAGATCCAACTATGATGCATCATGAAAAATATTAACTACCGTGCTCAGAGAAGTTAGAAATTTTTAGCAGACCTGCAAAAAATAGTAAGTAGGACTCAAGTTCATCAGCAAGTGCAATGGTAGGCTGTGTGGTGTATTTCTACTCGATTTCATCAGCTAGATTCAAAATATGAAGTTTTCTTCTCATTCAGAGCTGGATTCAGATTTGGTGATTTACATGTCCATATGCAAATAAGTCAGATGCAAAACCAAAGTTGTCCTTCTGAAGTTAGAATATTATCTTCGGCATTACCAAAAACTTGATCGGCCCCTGTGAAGAGAAGAAATCACTTTTGATTTGACTTGACTTGACAAATAAATAGCTCCTATGAAGGGCATTTTGCTTTCTTCACAAACTTATCAGGAGGCTAGAGATCACCACTCATTGATGAAAAGGTTGCTCCATGTTCCATTGGCGACAAAGAAAAATAAATCAAAAGCCACGATAGGCCAACACTCCTAAACTGAAAAAAAGTACAAGAAACCAATCAGAGATGATTCTTTACTGAAAATACAAAACACAAGATTTCACTTTCCATTTTGAATCAGTCATCTAAGGTGTTGAATCTGGACAAATTGGGCAGTGAAAAGTAAAATTATGTACAGTTGTGCACCATTCGTGCCTTTTTGCACTTTTACCTGCATAGTAGTGAAACCATTAGGTTGTTCTGAAGAGTAAACCTTGGATGACAAATAATAAGAATTCCTAAACAATTTGCATGCACCGGAATTTAAACAAGAAACATGAACTAACATGACTAAGAACCTGTCGTTATCCAATTCAGCTTAACTAATATTTTTCCAGTAGATTTTTTTAGGGAATATTTTTTCCAGTAGTTTTACTACTCTATGCTATTACCTTGTAGCTGAACAACATAGAAATCAAATCAAGAAGAAACTGGTAACTTGTTTTTTTTTTTCAGTATGACAGTCAATTGAACTGGTTCTTATCTTTTTGTGTAGATAGCTCGGATCTGAACAAGCACCAATAACCTGCAACACAATGACCGGGGATAATTCAGTGTTTGAAGTCAACAATTTTAACAGCACAAACTGCATACAGCCATACAGCACTACTTAAATAATCAGGAAGACCTACTCATGCGCATCTCCTCTTCCTTCTAGCGTTGCAAGAGAAATAACCACCGAATCATCGCCGTCCTTCTCTACCACCTTGCCTGCAGCCTTGGTGCGCTTCGGTGCCAGAGGTCGAGACCAGCTTAACTCTGTCCTTCCACTGTAAACCTGGATACAGAGCTACTCCATCACTACAAGGAGGCCTTCAAGATGCGAGATGCGTTGGGTGATAGGTTGAGGTGTGTCGACACGTTGTGCAGCTTTCTCACCTTGGTCCGAGCAAAGTAGGGGACGGCGGTGCGATCATGGAGGGACGAGAGCTGTGACGGGGATGCAAGCACGAAGAGTCGGGCCGGAGCACTTGGCCACATGCGGGGAAGGCGGGGCTTGGAGGCGACGGATACCTCGTGTGGCCTGCGACCTGGAGAGCAGCGAGCGGCGATGAGGAAGGCGTCTGTGCAGTGTGAGCTAAAGGCAGCAAAGATGTGGGGTGAGAAGATGCGGCGGCGGCAAAAGGAAGCCCTACCGCTCGGCATGAGGAGAAATCGCGAGTAGGGCATCATGGCAGGGTACGCGTCGGGCGTACTCCACGCCGTGCATGGTGTGGCGCGCGAGGAGCCGGCTCGAATTGCAGCCTGCGTCCACCTGCAACCTGATTTGCAGGGACGTCGCGGGCGGGGCGCGTCGGGCTGCAGACTGAAGAGAGCGACGATGCCGCACACATGTGGAGAGGCCGCCGGCATTGGGGACAATCGTCACTTGGGAGGCGGAGTGTGAGGAAGCAGGCAGCGACATAGTGTAGAGGCGGCGTACCGTCGGAGGCGCGTGAAGAGGACGCTTCATCGGGGAGGCCGCTGGCAGCGCCGGTAGGGCCGATGCGTCGCGTGGGAGGTCCGCCTCAGGAACGACCGTGCGCCACGATCGTGGCCTCGTGGGGGGACATCGAACGGTTGCTAAGTTGTGGTATGGGCTATGCTAACGATGTTTCGTCATACATCATTGGGACAATTCAGATCGTTGGATTAAGGAGATCAAGGGTTAAAACTACAGGGGTATGTTACATCATTAGTCAATTCTGGAGCGTTAGATTTAGACAATCCTATGGTTAATGTTATTTGGATCAGCCACCTCTAGGTCTTTTTATATTAGTGGAGATTAGTGGAGATTAATAGCAACGATACTTAAAATCTGAACCGTTCATTCTCATTCTCAAAACCTATCGCCGCCGCATCTCATCATTCTCATCCTCATTCTCATCGCGCATCTCATCAGACGCCGCCGCCACCAAGAATACACAACCTCTCGCCGGCGAGAGAGGCGCCGCCACCCAGCTGCCACGGCGTCGTGGCTGGCTTGCTCGCCGGCGCGCGCGTGCGTCTATGCGCGGCGCTCCGTCGAGCTGGCCGGACCCCGGCGCCCCAGTGGCCTAGGGTTTGCAGGGCGGCGCTACACGCCGGCGGCGGGGCGCGTCGTCCACCTCGCGCTGCACCGAGGGGTCGCCCGCTCGGAGTAGGGGACAGCGTACTCCGCGCTGGCCGCCCATCCTGGCTGCCGCCACTCGCCGGCCTCCTCCGCCGGCGTCTTCGCGACCAGCAGGCAGGCCGTGGATGCGCCGGATCTGAAGGCCGCCGTCTGCTGCTGCTGCTGTCTGCCCCGACCACGTCCCCGAGACGCATCTCGCCACCGACCGTCCTCAACGTCGCTCCTCCTCGCCCGCTGCTGCAGGTGACACAATCCCCTCGCCTCGCTGTGTTGTTGTTTTTTCCTCCTGTCAACGGCGCCACCATATGTGCTACTGCTACGCCTGCTCTAACCGTTGCAGTTCGGGTGCACCTGCAACTGCTCTACTGCTGAGAAATTCAGCTCCGGTCCTCTTTGCACTCTGCTACGTATAAAACTTCAGTTTTTTCGATTCAGTAGTATGGGGATTCAGTTACAGCGGTTCAGCATGTGCTGGAAGTCTACCTCTTCACAGTTGTAGCTCAATTTGTTCCCCACTGCGTTGTGTAAGCATTCATATTGGAGAATGGCAATCTCATCGTGTCACAGCTTTAGATGTTTCGATTTACTAGTATGGAGATTCAGATACGGTGCAGCATATGGGATTCTACCTCTTCACAATAGCTTCTTAATTAGTTCCCCACTGCACGTTAGTTATGTTAGCACACGGTGCTTGCTACTAATCCACAACAGCACCTTCCACCTGGGTGGAAATGCTCGTCATTACCAATCCATTGGTAAAAATAATAGGAACAGGTTATTCCAGCTCGTTATTCTCCACAGCTCACTGTCCTATTTAGCAACTAACTAGTGAAGGCCAAGACTTTGATCATTTTGCAGCTTAGCCTTGCTATCTCCTCTGGGCATCCTAGTGCCTCCTTGTATTACTTGCTGTGCTATCTTTGGCAGGACAATTCATCTCCCAGTAAACTCTTTAGGAATAGAAAAAATAAATTTATTGGGGACGCAATGCGATGCCACATGCATGCTGTAGCTTAAGTATGCACACGCATCACCACATATTTTCTTTACGTGCATATACCCAATTGACCAGACGAGGATGACTGTCTGTGTGCTGCATGTTAACACCACTTACACATTTTTTAGGAACATTTCTCTCTCCCGACCATGCTAATCTTGCACTGCCCTAATGCTGCCATTAATTGTTTTTCCTGTTAATAGTTAATCATTCCTTCATTAGTACCATTAATTGTGTCCTATTTCGCTACTTACTTCGCATCTAACTGAGTTTTATGCATACAGATTACAGTCTGCCTGGTCACCGATCTGATGGCTGGGTGAGGCGACCATGTCGTGGAGGAGCTTGCCCCCAAGTCCCACGGCGGCGACCTCGACGCTGCAGTTTAGGAGCTCATCGACATCGCTACATGAAGGTCAAGTCGTGCTCTAATCGGTTTCTACATGTCCTGGGTCATGGCCTCTGTTCTTGCCTTTTCCTCCTGTCAACGGCGCCACAAACCATATGTGCTACTGCTACGCCTGCTCTAACCGTTGCAGTTCGGGTGCACCTCCAACTGCTCTACTGCTGAGAAATTCAGCTCCGGTTCTTACTCATGGCAACTGAAAATTGTTCAGGATGACACTCGACACTCGTTGTGGCCCTGAAGCTTTCTTGGATGAGTTTGATGCGGCTGGCCATGTGAGTCTGGCAAGAAGATCGACAAGTCACACGCGCAACCGCACGCGGCTTTGGTGACCATGGGCTCATATTTATAGAGCCAGTCAAGAGTCGAGCGTAATTTTTTTTGAACCGTGAAGAAAAATAAGGCGGGAAAGTCTAGACTTTGGTTCTCTCCCCCTGTTTGTTTTGTTATACTAGTTGAGGAAGTAAAATGTGGGAGCGGAGGTACAAACGGAGTGCCACGAGAATTAAGTAGGCACATATCAATTCAATTGCGTTACATGCATGCAGGGAGTCAAGGATTCACGCTTTCCTTTAAACAAATCAGCATCTTCTTTTCGATCCCATGATCATAGCAATTAGTTTTTAAGATCCCATCTCCTAAAATCAATCTTACTTTCCGTAAACTTTTCTATATACCAGTAATTAGATTCATTCAACGAGTAGGTTCCCCGGCCCGGTGATTGGTAGTTTCCGTTGGATGGAGGAGAAAAACCAGCTCCGTGTTGGACAGACTATTTCTTTTCCTCCTATATATACTACAAGAACATTTTCATCCCTAATCATTATGGTGTTCCATAGAGGCTTCGGTATACAAAACATTAGTATCGTGGCGTAAGTAACAGTTACATTACCAGTGATTTTTTTTTTTTGCGAAACACAGTACAACGCAGATGCTCACATACACGCACATACACTCACCCCAATGAACGCACACACGCACACCCTACCCCTATGAGCACCTCCGAGAGACTGAGCCGGCGGTTGGGTCTTGAGATTGACGAAGTCACCACGGACGCCTCGATGTCGACGGAAACGTCGCCTCCCACTGAAGAATATTCCGCCTAAATGCGAAATACCAGCGTCAAACCTGGGGTTTGAACTCTGGTGGGATAGGGGTACAACCACCCTCAATCAACTAATTACCGGTGATTGGGTCACACAAACAATCAGCTAAAAAAAATTCTAGTTGGATGGCTTACCCTATGCATGTACGTATCAGCTGCATAGTTGAGGGAGTAAAATCTGGGAGCAAAGTACGTGCAGTACAAAGTACAAACGGAGGGCCACGGGAATTAAGGACACAGCTATCAATGTAGAAGATCCAAACTTTCCTTTAAACAAATCAGCATCTTCTTTTCCCATGCATGATCCTAGCTATTATTTTTGAAGATTCCATAAATCTCACAAAATCATTCTTACTTTCCAGAAATTTAGTTACAGGAATTAGATTCATGCAATGATTATGTTCCCCCGGTTATTAGTGATTTCCGTCAGATCGGAGGAGAAAGAGAGTTTTCTCGGAGGGGGAATAGGCCCGCTAATTTTGGCCTGCTCTAACCGTTGCAGTTCGGGTGCACCTGCAACTGCTCTACTGCTGAGAAATTCAGCTCCGGTCCTTACTCATGGCAACTGAAAATTGTTCAGGATGACACTCGACACTCGTTGTGGCCCTGAAGCTTTCTTGGATGAGTTTGATGCGGCTGGCCATGTGAGTCTGGCAAGAAGATCGACAAGTCACACGCGACAAGTCACACGCGCAACCGCACGCGGCTTTGGTGACCATGGGCTCATATTTATAGAGCCAGTCAAGAGCCGAGCATAATTTTTTTTGAACCGTGAAGAAAAATAAGGCGGGAAAGTCTAGACTTTGGTTCTCTCCCCCTGTTTGTTTTGTTATACTAGTTGAGGAAGTAAAATGTGGGAGCGGAGGTACAAACGGAGTGCCACGACGCGTTACATGCATGCAGGGAGTCAAGGATTCATTTTTTCCTTTAAACAAATCAGCATCTTCTTTTCCCATGCATGATCCTAGCTAGTATTATTTTTGAATATTCCATAAATCTCCTAAAATCAATCTTACTTTCCCTAAACTTTTCTATACAGTAATTAGATTCATGCAATGATTATGTTCCCCCGGTTATTAGTGGTTTTCGTCAGATCGGAGGAGAAAGAGAGTTTTCGCGGCGGGGGAATAGGTCCGCTAATTTTGGGCTCGCGCATTCAATATGCGAGCGTGACTTTTCTTTACAAAACATGACCGTGGGGTTAGGTTCCTGAAATGACGCTCCGGCGTGAAATCAGTACTACTACTAGTACTACATTTCCTGCAACAGTTAAAAGGATGGCATGAATCGTTTCAAGCAAAACAGAGAGAGGAATCAGAGGAAGCGATAAGAGTATTTAGTGGCGGTGGTTTCCAAACAACACGCTTAATTAACCTTCCTTTAAAATGCGAGATATTCCCTCCTAATTTTTCTCCCGGATGGTTAACTAGGCCAGTCTAGTGCTACCCTCCACCCGACTAAGATTTCCACGCACGTATTTGTAGGCCGGTCGTCGAGATGGTATTAGGACGTGCCTTGTCTGCACAATGTTTTTTCAACGAAAAGAGAGAGCCAGAATTTTCTCCCCGGGAAGAGGATCTAATTTTTGGTTCATGTATTCAAGTATTTTCTGGCCTAAGGATGCGAGCGTGACTTTCCCTTTAAAAACCAACAGCGCCGCATGATCAGTTTCCTAAAATTTCCTTTCGTGAACATCATACTTGATTAATTTCCGGAATTCTTAATCACGGGATTCTCAATTATTCTGTTACACACAAATCCATGATTAGTTTCCGTAGTGATCCCTTGCATGGCGCACTCACAGGTAAGATCGGTTGGGCTAATTTTTTTATCAGACTGCTACTACTACTACTATGCATGCACGAGAGGAGTGCAATCCGTGTAAAAAGGAATTGCCATCCATGATTTGGCCGCCGTGCGTTTCAAACAGAAGAGATATTCCCTCCTGGTTTTCCTCGGGATTAATTAGTCCACCTTGGTCATGATTTACAAACAAAAGAAGCATCCAATAATTGCATGGACCATCTTTTCACTAAACCCTAATGACAATCTCGGAACTAATCAAGAGGTTACCGCTCGAGCTTTTTTTTTTTGTGCACCTCTTACGGTGGATGCAAAAATATTCTAGGACCTAAAAGCAGCAGCTACGGCGTGCACCCGGAGACTTGCCCTTTGACATGCATTTGGACGATTACAAAATGGATTATATCCATCACCTATGTTCAACTTCAATATCAACTTCAGGACTAGAGTCCCCGTCTACAACAAACAAGGGCAATAGAGAACACCATGCAGCAACCACGAAAAAAATCAATCCTCCAAATAAGCACAAGATAGATAGATGCTAATCATGATTTCACCAGATGAAACTGATGACATGAATCAGCCAAACCTTTCTGGGATACCTGATAGCTTGATTGATATCTTGGGTGCTATTAGCACACGTACAACACAGAATATAACCTCAAGTTGTACCGTGAAGAAAACACCACTCCGAGTTCTGGCTGAACCTTCATAAAATTATTACTGGGATCTACTTCGAAGAATAACACGAGCTCCTACCACCGTCAGCTTCAGCAGCAAGGTCCAGGTCGTCGCCCAACCCCATGTAACTATTTACCGCACAGGTGTCACCGTCTGCGGGTTTGACGTCACCATCGATGTCCCACGGGAAGGAGAACTGCACGGAGAGCAAACAGCTCTAGTGTGGGGAAGCACTGGCCACCCGGTCGGAGTAGCTCGAGGCGAGCATCTTGTCGTGGCACAACTCCCACACCAGCTTGGCGTACTCCTACAACAGCACGTCATGATAAACAGACTTACAGATATCCAGAAACTTACTAATAAAAATGGCAGCAGCTAGGATAAACAGTTCTATCAATATACAGAAAATCATAAAGATAGAGTGACCAACCTTTTTTCTTACCGTTCATGCAAGCGAGCCAGCAAAAAGTATAGAAAACAGTGATTTTCAATAAATTGCAACCAAACAAGATACAATTAGACCTACGAATCCGCAGAGGAGTAAAAAAATGATATGAACACTTGTAAGCTCAGGTTTGGCTCAATGTACTCAAACTGCGAACAAATATGACATCTTTCACCCGCCAAACCCACGCCGCCAAATGAGAGGACAGCAAGCACCACGGACGCCACCAGCCATCGGATCGACGTCGTCCCTTCCGCCCGGGGCCGCCGCCCCAAGATCCAAACTCCCGCGCACCAACCTCCGGGAACAACCAAAAAGCGCAGGGACCAAAGCGGCCAACAAAAACTCACCACGCCTTCAGTTCAAAGAAGACACCGACATGGACGACACCTATCGACCACAGACGCATGCCAAGCATACTTGACCAGAGCAGAGCAGATGTGGGAGGGAGGCCAGCCGGCGTCGGGAGGTACTACGCCTGTCCATCTCCGCACCTCACCCGGATCTGTTGGTCAATGGCAGGGGCGGAGCCAGGATTCGAACATGGGGGGGGGGGGCGAAAAGTCGACGATCATTAAAGAGAAATTTCTGATGGTTCCATAATATTTTGATCATTAGATTGCATGTCAACCGGATAAGAATTTTCATCTACAAGAGGTTGCTGCACCTCAGATGATTTGCATTTTCAGCAACGGAACCAGAACCAATCTTGATATTAGCACTTAAAACTGGACCAATCCGCTTAAAAATCAAATCTACTCGCCGTTCCTTTCTCTTCATCATTGAATTTTTTTATAAAATACATAAATCAGACATGTGCTATTATGCTAATATAAGCAAATCTAGTTGCCTATATGCTACTGAAACTGAACCAAACAAAGAACAAGGAAGGAACTCAAGTAATATACAGTAGAAGTCTAGAAGAAACAGAAATATGGCAGTACCTTTAGGCGTCAGTAGCACCGTAGCAGGCAGCAGCAGGTAGAGTGCAGCGAGCGCCCTAGCGATCGATCAGATCGCCCTAGCAGCAGGCAGAGTGCGGCGGCCGGCGAGCGCCCTAACGATCTGATCGATCGCCCTAGCAGCAGGCAGAGTGCGGCGGCCGGCGAGCGCCCTAACGATCTGATCGATCGCCCTAGCAGCAGGCAGAGTGCGGCGGCCGGCGAGCGTCCTAGCGATCGATCAGATGGACTATGTGTGGGGGGACGAACGGTTGGGGGGGGTCGGACCCCTGCTAGCCCCCCCCTGTCTCCGCCCCTGGTCAATGGTCCCCTAACCAGATCCAACGCCAGACTCCTACGAGCCTCTGGTACAAATCACCGTTTGAAGCACAGGGCCCACCTCCCATGGAGCACGATGGAGGAGCCGCGCCGACTGGCCTTAGTCGGTCCTCTTCGGACACCAGGAGGGCAGGAGCGGGAGCACTCCCCACGAGAGCGAAGGGTGCGTGTGGAGGAAGCCTCGCTGCCGCCGTCCTCGAAGGGATCACGAGCTTGTGGCCGGCCAACTCTGGCGGCGGCGAGGGTAGGAGGAGAGGAAGGTTTGCGGCGGCTAGGGTTTGGGTCGCCCTAGAGGAGCGACACGGGAGGCACGAGCAATGAGGAAGGAAAGTTTGTTCCCTTTCTCTGAGCTTATCCTAGTGCGGCGAACACGCACTTCCAGCCAAGCTAGCTACCCTATTTTAACCAATCATCCTCAAAAACGATGATGGGTTCACCTGGGGGCAAAGCAGCAAGAGAGGTTTGATAGGATAAAAGATTGCCTATCCAGACGAGATGATATGGATCAACGTGATCCAAAGGGTTTTAGGCCCAATCTTTCACGGCGATCAGTAGCAACAACGATAAGTAACGCGGCTTACGATCTGGACGATGCAAACTCACGCAAACAACAAGCAAACCCTTCTCGGCGAGAGGAATTACTTGGACGGTTCTAGACGAACCACGCAGCAATTAGAAGCACAACACCTCCAATCCAACGCAAAGAAACAACCTTGATCGGTCTCGACGGATACACACAGGGATTTCCACCCCACGGCACGGCGGCCGAAACACACACGTGTTTTTAACTCATAAAATTCAACCTAATTTTACATTGACCGTATCGAGGCTATATATATAGCCGAAACCTCCTAATGATAAACTTGGACCACAAGTTGGTCGCATCCCTATCTCTAATTGATTTCCTAAGCAAACTAAGGAATAAATCCTTTTACAACCGACTTGACAACCAAAGGAAAATATACTAAACAAAATTACTACGTGGACACTGTCTTTTATTCCTGCGCCATGTGACTTTGTCCTCTGATTAATTCCTACAGGTGGGCCCCACCCGGTGGCGCACAAGGGTAGAGCATCTTTGGGTCGAAGTCTCCTGATCCGTAGATGCATGTCCTCTGGCGGCCGGCCAAACGAGAAAAAGAATCCAAACTGTTTTCTTCTCCTGATCTCTCGTGGAACTTCTTGAATTTTCTTATGCACGTACATAACCTGGTGTCTTCCAATTAACTCATGTCTGGCCCACCTGCATCCATGAACGTGAGAGAAAATCCCTCCTGGTCGTTGTAACTAATCAACAAATACTTCAAAGTGTATCCATCGGTCAAATTGAATAGTTCGCCCGTATCATCCTCCCCTTCTTCAAAAGAAACCGTCCTCGGTTTCGAGTCAGTTTCTGTTGCAACGTCTTCCTTTGATTGAACGGGCGCATGACTTTCTTCAGCAACTTTGACCTTATTTTTCTGCTCCCTTTCCTGTTCCTTCATCCTCTGCAGCCGGTCCTTTCTCCAAGCAGTAAACGGCTTCTTCTCCATGGCCTTGAGAACATATATCTTATCTCGCGTGACAGTGTAAGTGTTAGCAAGAAAATTGTACACCACTTTGTTCTCCTTGTACCATGGCTCTCCCAGTAGCAAATAACACGAAACCATTGGCACCGGTATCACATCGCACAAAATCTCACAAGAAAATTTGCCGATAAAAAACTGTACCATAGTTTGTTGCCTGATGTCGAGCTGGTCGTGGCACCGCCTCAATGAGTAGGGTTGTGGATGTGGTGTCGTCGACAGCTCCAGCTTCTCCACCATGTCAACGCCAACCGCGTTGATCGCATTATCGTGGTCGATTGTCGTGGCGCAAGCTCTCTCTCCCACTTTACAGTAGGTATGAAAAAGCTCGGCGCCGTAGCCCTTCTCCTCCAGCAAAAAGTCGCTAGAAAACCTCCAAGAGCTTCTCCTCGTTGATGACGCGCCGGCCATCTCTTCCACAGTTGCAGCAGACATCGAACACGCGACGCCCAAGTCGCGTCAGAAAACCTCGTAGAATCACTCGTGTGGTGGAGATGCAGTAGCGCGCCAAAGGGAAAACACCATCTGCTGTCTGGGCGCCGCCGGACACTCCCGAACGGACCTAGTACTTGCGTAGTAGCTGCCTTGTCCACTGATCCAATTCCAAGAAAACTTGTGATGCCAAATTGATTATGAATAAATAATCCAGCCTAAGTAGTACTAATCGGAAACTCCTTTTGTTTGTACTCCAATACAATCCGACTGATTCCAAGCAAATCACGTGATCGAAAATGAGTCAGTCCCAGTACGTACTCCAGCGGAAACAACAGCCGTCTCCTCCGGCGATGTGAACTGGTCAAATATAACGTGCAGCAGTATACCGCAACAGACCGATCTCGAATTTCAGCAGATCTTCACGAAACAGCAGATCGGTGACAGAGAAAAAATAAATCCGTCAAAGCACCCAACTTCTCTAGATCGAACACACAAATCAAACACCGGTGTCTTGGCAGATCGCCTCCGGCAGCAACTCTCCTCACTATAACAGCAAAATAAATCTCAGCAGTAAAATCGCCGTGAGAAACCCGACGGCTCTGATACCAAGATGATACGGCTTAGCTAGCCGCAGTTTGTCTAGTCGATCTTTCACGGTACAATTCTAATCTGAACAGCAAATATACCCAGCAACTCCTGTCTCACGTCAAGCTGCTGTAGAAGATACTCTAACGCCTGACTCACGTCAACAAGCAGCAGCAATAATTCAGCTAGCCAACAACAGCAACGGCACTAGTTCTCGATCGATTAAACTAATACCAGGAAGAAAACAAATCAAGAACTTGGGCTACTAGCAGTAGATGCGAACCCAAGCAAAAACAACACGCACACCCCTGACGGAAGTACGTGGATGGTTCAGGTAGAACCAGCAGCAAACTAGAGGCCTCGCCTCCAATCTTCTCGCCAAGAACACACAACCAGATCGGTTCTTCAACTGATACACGTACACAGATTGGCCGCCAGAGCCATGGCGATTTTCTGTAGTTTTACTCCGAATAAACAAGTCTAGGGTTACATGAGGCGGAGCCTCTTTATTTATAGTGCACGCAGGCACGTACCAGGCTAGACCGGACTCCTATTCTCGTAAAACAAGACCTGACCGACATGTACTCAAACATCAACGAAAATAAACAAACTATTTGGAATACTAATGGAAAGAGGAAATAACGTCCTGGTACTATGGAATAAACCAGCTAGCTAGCTCCTTTACCGATTCAGTTTATTGGATCGATCCAAGGTGTGCTTTGCTCCATCCTTTGCATGGCGTCCTGAAGGTTGGCCTCACTTCATCTGCTGGGTGATCTGAATTGGAATTAAACCAATCATTAGTTGAGTTTTGGCTGGCACGTGTATCTTCCGACGCTTAGCTGGTATTGTGTACTTTGGTGTCTCTTTAGATGAAATCATCTGTCTACTAGCAGGAACAACAAGTGGTGCCATATCATCTGTGCCACGACCCGCTGGCGATCACTTGTTGTCAAACGCTCATTAAGCCTGTCCTCGACGCCCGCAATATTTGTAGACAAATCCACAACTTTTGCGGGAAGCTTTTTATTGGCATCTTTGATTGACATCAAGTGTACACGCATATCTTCAGTGACTTCTGGACCCAAAGGAATTTCCCCTCCTTCCGGATCAGAATCCTCATGCTGCGACATCTTGACAAAGCAACAAGATCAAACAAGCACTAGCTGAGAGAGAGAAAAAAAAATTCTGCACCGTGAACAACCCTGCTCTGATACCAAGATGATATGGATCAACGTGATCCAAAGGGTTTTAGGCCCAATCTTTCACGGCGATCAGTAGCAACAACGATAAGTAACGCAGCTTACGATCAGGACGATGCAAACTCACGCAAACAACAAGCAAACCCTTCTCGGCGAGAGGAATTACTTGGACGGTTCTAGACGAACCACGCAGCAATTAGAAGCACAACACCTCCAATCCAACGCAAAGAAACAACCTTGATCGGTCTCGACGGATACACACAGGGATTTCCACCCCACGGCACGGCGGCCGAAACACACACGTGTTTTTAACTCATAAAATTCAACCTAATTTTACATTGACCGTATCGAGGCTATATATATAGCCGAAACCTCCTAATGATAAACTTGGACCACAAGTTGGTCGCATCCCTATCTCTAATTGATTTCCTAAGCAAACTAAGGAATAAATCCTTTTACAACCGACTTGACAACCAAAGGAAAATATACTAAACAAAATTACTACGTGGACACTGTCTTTTATTCCTGCGCCATGTGACTTTGTCCTCTGATTAATTCCTACAGGTGGGCCCCACCCGGTGGCGCACAAGGGTAGAGCATCTTTGGGTCGAAGTCTCCTGATCCGTAGATGCATGTCCTCTGGCGGCCGGCCAAACGAGAAAAAGAATCCAAACTGTTTTCTTCTCCTGATCTCTCGTGGAACTTCTTGAATTTTCTTATGCACGTACATAACCTGGTGTCTTCCAATTAACTCATGTCTGGCCCCACCTGCATCCATGAACGTGAGAGAAAATCCCTCCTGGTCGTTGTAACTAATCAACAAATACTTCAAAGTGTATCCATCGGTCAAATTGAATAGTTCGCCCGTATCACGAGTCTTCACGGCTTTCAAAACCGCGACATACTCAGCCTCAACTATTTCATGTCTATGCTGCTACTTGTCGATGACGTTCTTCCGTCGTCAATATACCGATTGCTACGCTCCGGCTCGACGTCGAACCCTTTCTGCACTTCACGAGTCTCGCTCCGCTGACAGAAGCCCACATGATCACCTTCTGAACAACCATCACCTGATCATCTCCATCCTCTAGATCAACTACTCCGCTGACAGAAGCCCACATGATCTCCATCCTCTAGATCAACTTCAACGTTGGTGCTCGGCCGGACCTCCGCCGCCTCCGCCGTCGGCACCAGCTTCTCCTCCTCCACCGCCCCAGAGTTGGCGAAGTCGACGAACGACCTGAAGTAGGCGTCATCCATCCGGGCCACCTCCCAGGATATGAGCTCCACGGCGTACCGCAAAGGGCGGTCCAGCAGCTGCCCCGCCGTCGTCGCCGGCCACGCCCAGAGCACCCGCGGGCGGCGCATCCGAGTGCGCCCGTTCACGGCGATGCGGATCCTGGTGGCCTGCCGCCTGTCGAGCCCGCGCGCCTTCGTGATGCACCGCCATAGGTGCGCCGCCAGGCACTGCATGGTCGTGTACGACCCGGCGGGGCCACCCTCCGATACCCGCGACTTGAGCTCCATGATCCAGTCCCGGCTGAAATGCACCTTGTGTACCGCTACCACCTCGTCGCCGGCGTGTACAATGACCTCGCCGCCGCCGCTTCCCGGCTTCTCGTCGCGAGGCTTGACCTCGACGCCACGGTGCTCGAACTTGATCTTCGGCGAGCCCCGTCGCGCGAAGAGCGACGTCCGGTCGTGCACCGGGACGGGGTCTGGCCCCACGCGACCATGAAGTTCCACATGGCGGGCCCGTCGGCCACCTTGTGGTGCATGGTGAAGCCCACGACAAAGGAGCCGCAGCGAAACCGCGTGGCCTGGATCAGCATCAGCTCCTCGACGCCGTCACAACTAGGGTACAGGCTCATCACCTTGTTCCCCGCGGCCAGCAGCGCGACGGCGTCGCTGCCCAGCTCGGAGTCGGCCGTCGCCACGACAAACCGCGCGCCGGCGTCGCAGAGCACGATCGCCGGGCGGCCGTCGCTGGCGTCTACGACGAGGCGCCCTGCCCACTCGGGGTACGCGGCCAGCGCCCTGGCAAGCCCCGCCTCGAGGGCGACGCTCGGCGGCGCTGGCGGGTGGAAGGCGTAGACGTAGAAGATGTACTCGTCGTAGTTCACCCTGTCGAAGACACTCAGTGGGATGGCGCCCCCGCGGCTAAGGTGGTCACCGGAGTAGTCAGGCTTCACGGACTTGGAAGAGTGCACGGTGATCTCCATTACTACTCACTAGGACGGACGAGTATGCAGCATATATGCACGGTGATCTCAAATTAGACGACCAGCGTACTCGGCCTGGTCACTCCTCTGGCTATATATATATATATGTAACATCTACGGATCAACGGCTATTTTTTTATTCGACAAAGTGAATATATTAATTTTTTTTGACGAAAAGCAGAAATAGTGATGTTTTCATTAATATAGGAGTAAATGAGTACAGAGATGACCAAAAAATTAACAGAAGGAGAACAACGGTTCCATCTCCCAAAGGAGGAGGAAACAACAAACACAAAGACAACACACATCTTCACACAAGGCAGAGCTCCACAACAGAGATCTCGAAGACCTTCAACTTCCATCATCCTCTAACCAAGAAAGAGATGGTGAGGCGTTCGGAACAAGGTGAACCAAAAATGATCACGATCACTAACCCGGCTTCAGATGTAGAGACCTTGTCGACCAGCACCACCTCCGACGACCAGCAGCTACCACAGATCCCTCCAAACGGTGCCGACACCAAAACGAGGACCTAAGGGGTGAGTGACGCGACACCTCCCTCGTCCGATCCAAAGAGAGAGATATGAGATACATTCGTACCAAAGTTCTCCCAAATGGGGAAGAAATGCATGCCTCAACGACTAGGGCACACTTCTTTTGGTCTTCTACCCTGGCTTATAGGTCCACAGAAGCAGAAACCGAAAAGAAGTGTCCAGATTCTGATGGGCTTCCTCCCACCGCGAAGCCGCAGTCCTTCAGGCAGCGAGAATCTGCTCCCGACCTGATTCTCGAGCATTTCCCGAGCTTCCACGAAACGGTATGGTCGTTTGCCCTTTTGTTTTCTCGTATTTACGAAAGAAGTGCCACCAGAGAGAATAACGGTTCGGAAAGAAAATAGCAAGCCGTTGGGCATCGCATCATCCCGATCCGAAAGAAAAAAAGAAAGAGCATCGCTTCGCTCCACCTCCCATCGGCTCGCCTCCGCCCCACCTCGCCTCCACCCCACCTCGCCTCCGCCTCCGCCCCACGAGCTCGACAACGACGACCCCTGCAGTGACCTCCTCCACCGACAGATCGATGTGGACCTCCTCACAGCCGGTAAGAATCTTTCGTTTTCTCTAATTTAGATGAGATGTGATGCTATTGAGCTAGTAATTTTAGATGAGATGTGATGCTCGAATTTTAGATAATTTTGTACTGTATGTTACATTAGCTACTGGATGTGATTGTGCTACTTTCAATGATGTTAATTTTACTGCTGTGAGTTAAATATATGTGCAAACAAATGAAAAATAGGTGGAAAACACTTAAAAAAGATTACATGATTTGGAAGGGATTGGTCCAACATGTACCGATGCTCAGGCAAGGTATCCTGGTTATCCGCACCCTCCTACAGATAATCATTTCGCATATGATACACATGTACTTCCTCATAAATATTATATTCAAGTTCTAATATTGATGCTACTTGCAGGACAATACTATCTTGTTGACTCTGGATATCCGAACAGAACTGGTTATCTCGCCCCATTCAAAGAGCAACGCTATCATATTCCCGACTTTCAGGGTGCACCTCCACGAAACATGATGGAGAAATTCAACCATCTCCATTCCTCTCTACGAAATGCTATTGAAAGAGCATTTGGAGTTCTAAAGATGAAGTGGCACATTCTGCTGTCTATAACACTTTTTCGCGACCCTGAAACGCAAGCGAAGATCATCACCGCCTTCATTTGTTTGCACAACTTCATTCGGGACTGTAAGCTATTCGATGACCATTTTTGACAGTTTTGAGTGAGGCTCATATGTTCACGAGGAAAGTGCATCAGTCACCGTTGGAGGCGCTTCCTCTTCAGCTGATAGCGCTATGGCTACACTACGACAGAGCATCGTTGACAGTTTGGTATAGCTTGGGTGGTTCATTTTATTGTAATTTCAAAATCACTATGACATTTATTTTATTTTGCCATGTATTGAATGATAATATGACACCATGTTATTATTATTATCTACCTTTTCATATTATTTAGTTTTCGGAGCGTAATTCTTTGCTGAGTGTTTTTATACTTTTTGCCGAACGTATTTCTCAGCAGAGTGTTTTTCTATTTCTTTGCCGAGCGTATTTGTGGCCTACTCTTGGTATTATCTGGTTTTCATATTCTGTCTGATAAACCGAGATGTAGGGAGTACTTTCTCATAAATATTATATTCAAATTCTGATATTGATGCTACTTGTAGGAAAATACTATCTTGTTGACTCTAGATATTCAAGCAGAACTAGTTATCTCACCCCATTCAAAGAGCAATGCTATCATGTTCCGGACTTCGAGGGTGCACCTCCACGAAACATGATGGAGAAATTCAACCATCTCCATTCCTCTCTACGAATTGCTATTGAAAGAGCATTTGGAGTTATAAAGATGAAGTGGCACATTCTGTTGTCTATACCACTTTTTCGCTACCCTGAAACGCTAGTGAAAATCATCACCGCCTGTATGTGTTTGCACAACTTCATTCGTGACAGTAAGCTATTCGATGACCATTTTTGACAGGTTTGAGCGAGGCCCATATGTTCACGAGGAAAGTGGATGGTGAGATGCTTCCTCTTCAGCTGATAGCGCTATGGCTACACTACGATAGAGCATCGCTGAGAGTTTGGTAACTTGGATGGTTTGTTTTATTGTAATTTCAAAATCACTATGACATTTATTTTATTTTTCCATGTATTGAATTATAATATGACACAATGTTTTTATTATTATCTACCTTTTCATATTATTTATTTTATTTCTATCTATTGTTCTACTAAAAAATGGCACACATACGATATCATCGTTTTATTTATTACACATATCAAATACAGAGGTGTTACAGACATCTTACAACTCAACACAACAAATAAGGCAAAACAATAGAAACTCAAAAGATGCCACCTTACGAGTTTCTACAGGCTTCTCCCCACCGTAGTTTCTCCCCACCGAAACTCATAAGCTTGCTTATGGAGAAGCACAAGCCCAAAAGAAGTGTGGCTAGACCACCCACGAATGATGTCATCTTCTGCGCGTGGCCCGGAGCAAGGCATTAGCTCAGCGTTGCATCACACCCACCACAAGAGCGTGGGCCGACTAGACCACCACAGCTCGAGTAGCCCCGCAACTTTGCTGGATAGGGGACACTAGTGGCGGCGACTAAGGTTTCCCTTGGGTCGCCCCGACAAGCGACGCGAGGGACGGGGAAGGGGGGGGGGGGGGGTTGAGAGGCGAATATATATATATATATATATATAAAATCAATAAGATAGCAGTTAATTCTAATTCTGCACTAACATAAGATACCAGTTACATTCTCATTGCGTACCAACATAATTACAGCGCATTAATTACTGGGATTATATAGAAGAGAGATATCCCGGCGCATTTAATTACTGTGTGTGCGGACCGTTTGGTGACGTGTATATTTGTCGGTAAATACGGCTTAACTAATTAGCACCTCTGCTACTAATTATTTAATTAGTACTCCCTCCGAATATTTTTTTCCTGGCTCTCACCTGCTACTAGTATTAAGTTGTCTAAGGGATAAACTAGAGGCGGATATAGATAGATAAACTAATTAATGATGCCAGATAACTAATTACACTACCAGCTAGCATGCTGGTGGTCGGAGACACTTTACATATTACTGCATGTAATTAAAGATTATGAAAGACATTTCGATACAGAATTTGGACAAGTCTTTGCACGTACCAACAGCAAAAAGAACAACAACTGTTCAGGCGGGGTACAACCTCCGCCTAGCGAGATGATGCATCCAACTAAAACGAAAGGTAACTAAACACCTTGGTCGGCCATGGAGTAGCAGCACTTGTTGAAGGCTTCCATGGTGCGGCCGAACAGAGGCACGTAGGCGTCCACGCTTCCGTCGCCCTCGAAGGATTCCACGATGTACATGAACCCATCCACCGGCACGTTGCTGTATCCGGGCAAGAAGAAGAAGGGCCGGCTGCCGCCAAAGTCCATCTCGTAGAACGGGATCCCCAGCAGGCTGTCCACCTCCACGTTCGGGCTCAGCGTGAGCTCCAGCGAGTCCGCCGTCGGCACCAGCTGCTCCTTCTCCACCCCCCCGGAGCTGGCGAAGTCGATGAAGGATCTGAAGTAGGCGTCGTCGATGCGGGCCACCTCCTGTGAAATGAGTTCCACGGTGTCCCGGAGAGGCCGGTCCACCAGCTCCTGCGCGGTGGTCGTCGGCCACGCCCAGAGCACGACGTTGCCGGTGTACCCCGCGGGCACCTGCGGGCCGCTCATCCGCTTCCGCCCGTTCACGGCGATGCGCATCCTGGTGTTCGCGCCAGCGTCGAGCACGCGCGCCTTGCTGATGCACCGCCAGAGGTGCGCCGCCAGGCACTGCAGCGTGGTGTACGGACGGGCGGCGCCCTCGGACGCCTTTGACTTGAGCGCCGTGATCTGCTCCCGGCTCAAGTGCACCCTCTGTATCAGCACCTCATCGCCGGCGATGCTGCCTCCCGAACCGTTGTTGCTGTGAGGCTTGAACTCGTTGCCGCGGTGGTCGAAGTCGATCCGCGGCGGGTTCCGCGGCGCGAATAGTGAGGTCCGGTCGTGCACCGGGACGGGGCTGATGGCGACGCCGCGGGTGGCCTGTCCCCACGCGAACAGGAAAGTCCAGATGGCGTGCCCGTCGGCCACTTTGTGATGCATGCTGACGCCAATGATGATGGAGCCGCACCGGAACCGCGTGACCTGGGCCAGCAGCAGCTCGTCGGCGCCGTGGCAGCTCGGGAACAGGCTCAGCAGCTTGTCCCCCGTAGTCAGCTGCATGAGGCTGCTGGCGAGCTCGGCGTCGGCCGTCGCCTCCACAAACCGCGCACCGACGTCGTCGAGCACGATGGCACGGTTGCCGCCGGCGTCCGCACCGAGCCGCCCGGCCCACTCGCGGTACTCGGCCAGCGCCTTGGCGAGCCCCGCCTCGAGGACGTCGTTGGCAGGCGCAGGCGGGTGGAAGGCGCACAGGCCGGTGACGTACTCGTCGTAGCTCACCTTGTCAAAAACGCTGAGCGGGACGACGTCAGAGGAGGGGCCGCCGCGGTCACCGTAGTCAGGCTTCACGGGCTTGGACGAGTGCACGGTGACCTCCATTATGGTGATTTTACCGGGCCGGCCGGCGTCTGGGAGCTCGACAGAAACGGAGAGCTTGCTCTTGGATGGAGAGAACGTGGTGGCCTTTTGGTTTATTTGCAGAACGGATATATATATAAGCTAATCAGGCCACTCAACAGAACATCTTAATCAGGCCAAAAATGAATTGACGTATTTGACCTCTTATGTACCCACGAAACGGAAATTGCTACGTAACGGATCGCTTGCGAAGCGACGCGCGTGGGTGGGACCTACCCACGTGTCTTCTCCTTCCTCTTCCTTTCTTCTTCCCTCTTCGATCCCTTTCTTCTTCCACATCTCCGACGAGCCGACGTCGGCGACGCCACTGCGACCGGCGGGGAGCTGCGGCGGAGAAGGCGCCGGCAAGGATGGAGCGAGGCGGAGCCGAGCACATGACTTAACGGTGGGGGTGGGGGTGGGGGGGGGGGGGGGGGGTGCTCGCTGGCGACGAGATCCGTAGGTGGAGGGTTTAGCGGGATGGTTGGGGGCGGTGGCGGAGGAAGAGATTCAAGGAGGGCGTGGCGGCAAGGCGAGCGCGGGAACGCCGCCGGCCGCGGGCTCTTAGGCCAGCGGTGGTGGCGGGGGAAGAGTCCACGCACCCGCTGTCGGAACCGAGCGCGATCCTGTCGGAAACCTCTCGCGCCCTTCTGAAGGATGGCAGAACACAGGCTTAACCTAATTTTTTTTTCTAAATGAGCCTCCCGCCCGGAGGAGATTTATCTATTTTTCTAGTTAAGAGGAGATTTATTGTTTTCAAAGTTTTATACGTTCCATTAATTTCCATACATTTGACCGTCCATGCAAATACATATTAGTGCCTCAAATGCTGACTAGTAGAAAAGATGATATGTACACTCCGTATATCGTAGTCACTACGGGAGAGCAGGTCATTACCGTGTGTATCAGGCACACGGCAAAGGCCAGAAAACACACGGCAAAGTCTTTGCCGTGTGCCGCACACGGTGACGAACGCACGGCGACAACTTGCACGGTAAAGAACTCTTTGCCGTGTGCCAAATATCGGGGCACACGGCAATGTTAAAAGGTGGGTCCCACCGCCACTTGACGCCGACGGCGGACGTTGACGGCAGGCAGGTGACAAGTGGGACCCGCGGGTCGATCTCTGCCGTGTGCAAACACACGGCAAAGACCACCCTCTTTACCGTGTGCTACACACGGCAATGTCCACTGACACGCGGGCCCCACGCCCATCCTTCACCGTGTGCCGCACACGGCAATGGGTGGCCAAAGTGGCAGCTAGCCAAGCCTTTACCATGTGTTTGCACACGGCAAAGAGTAACCCAGGGGCAAAAAAAAGATTTTTTCATTTTTTGGGGCAATCCTACATATTTAAAAATATCACAGACCCATATATATTTGACAGATCTTTCAATGTGTCAAATTCACAACCACATTTTACATAATGCATCATGGACAACTCACAGCATGAGCAAGGCCAAGGATCAAAGGGAATCCGATAAACTCACCTGGAATTGCAACCGAGACTACTGCCATGGCTCTGGCTTGGTGAACCGGCGGCCAGCAGCAAGCGCGAAATTAGAGGAGGTAGCGGCAGGCAAGGCCAGCGGGTCTACAACCGCACGCTCGAGGCGCGGGAGACCTAGCTATGTCCACAGGATTGTCTCTTTGGTTATATCTTGGGTTCTTGATAGGGTGACAGTGGCGACCTTTTAATTTCCAAATTATATAGTTGCCTACCAGTGAGAGCTACAGCAAGGCCGCCCTGGGCCATGGCCCGCCCAGGAATTTTGGGGAGTAGCCTTTGTACCTAAGGAATTAGAGCTTAGCCCACTAAAACTACCACACTAGCAGCACGTAGCCCATTATTTTTGTGTTCCTTTCAGCCTGGCCCGCCTAGTTTTTTCTTTTAAGCTCCGCGAGTGTTGCCTACATCAATAATTCACACCTGTGGGAGATGATGAACAAGTAGCTTGGCATCAAGGTACGTAGTATAGCCTGATACTAAAATGAATTTGTGAGGGCTTGTACATATACCACAACCTGAAGTCTAGCTTGTTCTTACTTGTTTAATTAAATAGGTCAACTTCCCAACAACAATGATGTTGAGGCATCCCACATGGTCTTACTTGCACGGGGTTCGCAATGGCCTGATTAAAGATGAATTTATTATTTGACATGTCAGCGCTATCATGGGACGAAGATGCTTCGTGTGAAAATATTGATTTCTCAACCTACATCTACATACGTTGCCAGAAGGTATATGCATCCAGGCTCTAGCAACGCAGTCCCCATTATGGAAGAAAACAAATTATGGAGTCTAACGGCCTAAACTAAAACATGTTTCGAGTCTTGAACGCATAACCGTGGTGATGACGATCCTAATATTTCAAATATGTCAACATGCCCTGCTTTGTAGCTGAGCTTTCTCAATTTAAGCCCTAAGCCTGCCACAAAACCATAGTGTGCATGCCCGATGACATCACTGCCATGTGCACGTTTATCATCACGACACTAACTTTTTCTTATTTATTTTAACAACTTGACTTTTCCAATGACAGTGTTGTTGATCCCACTTGGACGCATGATGCTAGCTTATTAGTGTTGTAGGGAATATAGTAAAGTGGCCACTGGGTTCGCAATGACCCGTAAAGATGAATTTGCTGTTTGCCATATCAGCGCGGTCATTGGAAGAACACGCTTCGTGCCAAAATATTGATTTCTCGCTGGCATTCATTTATTCAAGAGTAACACAGCCTATATCTAGGTTACCAGAAGGTCTATGCCTCCCCGCTCCAGCAACACAGTCCCCATTACCAAGAAAAATAATTTGTATATGGAGCCTAAAGGCCTAAACTAGAACATGTTTTGAGTCTTGAATGCATAACCGTGGTGATGACGATCCTAATGTTAAAGAATATGTCAACATGCCTTGTTTTGTAGCTGACCTTTCTCATTTCAACCCCTAAGCCGGCCACAAAACCATACTGTGCATGCAAATATAATGTCCCGGATCTTGCATCTCGACGGTCATCTCAGGTGCACGTTTCACTAATCCAAGTTCTAGTTAGGTCTGATGCGTGCTAGCTAGCAATTGCACCCATATATCACTCACATTATCTAGAGAATCCTGAAAAATGAATTGCCATCAGGGCAGGATTTACAGAGGGTGAATGCAAGAGGCCACCCTTTTATTTCTTTCTAAGAAACAATTTCATGCATGATGGAAAGTAGGCACTGGTAGATCTGTAAAATTCTGGGAGGTTGTGTGGTTTGGTAGTACAAATTTGGCAACACAGTTCTGGGAAATCTATGTACTGTCAAACTAGCAAACATAAACAGTTGTTGAGGTATGGGATGGTACCCAGCTTAGTTGTGACTATAGGAAAACTTCCATAGAAGGTATGATGGAACAGTGGCAGGATCTCCTGTCCATTGCATCCACTTTGAACCTTGGTGTAGAATAGAATCAGCTCATATGGAATATGAATCATACGGGGTTTATTCTTCTAAATCCATGTATGTTATTATTAATTTCTGAGGTGTTCAACCTTTGTATCTGCCAGTGGTCTGGGAGCTTAAAGTTCCACCCAGAATACAAGTGTTCCTTTGGATTTTCCTCAAAATAAGATCCTAACTAGAGATAACCCCAGGAAAAGGGGGATACAAAAACCTTTGGAATGTGAGATGTGTAAAGAAATTGAATGAGTTTACCATTTGTTCTTTGAGTGCATTATTGCTAGGGAACTTTGGGAACTGGTATATATATCAGGTTATCGATGTTAGGATTAATAATTTTAAATCCTTAGCCTCCAAGTGGTTGTCTAATTGGAAGTAGTTATATTTAAATGTAGCTACTTCTCCAGTACTTTGGAGAATTTGGAACAATAGAAATAGTTTAGTTTCTAACAGTTGCACCTGGATTAATATTAAGCAGGTATGGCGTGGGGTTCTTTCCTACCTAAAGGACTGGAAGGTACAATTCAAGGAACTGGAGGGTGGCATGCTAGGTCAATTCTCCGAGATGCTCATGGCGAAGACCAGAGCGCCTTTGCAACTAGAGCCGGGTTGAGGCGCGTCGACTTTGGCTGAATTGTCTCCTTTTTTCTGACAAAGAATTGATGGCTACGTGTTGGTGAACCCCAAGAGGAAGGTTATGATGTAGACAGCAGAAGTTTTCCCTTGAATAATCTACCCAAGGTTATCAATCCAGTAGGACTTGACGATCTATCGGAAGGTTGTTGATGTTGACTCCCCCTGGCGCTAGGGAGCTTGCACCAACGTGGAATCTGCACAGACACAAACTAGAACTTTGCCCAACACGAAACAGAGAGGTTGTCAATCTCTCCGGTCTTGCAGAAACAAAGAGTTAAACGTATGGTGTGGAAAACAGCAGGAAAAACAGCAAGTAACAGGAAACAGATGATTGCAGCAGGTTGTGTAAACAGTATGAGGAAATTGGACCAGGGTCCACAGTTCACTAGTGGTGTCTCTCTCAGAACAGATAACTAGCATGTTGGGTAAACAAATTACAGCTGGGCAATTGACAAATAGAGAGGGCATAACAATGCAATACATGCCAAGATGTCTACTATGAAATCTAGTTGGGCATTACAACAAAGTACATAGACCGTTATTCCAACCGCATCTATGCCTAAATAATCCACCTTCAAGGCAGCATCCGCATCCTATTCAGTATTAAGTTGCTAACAACAGATTATTGCATGAAGTAAAGTGTGTAATGTAATCAATACAAGTGCCCTTGGACACTGCACCAATGTTTTATCCCTAGTAGCAACAGCACATCTACCATCTTAGACCTTTCTGTCACTGATCCAGATATCTAGAGACTGAACCCACTATCGAGCATAAATACCCCCTCTTGGAGTCACAAGCATCTACTTGGCCAAAGTATCTACTAGCAACGGAGAGCATGCAAGATCAAGAGCACATAGATAAACAACTTGAATAAACATGGTATCAATATTCATCGGATCCCAGCAAACACAACATCTAGCGTTACAATAAGATGATCTCGATCATGTTAGGCAGCTCACAAGATCTAAACATGGAGGCACAAGGTAGAGAGACAACCATCTAGCTACTGCTATGGACCCGTAGTCCAGGGGTGGACTACTCACGCATCACTCCGGAGGCAGGCATGGTGATGTAGAGCCCTCCGGTGATGATCTCCCCTCCGGCAGGGTGCCGGGAAGAGCTTCAGAACTCCTCCGATCTGAGATTGACGATGACGGCCGCGACGGAACTTTTCGTGGAATATGATCGACCGTAATAGGGTTTTCGCGTCGCGGAGAATATATAGGCGAAGAGGCGGCGTCGGTGGCCGAGGGGGGCCACCACGCCATAGGGGGCGCGGGCCCACCCTGGGCCGCGCCCTAGTGTGGCGTGGCCCCCTGGTGGGTCTGCTCCGACTCCCCTTTGGACTCCGCGATCTCCTCGTGATATTATTGACGATGTCTTTTGTTTCGTCCAATTCCGAGAATATTTCCTTAATAGATTTTCTGAAACCAAAAACAGCAGAAAACAGGGAACTGGCACTGTGGCATCTTGTTAATAGGTTAGTCCCAGAAAATGCATAAAAATGATATAAAGTATAACCAAAACATGTAGCAATTGACATAATATCAGCATGGAACATCAAAAATTATAGATACGTTTGAGACGTATCAAGCATCCCCAAGCTTAGTTCCTGCTCGTCCTCGAGTAGGTAAACGATAAAAACAGATAATTTTTGAAGTGACATGCTACCAACACAATCTTTGATCAAATAACAATGTAATGCACATGATCTGAATGAAGTGATCCAAGCCAATGGTCTATAGTTTGCAAGCAAGTAAATAAAGAGTAAACATAAGTGATCACACAAGTGCAAACTTTCATGAATAATACTATAAAACATTTAGAGATATAATAGTCTAACATAATAGTTAGTTCACAACAGCAATAATTCTCAACATGAAAGTGTTTGTGTCAACACAAAGGAAGATAATAGCTTCAGCTTTTGCTTCAACTTTCAACATGTATATCATATAGATAATGTCAATGCAAAAAATATGATCAACCAAACACAAAGTTATGTAAAAACTGTTATACTGGAGTTGACAATGATGTTTGCTTAAGTAGACAGAAAGAAGTGGGAAAACTGACTCAACATAAAAGTAAAAGAATGGCCCTTCGCAGAGCGAAGCAGGGATTAACATCATGTGCTAGAGCTGTAGTTCCCGAAGGCATATAGAGAGCATAAAATATTGTTTTGTAAGGTAATGGTGTATACAGGTGTCAATAAATCAAATAGCAGGTACTTGTCATCTTCCATGGCTAACTAACTTTTAGACCGGTTCCGAGAGTTTTTAGGACTGCACTTGTAACAAGCACTTATTGGTGACACTCCTCCCAACCATTTACTTTCCACAAACCATGGCTAACCGAATCCTCGGGTGCCCACCAATATTCACCATGGAGGAGTGTCTATTTATTTATTTATAGGGTGGACTAACCAGCTCTTTAATGCAAAATAAAAGGTGGAGAAGCAGATGAAGCTGCCAATCCTTGTAAATTAATTAGCATGGAAGATGACAAATCTCACTACTACGTCCTTATGAGCTTTTCAAGTAGTGACACAAAAAGGAAATGTAACAGTTTTGAGTAGTTAGTAGATAGCACATGAAGAAATTTACTTGGAATGGTGAAAACACCACATAATAGGTAGGTATGGTGGACACAGGTGGCATGGATTTGGCTCAAGGTTTTGGATGTACAAGAAGCATTCCCTCTTAGTACAGAGTTTAGGCTAGCAAGGTTATTATAAGCAAACATCATTATCAACTGGAATAGCAAGAGTGTACATAAAACACAATGTTTGACGAACCATAGAATCCCACTGTCTTCCTTGTTAACACATAGACTTCATCCAAAAATTATCTAGACTACTATGGACTTCCAATTATGCAACAGATTATTGTAGCAGAAAATCCTTATAGTAGTTCTTCATTAATAGCCATTACTTACATGATGCACAAGATTAAACATTAATTACTTGACAGCTCAAAACAATTGGCAAGCATCAAATTACTCAAGACAACGATCTAAAAAGATTCATGTAAGCATTTTATACCACTACCACATGCATAGCATTTTTCTGGTCCAACCAAACACCAATCAACTTATTTGACAACTCTCCAAACAGATATAAGTGAAGCAAGAGAGTACTTTTTTCAAAAGAAACTGAAATCTCTAACAAGAGATGTATGAAAAACTGAGAGCTAACAGCAATAACAGCAACTAGACAGGAATACTCAACAAGTATAAGTGAAGCACAAGAGTATTCTAAATGAAAACGTGGAGCGTGTCTCTCTCCCAAACATGAATACTAGGATCCAACAAGTATAGCACAGCAAACAAAACAAAACAAACTGAAAACAAAAACACACTGACGCTCCAAGGAAGAGTACACTAGTATGAAGCAATAAAAATGTAGCACCATTAGAGATGACCTGATAATTTGTAGATGAAGAAGGGTGTAACACCCCGAATTTTGGCCTTTTTAAAATTTTCCCAAATTGCATTGTTTCATTAGTTCATGTGCATTTGGATTTAAACCTCCGGAAAATTCTTTTAAAATCTTGAACCTTTGCAAATATGAAAAATCAAGAGGGATCTTGTGCTTTCCATTTTCCTTCCCCTTGGCACTTGCATTTGTGATTTTATCTCTGGATAAATATTTAATTGGGAAATTCTTTTTCCTTTTTAAAAATTACCCTTTTTATTGACCTTACAAAGGAACCCCTATTTTTATGTTTCCAAAAATTCTGCAAAAATTAGGGAACCTTCCCTAGTTGATGTGGATCACTTTTATAAAAAAATATGGTGCCTTGACTTGGAGAATTTTTCCTCCACAATTCTTTTTGTATTCTGCCATTTTCTCAAAACATTTTAAAACCTAACCAAACTAATTCCCTGGAAGAATCCAAGGCATAGATAGACTCCCCATCATCCCTCCTACCTCAGGACAAGAGGGCATATCTATCTAACACCATCTACCCCTCCAAAACTTTAAAACTCTTTTTGACCAGTATTGTTTTTCTCAAAATCTAGTCGGACCAACTTTCGAATTTGAGCAAACCTTAGTCAGCAAAGTTGTTGGATTTTGAATTTGGCACACAGTGGAGAAAACCACACCTCATTTGGAGCACGGAGCTGAGAGAAACGTGTCGATGTCGCTTCTGGCATGGACAAAACGGTGATCACCGCCGGCGAGTCCGTGCACGACGGCGCCGCCGTGTTATGGTCGTCGACGTTCTGCGTCCCCGCGACCCTAACCACGCCCAGCCTGTTCCCCTCCTTTCCCCTGCCTCGCCAGCCTCCACGCGTCGCCGGAGAGGAGTTCAGCACGCGCCCGGACCGCTAGCCGACGCGCCGTCCAGCACAGCGCCGCCGGGGCCCCGCCTGTCAGCCTCTCCCCCGCCGCCGATCGTATCCATTCCCTTCCCCTGTGCCGCGTGCGTCTTCTGTGCCACCGGTCTCGCGACGCACCGTCCACTGCCCCTCCACGCCGTGCGCGACACCTCGCCGCGCCATTACTCCGGCCGCTGCACGGGAACCCTATAAAACGGCCACCCCCGCACCATTCCTTCACCGCACCACCTCTCCCACTCCCTCAGTCGCCCTCCACCCCAGCCACGAGCCCAGGGAGCCACACCTCGCCGGAATTGCAACCACCCGAGCCGCACTGACCTCAGCTCGGTTCGCACACCCCAGCCTTCCCCTGCTCGATTCCCTCCACCCAGAGCCTCCACAGAGCACCACGGTGACGATGCCGTGCTCGCCAGGGTGAACGGTGGCCGGAGCCGTCGTATCCATCATCGACAGATCGCCGGAGCCGCGGGAGGAGAAGCTGCTCTCCATCCCGACCTCCCCGTCAAGCGTGGGTGCTCGAACTAGCTGCGGCAGGCCTCCCCGAGACGTTCTGCTTCCTCTCCCTCACCTCCCCGTCGCCCTAGCCTCCTGGAAACGCCGCCGGTGAGTTCGCCGGAGTTTCGCCGGACCCCTTCTGTTTTTCCGCGCAGTGGAGAAGAAAACGTTTCGGTTATGAGTCACTGACATGTGGGACCCACTAGTCAGATTTTTAATCATTTCCTGAACCGTTTTCTGTTTTATTTTTTTCTGTTAAAAAGGGCAGAAATTAAACCAAACTTTGAATTGCAATATCTCTCTGAAAAATGGTCAGAAAAATATGAAACCAATTTTGTTGGCTTAGTTTGAATTTTCTCTTTCAAATGGAACCAGAAAAGAATTATTTGGAATTTATTTTTTTGGCATTTATTTAAATAATTTAGGAGGGAGTTTGATGCATGTTTGTCTTGTTTGGATAGATTCGAACCTCTCCGACGGAGTAGGAGTTGTCTCTGAACCCGAAGGCAAGCCACCAACCCAATTTCAAACTTGGTCGAACTTAGGAAATATTTTGACTGCTGAATTAATATCTGTTGCACCTCACATGTCATATGCATTTTAATTATTGCACTCCTTTGTATTGCTTATCTGTGCAACACTCACGTTCCCTAGACAATGGCCGGTGATACCGCCTCAGTCAAAGGAATGGGGGAATTATTACAACTGTGCGTCTCGCGCTTGCGGGGCTTTGTTTGCTTCTTTCTTCTTCGCCGAGGTGAGGAGCGGACGAATGTCGTCTTATGATCCTCGGAGTTGGGGGCATTCGCCAAAAGAGTTATTTGCCTTGTCCCTCCGTCAAATATGGTTGGCATAGACCACCCGGACTGCGACGCTTGGGAGCTGACTTTCCATTTGGTTCTTATTGCCGAGATTGCTGACACCACGTCGGGGTAACCCTCGAGTGGAATGGATGCTCTCTCATTTTTATGAGTGCTTTTCGGTTCATTCTTTTACGGTGACACCGGCCGGGTCTCCCGCCACCGTCATCCGTTTGAAACATTATGCTATTATTCTGTGAACACTAACCCCCGAGTGACACCGGCCGGGTCTCCCGCCACAGTCACCCGGGTATTATTATTATTGTTATGTTGTTATCTATGCATGCAAGTGATATATTCTGTGCTGTTATTGTTATGAGGTTACCTTGTGTTACTTTGTTAATGTTGATGTCTGTAATCAAAAAATGACTAAGAAGATAATCACCTCCCTCGACTAGATTGAGTCACTTAGTGCCACTCACCAACACCAGCACAACCATGCGTCGTTCACATGGGCGGACCATAACTGAGTATTTTATCAGGCCTCCTTTGACGCCACCCTTTTGGCAAGTCTAGTCGGTTACCTTTGTGGTCGGGGCTAGTCTTGTGAAGGTTCCGGAGCTAGGCGTCGCTCATCTGTTGGGGACGTGCCGGATTCACTTCTTCATAAGGCGTAGAGTTATGTCGGTGGCTATACAGGGAGTGTCCGGGTAGGATAAACGGTTGTGGAAGTGTGGGTTTGTGCTGCCGCCATGATCGGTTCTAGTACTTCGGTACCGGCGGTACAAGCCTAGACTTCAGCGTGTGGATAAATGTTGCAACCTCTCGAGAGTGTAAATCTAGATTCTAGCCTTGTCCCAGGTTACGGGACGATGTTTGGGTCAAGTCACACTATGAGTCAGTCCAGTCGAACTTGGAGAAATAATTAAGTTGAGACCAACGAACACAGGAGATTTTGGGAGTCAAGCCAGAGTTGGCTAAGGACTCGGATAGTTGTGAATTAAGCCAGAGTTGGCTAGAGGCTTGGATGCCTAGTTGTGATTATGAGTTGTCAAGTGAGAAACGTGATCTCACTTGATATCGAGAAAACACCCCTACTAAGGTAAGTAGGTAAGTTATGTCCAACCGTTAAGCTTGGACTCATCCTCGCAACCGACCTCATGCCATGTTACTTTCTGAACCATGCCATGCCATATAGATAGACCTTGCTTGTTTTTGGGCTGATGTCTTGCGAGTACTTCAAGTACTTACCTGGCTTTTCATGTGGCCAGACCCTGCTGAACCAGTCGCCGAGTACCCGCTCTATGAGAACTAGGAACCCGTGTCCCAGGCAGGACCCTGTGGAATAAGGCCGCTATCGCCACGCTACTATCTTCGCTTCCGCTACGACTTCCGCTAGAGGCTCGATGTTAGAAAAATAATGTACATACTGTTGTGTGCGCCTGTTGCGCAAGAGCTGGAGCCTCACCCGTGTTGTAACCTTGTATTTGTGCAAACTCGAAGCCTTATGAATATATTTGGTTTTGCCTTTGTTTATCAAGCTGTCATATATCCAGTGTTTCTGGGACTGGTATATGGGGTGACTCGATCATCTGGATCGGGGTGCCACAGAGCTTGGTATCAGAGCCTAACTGCCTGTAGGATACCCTAGTTCTTGGACGACGTAGAATAGAACTTGTTGTGTTGACAACTTTTTCCAATGTTTCTCTGTCTGTTTGTGCTTTAAAACTTAACGCTCACTTTATTTGAATTCTGTCTCTGTCACAGATGGCAGAGTTGCTCGCCGAGACTACCGCCGTGCACGTTCCCGGTTTTCCGCAGTTTCTTCGGGAGATCTGGGACCACCTCTACCCAGGCGCACCTCCCCCGACTTACCACGTGTACCACAACCGTCTCGACAGGTCACCTCGGAGTTCACCGCCACCGTCCCCTGCGTCCGAGCCCGTGTCCGCAGGGATCGAGCACGGCCTCACTTCCGGTGTCTGTACACAGGCGTCTCGAGCCATACAGGAGGCTGCAGGAGATGCCATCCTGTTCCTTCGCACCGTCGACCCCGTCATGAAGCAGTGCACCCGTTACGCCTACTTCCCGAGGTTGGCTTTAGACAACGGGGACACCCTTTTCCCCAACCCAGGTGACCCTAGCTCACCTCTCTCCGCCCTTATTCAGTACACCACCTATCTCCACCAGTACCTCACACCACCCTTCTCCAGTTTGCCTCCCTTCGCGCCAACGTGGCCTTGGCCGAGATGACGCGAGCTTCTGGTTCCGGCACTTCTAGTCGCCCACCTCGTCTCCCCACCTTTAGGCTCAGTTCCCTCGAGCAGATCAGGAGGGGGCTTGCCCGCTCTCCCGTCTACCGCTCCGACGCCACCTTCCCGCACTCGTAGCAGCCGCTCACTACTACGCACGCTTCACTCCCGTTCGGTCTCAGCGTCGTCGCGTCCAGGCGGCCGAGCCACAGAGTTACTCCGGAGACTCCCGCGACGACCGCGCTTCACCCGACTACAGCCCCGCGGAGGAGCCCCTCGACACCGCCACGCCAGCGACACCCCTCGAGATGGAGTTCTAGACGCTCGGAGACGACATCGCTTAGTGTACTATACTTTCCGATGTATCGCGTGCTTGAATAATGTAGTGGTAGAGTTGTATCCTGCATCTGGTACCGAGTGCTTTGCGTCTTGTATCTTGTACCATGTATCCTGTACGAGTAGCTTGTATCTTTACCTTGCATCTGTTGTAAAATAGCGAGTGCTTGAATCTTGTAACCCCATCATCCATTGTATAACATCATGCTTGTGTTTCTTTTGCAAACTGTGTTTCCATTTGGTTTTTCCGTGGATGTTACACCTTCCCCATATGGATGCTCATGATACGCGCCATTACACTCAGCAGTTCAGGATGAGGCCCAATAGCGGTGCGAGTAGCAGCCAAGGAACCCCGGTTCGTCGTTCCGCACGACAAGCTGGCGAGGATCCCGAGCCTCCGCAACCACCTCCTCCTCCACCAAATCAGGAACCAAGCCCAAGTCAGTTTATGATGATGATGGATGAACGCCACAACCAGCATCTGACACAGATCATGAGAGAGTTTGGCACGTACATGCAAGCCCGTAATGTTCCACCCCCAGGCCGCTCAAAGCTGCAAGACTTCCAGCGCACACAACCGCCCAAGTTCGTATGCTGATGACCCACTTGAGGCTGATGATTGGCTCCGCGCTATGGGAAAGAAACTGGAGCTCGCTCGCGTAGACGAGCAAGACCAGTGCCCTTCGCACCCACTACCTTGAGGGCCCTGCCAGCGTTTGGTGGGACAACCAAAAGGACGCCAGAGGCGATGGACCCCCTGTCACTTGGGCAGAATTTCAGGAAGCATTCCGCAGGGCCCACATTCCCTCAAGCCTCATAAAGATGAAACAGCAGGAATTTTTGGCACTTACTCAAGGCAGCAAGTCCATCAGCGAATATCTGACCAAGTTCAACAACCTTGCTCGCTATGCACCTGAGGACATCAACACTGAGGAAAAGAAGAAAGACAGGTTCCTTCATGGAATGCATCAGGCCATAAAAACTCAGCTCAGTGTTCTGCAGTTTCCAGATTTTCAGGCCATGATCAACACTGCGCTAATCTCAGAAAAGGAGCACCGCACCATCTATGACTCCCACAAGCGGAAGTTCGAGCCACGCAAGAACCAGCATGATGGTGCTACCTCCAAGCCACGCACCTGGCAACCCAACAACCGGATCTCGACACCTCAGAACCTGGAATCAACCCAGGAAGGATGGATACCCCCGGGAAGGATTCTACCACAAGCGCCCACTCGTGGATGATTGTAAGAGGGAGAACTCCTGCTTCAAGTGCGGCAAGACAGGACACTACATCAAGGATTGCCCCCTCAGTAACGGCAACGGCAACAATAACAACTCCGGCAACAACCACCCTGCTGGGGCGATCAAGCCACCTCAAGTTGCCCGTGTCCACCACATGTCAGCAGAGGAAGCATATGAAGCTTCAGACGTAGTGCTTGGTACGTGTACTATCAACACTAAACCCGCGCTGATTTTATTCGATTCTGGAGCTTCCCATTCTTTCATCTCGAAGGATTTTGTTGCCAAACACCGTTTTCCCGTTTCCCCTTTGGGCCATCTTTTGGTGATACAAACCCCCGCCTCGGAGATGAAAACAAACACCATGTGTCAAGACCTGACAATCAGCATCAATCAAGTGAAATTTCCCGCTCAGCTTAGCACCCTCAATGTGCCCGGCCTCGACGCCATCCTGGGTATGGATTGGTTAGTTCAGCATGCAGCTCAGATCGACTGTGCAACCAGGGCAGTTACTCTCACCAACCCGGAAGGCATACGAACCACTTATGTGCCAAATAAGCCTCACCAGATAAATGCGAAGATGTTTCTTGCTCAAGCCCCGGAGATAGGGGAAGTGTATGTGGTCAGTGAATACCCGGATGTCTTTCCAGATGAATTACCCGGAATGCCCCCTGACCGTGATATTGAATTTGCAATTGAAGTTGTACCAGGGACAAACCCAATATTCAAGAAACACTACCGTATGACAAGTCCCGAGCTAGTGGAACTGAAGAAACAGCTTGACGAATTGATTCAGAAAAAGTTCATCCGCCCAAGCATTTCACCTTGGGGATCACCGGTTTTGTTTGCAAAGAAGAGCGATGGTACCCTCCGATTATGCATCGACTATCGCGCTCTCAATGATGTCACCATCAAGAACAAGTACCCACTCCCGAGAATCAATGATTTATTCGACCAACTCCGTGGTGCCCGAGTATTCTCCAAGATTGATCTCCGTACGGGTTATTACCAGCTGAAGATTCGAGAAAGTGATATCCCCAAGACCGCATTCACCACCAGATATGGATTGTATGAGTGCACAGTTATGTCCTTCGGCCTAACAAATGCTCCAGCCTACTTCATGGGCATGATGAACAAGGTATTCATGGAGTATCTCGACAAGTTTGTCGTGGTGTTTATCGACGACATCCTCATCTACTCCAAAAATGAGGAGGAGCACGCCGAACACCTCAGAATAGTTCTTGGAAGAATGCGTGAGCAACAACTTTATGCCAAGTACAGCAAATGCCAATTCTGGTTAAAGGAAGTGGAATTCCTAGGACATGTGTTGTCTGGAGCCGGTGTGGCTGTAAACCCCAACAAGATCTCCGATGTGCTAAACTGGAAAGTTCCCACCAACGTATCAGAAATCCGAAGCTTCCTAGGATTGGCCGGGTATTACCGAAGATTCATCGAAAACTTTTCCAAGATAGCCAAGCCCATGACGGATCTATTGAAGAAGAATCGCAAGTATGCCTGGACAGATGAGTGCGAGGAAAGTTTCAACGAGTTAAAGACCCGGTTAACCACCGCCCCAATTCTGGTGTTGCCTGATGATGCCAAGGATTTCACCGTATACTGTGATGCCTGCAGAAATGGGCTAGGAGCCGTACTCATGCAAGAAGGAAAGGTCATCGCATATGTGTCAAGGCAACTCAAGACCCACGAGCTCAACTATCCCACCCACGACTTGGAATTAGCCGCCGTCATACTCGCCCTGAAGACTTGGCGACACCACCTTATTGGTCGAAGATGCGAGATTTACACGGACCACAAAAGCTTGAAGTATATCTTCACCCAGCCTGACCTCAATCTGAGGCAAAGGAGGTGGCTGGAAGTAATCAAGGACTACGACCTTGGGATTCATTATCATCCCGGGAAGGCCAACGTGGTAGCAGATGCTCTGAGCAGGAAGCCCCCTAAGATACGGCCAAGTTGGAGAAAGAATTCGCGAAGCTAAACTTGTGCGTGGGAAACAGGGCCTATCTAAGCACCCTAGAAGTAAAGCCAGACCTGGAGGAAGAAATAAAAACCGAGCAGGCCAACGACCCCGGCCTAAGCAAGATCAAGGCCAAGATACCGCTGGGTCAGGCCAAGGAATTTTCCCTGGACAGCCAAGGAGTACTCCGCTTCGGTACCCGCCTTTGTGTACCCTACAAGACCACACTAATACAGCAGATCCTCAGGGAAGCCCACGAGTCTGCCTATTCCATTCACCCGGGAAGCACCAAGATGTACCAAGACTTGAAGCAAACCTTCTGGTGGTCCGGTATGAAGAAGGATATCGCTTACTATGTCGCATGCTGCAATGTATGCAACCTGGTGAAGGCCGAGCATCAGAAACCCGCCGGATATCTCCAACCCCTTAAGGTACCCGAGTGGAAATGGGACAACATAAGTATGGATTTCATTGTCGGACTTCCCAAATCCAGCCGAGGAATGATTCTATCTGGGTCATTGTCGACCGTTTGACGAAGGTATCTCACTTTATCCCCGTCAAGACCACATACCGCTCGGACCAACTGGCACAACTCTATGTGAACAAGATTGTCAAACTCCACGGAGTCCCGAAGACCATTGTGTCGGATAGAGGTACACAATTTACCTCCAAATTTTGGACAAGCCTACATCATGCCATGGGAACAAAGTTATCCTTCAGCACAGCCTATCATCCGCAGACCGACGGTCAAACCGAGCGGGTTAATCAAATCCTAGAGGATATGCTCCGCTCGTGTGTACTCGCCTATGGAGCAGGATGGGAAGATAGTTTACCTATGCAGAGTTCTCATACAACAACAGCTACCAAGGCAGCCTGAAGATGTCACCCTTTGAAGCCCTGTATGGGAGAAAATGCCGACCCCACTAAACTGGTCCGAGGTTGGAGACCGCAAGATCTTTAAGCCCGATGATTTGATGAGGGCAGAAAAGCAAGTATTCGGGACCGGCTCAAGGCAGCGCAATCCCGCCAGAAAAGCTATTACGACCGGCGACATCGTCAGATTCACTTCGAGGAAAACGACTATGTCTATCTTCGAGTAACACCTCTCAAGGGACTGAAAAGATTCCACATGAAAGGAAAGCTTGCCCCAAGATTCATTGGACCTTTCAAGATTTGGCAAGAAAGGATCAGTAGCCTACCAGCTGGAACTGCCAGAGGAATTGGCTGGAGTACATGACGTCTTCCACGTATCCCAGCTAAGGAAGTGCATCTCACCCCCAACCAAGCAGGCTGACTTTAAGGAACTGGAGTTGAGCAGCGAACTGACTTACGAGGAACACCCCGTCAGAATCTTGGATGAGTCAGAACGCCGCACTCGCAGCAAGGTCACCAAGTTCTACAAGGTTCAGTGGGACAAGCACACAGAGGAAGAGCAACCTGGGAACGCGAAGATTTGCTGAAGGCAGAATATCCGTATCTGTTCAACGAGCAACAGGAATCTCGAGGACGAGATTCATCTTAAGGGGGGAAGGTCTGTAACACCCCGAATTTTGGCCTTTTTGCAATTTTTCCCAAAATGCATTGTTTCATTATTTCATGTGCATTTGGTTTAAACCTCCAGGAAATTCTTTTAAAATCTTGAACCTTTGCAAACATGATAAATCAAGTGGGATCTTGTGCTTTCCATTTTCCTCCCACTTGGTACTTGCATTTGTGATTTTATCTCTGGATAAATATTTAATTGGGAAATTCTTTTTCCTTTTTAAAAATTACCCTTTTTATTGACCTTACAAAGGAACCCCTATTTTTATGTCTCCAAAAATTCTGCAAAAATTAGGGAACCTTCCCTAGTTGATGTGGGTCACTTTTATAAAAAAATATGGGGCCATGACTTGGAAAATTTCCCTCCATAATTCTTTTTTTTCTGCCTGTTTTCTCAAAACATTTTTAAACCTATCCAAATTATTTTTCCTGGATGAATCCAGGGCATAGATAGACTCCCCATCATCCCTCCTACCTCAGGACAAAAGGGCATATCCATCTAACACCATCTACCCCTCCAAAACTTTAAAACTCTTTTTGACCAGTATTGTTTTTCTCAAAATCTAGTCGGACCAACTTTCGAATTTGAGCAAACCTTAGTCAGCAAAGTTGTTGGATTTTGAATTTGGCACACAGTGGTGAAAACCACACCTCATTTGGAGCACGGAGCTGAGAGAAACGTGTCGATGTCGCTTCTGGCGTGGACAAAACGGTGATCACCGCCGGCGAGTCCGTGCACGACGGCGCCGCCGTGTTATGGTCGTCGACGTTCTGCGCCCCCGCGACCCTAACCACGCCCAGCGTGTTCCCCTCCTTTCCCCTGACTCGCCAGCCTCCACGCGTCGCCGGAGAGGAGTTCGCACGCGCCCGGACCGCTAGCCGACGCGCCGTCCAGCACAGCGCCGCCGGGGCCCCGCTCGTCAGCCCCCCCCCCGAGCTCATCCACTCGCTCCTCCTGTGCCGCGTGCGTCTTCTGTGCCACCGGTTTCGCGACACACCGTCCACCGTCGCCTCCACGCCGTGCGCGACACCTCGCCGCGCCATTACTCCGGCCGCTGCACGGGAACCTATAAAACGGCCACCCCCGCACCATTCCTTCACCGCACCACCTCTCCCACTCCCTCAGTCGCCCTCCACCCCAGCCACGAGCCCAGGGAGCCACACCTCGCCGGAATTGCACCACCCGAGCCGCACTGACCTCAGCTCGGTTCGCACACCCCAGCCTTCCCCTGCTCGATTCCCTCCACCCAGAGCCTCCACAGAGCACCACGGTGACGATGCCGTGCTCGCCAGGGTGAACGGTGGCCGGAGCCGTCGTATCCATCATCGACAGATCGCCGGAGCCGCGGGAGGAGAAGCTCCTCTCCATCCCGACCTCCCCGTCAAGCGTGGGTGCTCGAACTAGCTGCGGCAGGCCTCCCCGAGACGTTCTGCTTCCTCTCCCTCACCTCCCCGTCGCCCTAGCCTCCTGGAAACGCCGCCGGTGAGTTCGCCGGAGTTTCGACGGACCCCCTTCTTTTTTCCACGCGGTGGAGAAGAAAACGTTTCGGTTATGAGTCACTGACAGTGGGACCCATTAGTCAGATTTTTAATCATTTCCTGAACCGTTTTCTGTTTTATTTTTTCTGTTAAAAAGGGCAGAAATTAAACCAAACTTTGAATTACAATATCTCTCTGAAAAATGGTCAGAAAAATATGAAACCAATTTTTGGCTTAGTTTGAATTTTCTCTTTCAAATGGAACCCGAAAAGAATTATTTGGAATTTATTTTTTTGGCATTTATTTAAATAATTTAGGAGGGAGTTTGATGCATGTTTGTCTTGTTTGGATAGATTCGAACCTCTCCGACGGAGTAGGAGTTGTCTCTGAACCCGAAGGCAAGCCACCAACCCAATTTCAAACTTGGTCGAACTTAGGAAATATTTTGACTGCTGAATTAATATCTGTTGCACCTCACATGTCATATTGCATTTTGAATTATTGCACTCCTTTGTATTGCTTATCTGTGCAACACTCACGTTCCCTAGACAATGGCCGGTGATACCGCCTCAGTCAAAGAAATGGGGGAATTATTACAACTGTGCGTCTCGCGCTTGCGGGGCTTTGTTTGCTTCTTTCTTCTTCGCCGAGGTGAGGAGCGGACGAATGTCGTCTTATTATCCTCGGAGTTGGGGGCATTTGCCAAAAGAGTTATTTGCCTTGTCCCTCCGTCAAATATGGTTGGCATAGACCACCCGGACTGCGACGCTTGGGAGCTGACTTTCCATTTGGTTCTTATTGCCCAGATTGCTGACACCACGTCGGGGTAACCCTCGAGTGGAATGGATGCTCTCTCATTTTTATGAGTGCTTTTCGGTTCATTCTTTTACGGTGACACCGGCCGGGTCTCCCGCCACCGTCATCCGTTTGAAACATTATGCTATTATTCTGTGAACACTAACCCCGAGTGACACCGGCCGGGTCTCCCGCCACAGTCACCCGGGTATTATTATTATTGTTATGTTGTTATCTATGCATGCAAGTGATATATTTACTCTGTGCTGTTATTGTTTTGAGGTTACCTTGTGTTACTTTGTTAATGTTGATGTCTGTAACCAAACAAAATGACTAAGAAGATAATCACCTCCCTCGACTAGATTGAGTCACATATTGTCACTCACCAAGCACCACTTGCATGACCATGCGTCGTTCACATGGGCGGACCATGACTGAGTATTTTATCAGGCCTCCTTTGATGCCACCCTTTTGGCAAGTCTAGTCGGTTACCTTTGTGGTCGGGGCTAGTCTTGTGAAGGTTCCGGAGCTAGGCGTCGCTCATCTGCTGGGGACGTGCCGGATTCACTTCTTCATAAGGCGTAGAGTTATGTCGGTGGCAATACAGGGAGTGTCCGGGTATGATAAACGGTTGTGGAAGTGTGGGTTTGTGCTGTCGCCATGATTGGTTCTAGTACTTCGGTACCGGCGGTACAAGCCTAGACTTCAGCGTGTGGATAAATGTTGCAACCTCTCGAGAGTGTAAATCTAGATTCTAGCCTTGTCCCCAGGTTACGGGACGATGTTTGGGCCAGGTCACACTATGAGTCAGTCCAGTCGAACTTGGAGAAATAATTAAGTTGAGACCAACGAACACAGGAGATTTTGGGAGTCAAGCCAGAGTTGGCTAAGGACTCGGATAGTTGTGAATTAAGCCAGAGTTGGCTAGAGGCTTGGATGCCTAGTTGTGATTATGAGTTGTCAAGTGAGAAACGTGATCTCACTTGATATCGAGGAAACACCCCTACTAAGGTAAGTAGGTAAGTTATATCCAACCGTTAAGCTTGGACTCATCCTCGCAACCGACCTCATGCCATGTTACTTTCTGAACCATGCCATGCCATATAGATAGACCTTGCTTGTTTTTGGGCTGATGTCTTGCGAGTACTTCAAGTACTTACCTGGCTTTTCATGTGGCCAGACCCTGCTGAACCAGTCGTCGAGTACCCGCTCTATGAGAACTAGGAACCCGTGTCCCAGGCAGGACCCTGTGGAATAAGGCCGCTATCGCCACGCTACTATCTTCGCTTCCGCTACGACTTCCGCGAGAGGCTCGATGTTAGAAAAATAATGTACATACTGTTGTGTGCGCCTGTTGCGCAAGAGCTGGAGCCTCACCCGTGTTGTAACCTTGTATTTGTGCAAACTCGAAGCCTTATGAATATATTTGGTTTTGCCTTTGTTTATCAAGCTGTCATATATCCAGTGTTTCTGGGACTGGTATATGGGGTGACTCGATCATCTGGATCGGGTGCCACAAAGGGGATGCCTTGGGCATCCCCAACCTTAGATGCTTGAGTCTTCTTGAAATATGCTGGGGAGGTAAGCCTCCCCAAGCTTAATCTCTTCACTCTTTTTGATCATGTAATATCATTCTCCTCTATCAACACTTGAAAACTTCCTTCACACCAAAACTTAACATCTTTTCTCATTAGCAGGTTAGTGCACTAAAAGATAATACTTCAAAGTTCTAGCAAAGACAAAACTCACAAGCCAACTATTTTAAACATTAGCCACTGTTACTAGGCTCAAGTGGGCACTTTTACATGAAAAGAAACCACTTATAAACTTGTAAAGAGAGAATGCAAAATAAAAGACCGAATCTGTCAAACCAGAACAGTCTGTAATGACGAATTTTTTCGAGGCACTTACGATGCTTAGATGAAGAACTTTTGAAATAATGAAAGTTGCGTAACATCATCAGGAACATGCACAAAAAGTTTCTGCATTTTTCGATTTTGTCTGATTTTCTACTGAATTAAACGGTGACGAACAGCAATCTGTCCCAATGCAGTCCCGAAAATAAAAACCAACTTTGCATTAGTAACTCTCCTTGGCACAACAAAACAGCAAATAAAAGATACAAAGGAGTTGCTACAGAGGTAAACAAGCATCCTTGACTCAAGAAAAAGCAAAAATAACAGCAAATAAAAACATGGGTTATCTCCCAGAAGTGCTTTTCTTTAATGCCTTTGAGCTAGGCATGAAGAGATGCATCAAGTATCGTCAAGACCAGAAAATCCAAAACCATAATTTGTCTTGACACTAGTATCATGTGAGTGTTTCATCTTCTTCCTAGGGAAGTGTTCCATACCTTTCTTGAGTGGGAATTGAAATTTTATATTCCCCTCTCTCATATCAATAACAGCACCAACAGTTCTCAGAAAAGGTCTTCCCAAAACAATAGGACAAGAAGGATTGCATTCAATATCCAAAACCACAAAATCAACAGGGACAAGATTGTTATTAACCATTATCAAAACATCATCAACTTTTTCTAAAGGTTTCTTCATAGAAGAATCAGCAAAGTGAACATCCAAATGACATTTTTCCAAAGGTGCAAGCTTGAGAATATCATATAAATTTTAAGGCATAACCGAAATACAAGAACCAAGGTCACACAAAGCATTGCATTCAAACTCACTCAGTTTCATTTTAATAACAGGTTCCCAATTATCATCTAACTTCCTAGGGATGGAAGCTTCAAGTTTTAATTTTTCTTCCCTAGCATGCATGAGAGCTTTGATAATATGTTCAGTAAAAGCCATATTTATTTTACTAGCATTAGGACTCTTAGCTAGCTTTTGCAAGAACATGATGACTTCAGTTATGTTACAATTTTCGAAATTGAAGTTGTTGTCATCAAAACAATGGAGCAATTATCACCAACACCTCTAAAAATTTCAGCACTTTTACTAGGAACAAAAGTAGTGCTATCAGGCAATTTAAACTTTTTTGTAGAGGTAGTAGAGACATTTCCAACACTTATTATCTTTTCACTAACAGTAGGGGGCGCATTAGCATGTGAGGCATCATTTGTTTCATTAGTAAAAATAGTGCAAACTCTAACAACACTATTTTGTTTAGCAATTTCAGCTTCTCTTTCTTCTCTCTCCCATCTTTCATGCAGTTCAGCAAGCATCCTAATGTTATTATCAATTTTAATTTGAATAGCATTGAGTGTTTTACTCTCTCTAATATCACTAGGAATAGCTTTTATTTTCAGCATTTCAACATCATGAGCAAGACTATCAACTTTAGCAGCAAGGGTGTCAATTTTTCCTAGCTTTTCCTCAACAGTTTTATTAAAAGTAGTTTGTGTGCTAATAAAATCCTTAAGCATGACTTCAAGATCAGAGGGCACACTTCTATTGTTACTGTAGGAATTGCCATAAAAATTACCATAAGAGTTGCTACCATTAGCAGGATATGGCCTATAATTGTTGCTACCAAAATTATTCCTATAAGCATTGTTGTTGAAGTTGTTATTTTTAATGAAGTTTACATCAACATTTTTCTCATCATGAGCAACCAAAGAAGCAAGAAGAATATTATTTGGATCCACAACACCATGTCCATTCGAAAGCATAGTCATAATAGCATCAACTTTGTCACTCAAGGAGGAAATTTCCTCAACAGAATTTACCTTCTTACCAGTTGGAGCCCTTTCAGTGTGCCATTCAGAATAATTTACCATCATATCATCAAGAAGCTTTGTAGCAGCACCCAAAGTGATGGACATAAAGGTCCCTCCAGCAGCCGAGTCCAATAAATTCCTTGAAGAAAAATTTAGTCCTGCATAAAAGGTTTGGATGATCATCCAAGTAGTCAGTCCATGAGTGGGACAGTTTTTAACCAAAGACTTCATTCTTTCCCAAGCTTGGGCAACATGCTCATTATCAAGTTGCCTAAAGTTCATAATACCACTTCTCAAGGAGATAATTTTAGCAGGAGGATAATACCTCCTTATACTTTTGCATATCACAAAGTTCAACAAAGTTGTTTAAGTGGGCAGCAGCATCATCAGTACTAACACCAGAAAATTGCTCTTTCATAACTAGATTTAACAGTGCAGGCTTAATCTCATAAAATTCTGCTTTAGAAGCAGGTGGAGCAATGGTGTACAGATAAAATCATTGTTGTTTGTGCTAGTAAAGTCACACAACTTAGTATTTTCAGGATTACTCATTTTAGCAAGCCTAAAACAAGCAACAGGGCAACTCAAAATTAAAAACTAGATGCAGGAATTTAATTTTTTTAGGTTTTTGATTTTTAACAGCAAGCAAAACAAAACTAAAACAAGACAAAAACAAAGTAAAGAGATTGGAACTGAGAGACTCCCCTTTCCAATAGCCTCCAAGTCCCCGGCAACGGCGCCAGAAAACAGCTTGATGGCTACGTGTTGGTGAACCCCAAGAGGAAGGTTATGATGTAGACAGCAGAAGTTTTCCCTTGAATAATCTACCCAAGGTTATCAATCCAGTAGGACTTGACGATCTATCGGAAGGTTGTTGATGTTGACTCCCCCTGGCGCTAGGGAGCTTGCACCAACGTGGAATCTGCACAGACACAAACTAGAACTTTGCCCAACACGAAACAGAGAGGTTGTCAATCTCTCCCGTCTTGCAGAAACAAAGAGTTAAACGTATGGTGTGGAAAACAGCAGGAAAAACAGCAAGTAACAGGAAACAGATGATTGCAGCAGGTTGTGTAAACAGTATGAGGAAATTGGACCAGGGTGCACAGTTCACTAGTGGTGTCTCTCTCAGAACAGATAACTAGCATGTTGGGTAAACAAATTACAGCTGGGCAATTGACAAATAGAGAGGGCATAACAATGCAATACATGCCAAGATGTCTACTATGAAATCTAGTTGGGCATTACAACAAAGTACATAGACCGTTATTCGAACCACATCTATGCCTAAATAATCCACCTTCAAGGCAGCATCCGCATCCTATTCAGTATTAAGTTGCTAACAACAGATTATTGCATGAAGTAAAATGTGTAATGTAATCAATACAAGTGCCCTTGGACACTGCACCAATGTTTTATCCCTAGTAGCAATAGCACATCTACCATCTTAGACCTTTCTGTCACTGATCCAGATATCTAGAGACTAAACCCACTATCGAGCATAAATACCCCCTCTTGGAGTCACAAGCATCTACTTGGCCAAAGTATCTACTAGCAACGGAGAGCATGCAAGATCAAGAGCACATAGATAAACAACTTGAATAAACATGGTATCAATATTCATCGGATCCCAGCAAACACAACATCTAGCATTACAATAAGATGATCTCGATCATGTTAGGCAGCTCACAAGATCTAAACATGGAGGCACAAGGTAGAGAGACAACCATCTAGCTACTGCTATGGACCCGTATCCAGGGGTGGACTACTCACGCATCACTCCGGAGGCAGGCATGGTGATGTAGAGCCCTCCGGTGATGATCTCCCCTCCGGCAGGGTGCCGGGAAGAGCTTCAGAACTCCTTCGATCTGAGATTGACGATGACGGCCGCGACGGAACTTTTCGTGGAATATGATCGACCGTAATAGGGTTTTCGCGTCGCGGAGAATATATAGGCGAAGAGGCGGCGTCGGTGGCCGAGGGGGGCCACCACGCCATAGGGGGGCGCGGGCCCACCCTGGGCCGCGCCCTAGTGTGGCGTGGCCCCCTGGTGGGTCTGCTCCGACTCCCCTTTGGACTCCGCGATCTCCTCGTGATATTATTGACGATGTCTTTTGTTTCGTCCAATTCCGAGAATATTTCCTTAATAGATTTTCTGAAACCAAAAACTGCAGAAAACAGGGAACTAGCACTGTGGCATCTTGTTAATAGGTTAGTCCCAGAAAATGCATAAAAATGATATAAAGTATAACCAAAACATGTAGCAATTGATATAATATCAGCATGGAACATCAAAAATTATAGATACGTTTGAGACGTATCAAGAATGTATATGAATATCGCGAAGATACCAATTACACTCAGCCTCTGCAACAACGCAAAGCCCTAAAGGCCCGACGGATGCACATAGCCAAAAAAAAGAAGAAATTAAATAAAAGAAAAGTCCCCTATAGAGTTCGGTCCTTGCAGCAACAACACAACCACCACCAACACAACACCTAAAGTCAAATACTCCAAAAGCGAGGCCTCCAAGAAGGAAACAGTGCACCAGCGCCATCGTCGCTCGATCATAGATCTTGGGTCTTCCACTCTCAAAACAATGCCTTCAATAAGGCCATTGCCACGCACAACCAGTTATGGCCAGACATTGCATTTTCACTCTGAAAGGTAAGACATTGAACTTCTCTTGTGTTGTCGCCCCCACTTCCATACCACTGCTACGAATCCCGGAACTCCAATCAAGTCCCTCATCGCCAGAAAGACTCAAATCACTCTTCCTAGTCCTCCGATCTCAGCTTTCATGACATTCTCTGCCTCTGACTTGTCCAAGATGGCTGAATTGCCTCCTGGATGCTGCCAACAAACAAGGATGGACGTGTCAAGTACCTGAGGAATTACCCGAAGCAGGAAGGTGGTATCCATGAGGCTCAAATCTCGGCGAGAAGAAAAGGAAGAAGCGAAAGCTTGTAAGGCGGTAGTTCTAGTGTTGTCTCCTAGTAGGGCGTGGAGTTTGTTCCCTAGTTTCATAGCTTTTGGAACCTGTTCTGGCTTGCGTCCTGAGTCTGCAGTTCGTGGCTGACGAAAACTGATGCACTGAATGTGGTTTCGTTATGATATAATGGGATCGGAGATGATCCCGTTTACTATTTTATATTCAATGTTGTCTGCCATCCATGTTAATTTCTGCTGCAATCCCATATTTTTTGGCCCTGAAACAAAAGATGAGCACCCAATGATTTCTAACCATGCTCTTCCTTATTTCCTGATTAATTAGTTTCTTTATTCGTACAGGTGGTACAGCCGAATGATATTTTTTCGCAATTGGTTGGTTCTTTACATTTTGTGCCAACTGGCAAGGCCTTCTGTTGGGTTATATCTTGAATTCTCAGTTGCTTGCATCCAATCATTTGCATCTGTGTGGGAAATGATGAACAAGTTGCTTGGCATCAACGTACGTAGTACAGCTTGATGATAAATTTGTGAGGGCTTGCACATTTTTCGCAAAAAGGATGTTGAACCTCTACTCTGTACATCAAAATGATGCACACGGATTATTTCATTATATTATTCAATATAATATTACAAAATAATAAATCAATCAATTCGAAGCCACCTTCTTGACGACTAGAGTCGCCACACCAACAAGATTTTTTTCCGCGGTGCACACCAACAAGCTTGACGATGGGGTTGCCATGATCAGTGCCGTGTGCACTGACCTCACAACTACGCACATCATATAAATCCGGAGCACCGCTACAGCAGACCCTCAAGGTGCACCATATGCGCACGCTATGAAAGTTGCCGCGGGCATCTTCCACGAAGCCATCTCAGGATAGTGATCAATACATTGACCGTACTAGCCTACCGTCGATGCCACCACGACGCCCGATGGCATCACTGCCATGTCCACGTTTATCATCGCGCACTAACTTTTCTTATTTATTTTAACAAGTTGACTTTCCCAACGACAGTGCTGTTGATCCCACTTGGACGCATGATGCTAGCTTATTAGTGTTGTAGGGAATATAGTAAAGTGGCCATTGGGTTCGCAATTACCTAATTAAAGATGAATTTGCTATTTGACATATCAGCGCTGTCATTGGAAGAACACGCTTCATGCCAAAATATTGATTTCTCTCTGGTATTCATTTATTCAAGAGTAACACAACCTATATCTAGGTTACCAGAAGGTCTATGCCTCCCCGCTCTAGCAACACAGTCCCCATTACGAAGAAAAATAATTTATATATGATGCCTAACGGCCTAAACTAAAACTTGTTTCGAGTCTTGAACGCATAACCGTGGTGATGACAATCCTAATGTTATAGAAATATATCAACATGCCTTGTTTTGTAGCTGACCTTTCTCATTTTAACCCCTAATCCGGCCACAAAACCATACTGTGCATGCAAATATAATGTCCCAGATCTTGCATCTCGAGGGTCATCTCAGGTGCATGTTTCACTAATCCAAGTTCTAGTTAGGTCTGATGCATGCTAGCTAGGAGTTGCACCCATATATCACTCACATTATCTAGAGAATCCCGAAAAATGAATTGCCATCAGGGCGGGATTTACAGAGAGTGAATGCAAGAGGCCACCCTTTCATTTCTTTCTAAGCAACAATTTCATGCATGATGGAAAGTAGGCAATGGTTGACCTGTTAAATTCTGAGAGGATGTGTGGTTTGGTAGTACAAACTTGGCAACACACTCCTGGGAAATCTATGTAGTGTCAAACCAGCAAACAGAAACAATTGTTGAGGTATGGGATGGTACCCAGGTTAGTTGTGACTTTAGGAAAACTTTCACAGAAGGTATTATGGAACAGTGGCAGGATCTACTGTCCATTGCATCCAGTTTGAACCTTGGTGTAGAATAGGATCAGCTTAATTCTCTGTAATATGAATCAAACATGGTTTATTCTTCTAAATCCATGTATGCTATTATTAATGTCCGAGGTGTTCAACTTTTGTATCTGCTAGTGGTGTGGGAGCTTAAAGATCTACCCAGAATACAAGTGTTCCTTTGGCTTTTCTCGCAAAATAAGATCCTAACTAGAGATAACCTCAGGAAAAGGGGGATACAAAAACCTTTGGAATGTGAGATGTGTAATTATTGCTAGGGAACTTTGGGAACTGGTATATTAGGTTTTCGATGTTAGGATTACTCATTTTGAATCATTGGCCTCCAAGTGGTTGTGTAATAAGAAGTACTTATATTTAAATGTGGCTACTTCCGCAGTACTTTTGAGCATTTGGAACGATAGAAATGGTTTAGTTTCTAACAGTTGCACCTGGATTAATATTTAGCAGGTGTGGTGTGGGGTTCTTTCCTACCTAAAGGACTAGAAGCTACAATTCAAGGAACTGGAGGGTGGCAGGCTAGGTCAATTCTCGAGATGCTCATGGCGAAGACCGGAGCGCCTTTGCAACTGGAGCCGGGTTGAGGCGCATCAACTTTGGCTAAATTGCCTCCTGGATGCCGATAGCAAACAAGGATGGATGTGTCGAGTACCTGAGGAATGACCAGAGCAGGATGGTGGTATCCATGAGGCTCAAATCTCGGCGAGAAGAAAAGGAAGAAGTGAAAGCTTGTAAGGAGGTAGTTCTAGTGTTGTCTCCTAGGTGATGGGTGATGCTTTAGAGGGTGTTGATAATGGTTTTTTCATATGTGTTGTGGCCGTAGGCCGTTGAATTTGTTCCCTAGTTTTCATAGCTTTTGGAACCTGTTCTGGCTTCCGTCCAGCGTCTGCAGTTCGTGGGTGATGAAAACTGATGCACTAAATGTCGTTTTGTTATGATATAATGGGATCGGACATGATCCCGTTTACTATTTTATATTAAATGTTGTCTGCCATCCATGTTAATTTCTGCTGCAATCCCATATTTTTTTTGCCTTGACATAAAAGATGGGCATTCAACGATTTCTAACCATCCCCTTCCTTAATTGATGATTAGTTTCTTTGAAATTCTCGAACCACCAGCCTAGTCCATTGCAATTCCATTCCGTGATCAATGTTTCTGAGCAATATTATTATGATAGGGAAGATAAACTGATGTTCAACAAATGTGGGGGCATACCATTAGAAGTTGCTAACACGATTACATGTTAGTCTCGGACAATTTATACCGTTGAGCTATATTAATTTTTCGAAGGCCTAACTTAAGGTGATATTAGAGTGACCAACTAAAAATGATTAGCCTCAAATATGCTTAGCAATAGAGATTGTGAGGAAAAAATAGCGGTCATCGTGTGACTTAGTACATTGCAACGAGACAGCAAAAACTTAACATGCATCATTTTCCTTGAAATTGGCAATACAAATCTTGATATTTTCACAATTACAACAAAAATAAGAGGTAAAATTACACAGTAACAACGGTATTCAAAAACGCAGCAAGCAGTTGTTAAGTAGCAAGCATTTCATAAATAGCAAGCATTTAGGAACCTGTTCTGGCTTCCATCCAGCGTCTGCAGTTCGTGGGTGGCGAAAACTGATGCACTGAATGTGGTTTCGTTAATTATGATATAATGGGATCAGAGATGATCCCGTTTACTATTTTATATTAAATGTTGTCTGCCATCCATGTTAATTTCTGCTGCAATCCCATATTTTCTTAGCCTTGATATAAAAGATGGGCATTCAACGATTTCTAACCATCCCCTTCCTTAATTCATGATTACTTTCTTTATTCGTACTGGTGGCCAACATTGTTATGCAACAACTGCTGGCCGGACGATATTTTTTCGTGATTGGTTGGTTCTTTACATTTTGTGCCAACTGGCAAGGCCTTCTGTTGGGTTATAAATCTTGTATTCTCACTTGCCTGCATCCAATCATTTGCATCTGTGTGGGAAATGATGAACAAGTGGCTTGGCATCAACGTACGTGCTACAACTTGATAATGAATATTTGAGGGCTTGCACGTTTTTCGCAAAAAGGAGGTTGGACCTCTATTCTCTGCATCAAATTGATGTAACGGACTATTTTATTATATTATTCAATATAATATCACAAAATAACATATCAATCCATCCGAAGCCACCTTCTTGGCGACTAGAGTCGCCACACCAACAAGCTTTTTTTCCGCTGGTGCACACCAACAAGCATGACGATGGGGTGGTCATGATCAGTTCCTGACCTGACAACTATGCACATCATATAAAACAGGAGCACCTCTACAGCAGACCCTCAATGTGCACCGTATGCGCACGCTACAAAAGTCGTCTTCCGCGAAGCCATCTCAGGATAGGGATCAACACATTGACTTTACTATGCCTGCCATCGATGTCACCATGACGTCCGACGGCATCACCAGCCTGTGCACGTTCATCATCACGCGCTAATTTTTCTAATTCCCTGCGTACGTTCCTACTTATGGAGTCCTGATAATTGTTTCTTTGGCTTGTGGATCCACACAAACCAACCACCAGCTGATGGGGGCGCCATCGCCGTCCAAAGGGGGACCCGGCTTCCGCCCGAAGAAAAGGGAGGGTAAGGAGGCCACCGATACCTCGACGAGCGCCTTCAAGAAGGAGCACGGCGCCCACGGGCGTCGCCGTCAACGTGGCCCTCTCTACGGCCAAGGGTTTCCCCCGGTATCCCAAGTCACCAACCCCAACCACTCTGCACAACACCAAAATCCGGCGAGGACACCGGAGATCCAGCTGGCAGGGAGGCGAGCAAGACGAGAAACGAGGAGGCTTCTTCCACAGATGCAGCCGGGCCGGCGGAACGGTCCCGCACCGCGACCACGACCCGCCAAACCCACGCAGCCATCGACGCCACCAGCCATCGGATCGACGTCGTCCCTTCCGCCCGGGGCCGCCGCCCCGAGATCCAACTCCCCCGCACCAACCTCCGGGAACAACCAAAAAGCGCAGGGACCAAAGCGGCCAACAAAAACTCACCACGCCTTCAGTTCAAAGAAGACACCGACATGGACGACACCTATCGACCACAGACGCATGCCAAGCATACTTGACCAGAGCAGAGCAGATGTGGGAGGGAGGCCAGCCGGCGTCGGGAGGTACTACGCCTGTCCATCTCCGCACCTCACCCGGATCTGTTGGGTCAATGGTCCCCTAACCAGAAACAACACCAGACTCCTACGAGCCTCTGGTACAAATCACCGTTTGAAGCACAGGGCCCACCTCCCATGGAGCACGATGGAGGAGCCGCGCCGACTGGCCTTAGCCCGTCCTCTTCGGACACCAGGAGGGCAGGAGCGGGAGCACTCCCCACGAGAGCGAAGGGTGCGTGTGGAGGAAGCCTCGCTGCCGCCGTCCTCGAAGGGATCACGAGCTTGTGGCCGGCCAACTCAGGCGGCGGCGAGGGTAGGAGGAGAGGAAGGTTTGCGGCGGCTAGGGTTTGGGTCGCCCTAGAGGAGCGACACGGGAGGCACGACCAATGAGGAAGGAAAGTTTGTTCCCTTTCTCTGAGCTTATCCTAGTGCGGCGAACAAGCACTTCCAGCCAAGCTAGCTACCCTATTTTAACCAATCATCCTCAAAAACGATGATGGGTTCACCTGGGGGCAAAGCAGCAAGAGAGGTTTGATAGGATAAAAGATTGCCTATCCAGACGAGTCTTCACGGCTTTCAAAACCGCGACATACTCAGCCTCAGCTATTTCATGTCTATGCTGCTACTTGTCGATGACGTTCTTCCGTCGTCAATATACCGATTGCTACGCTCCGGCTCGACGTCGAACCCTTTCTGCACTTCACGAGTCTCGCTCCGCTGACAGAAGCCCACATGATCTCCTTCTGAACAACCATCACCTGATCATCTCCATCCTCTAGATCAACTGCTCCATGGTCCAGTTGTGCAACTTATGTAAATAGACAATTAGATCTTTACGGAAAGTAGAAGGAGGGACGATATCTAGCAACTGGACCATCCTCTAATGAGATCTTATGTTTAACCTAACTTTTCGTCTAGTGTTTTTTTTTTGTTTGACTAGCACTAGTGTCTCTTTTATAGCACAGGTCCTGGTTACCGTGTTTGACTTCAACACCTAACCTATAGCCTATATACATATTAAACACAAAGTTCAACCGTTTAATGAGTCGTTTGATAACAAGCGCCTACGTGCCACGTACGACATGCATGGGTAACATGGATACATGTACCACAGTCAGTTTGATGCATAATCATCAGATACTCATGCATTTTAGCTCAAATTTGATGCAGTAGTGAGAAAAAAAAACAAATTGGTGCAACATTAAGGAAGGTAAATACTATATCGCCAATCAATCACATATATTCACAGCAAAAAAAAATTGACTGTGACACAACAAAATATATTACCAATACATAATACAAGCCCCCTGAAAGGCGCCACGCATGCATGCATCTAAAGCCGTGCGGCCACCGTCGGCAGGGAGTAGCAGCACTTCTTGAAGCTATCCATGGTGCGGCTCAACAATGGGACGTAGGCGTCCACGCTCCCGTCGCCCACGAAGGACTTCACGACGTAGATGGCGCCGTCCACCGGCGCAGGACTGTAGCAGGGCCTGAAGAAGAAGGGTGCGCCACAGCCCAAGTCCAGCTTTGAGAACGGGATCGCTAGTAGGCTGTCCAGGTCAACGTTGGTGCTCGGCCGGACCTCGGCCGCCTCCGCCGTCGGCACCAGCTTCTCCTCCTCCACCGCCCCAGAGTTGGCGAAGTCGACGAACAACCTGAAGTAGGCGTCATCCATCCGGGCCACCTCCCGGGATATGAGCTCCACGGCGTACCGCAAAGGGCGGTCCAGCAGCTCCCCGCCGTCGTCGCCGGCCACGCCCAGAGCACCACACTGCCGGTGTATCCCTCCGGCACCCGCGGGCGGCGCATCCGAGTGCGCCCGTTCACGGCGATGCGGATCCTGGTGGCCTGCCGCCCGTCGAGCCCGCGCGCCTTCGTGATGCACCGCCATAGGTGCGCCGCCAGGCACTGCATGGTCGTGTACGACCCGGCGGGGCCACCCTCCGATACCCGCGACTTGAGCTCCATGATCCAGTCCCGGCTGAAATGCACCTTGTGTACCGCCACCACCTCGTCGCCGGCGTGTACAATGACCTCGCCGCCGCCGCTTCCCGGCTTCTCGTCGCGAGGCTTGACCTCGACGCCACGGTGCTCGAACTTGATCTTCGGCGAGCCCCGTCGCGCGAAGAGCTAGTAATTTTAGATGAGATCTGATGCTCGAATTTTAGATAAATTTGTACTGTATGTTACATTAGCTACTGGATGTGATTGTGCTACTTTCAATGATGTTAATTTTACTGCTGTGAGTTAAATATATGTGCAAACAAATGAAAAATAGGTGGAAAACACTTAAAAAAGATTACATGATTTGGAAGGGATTGGTCCAACATGTACCGATGCTCGGGCAAGGTATCCTTGTTATCCGCACCCTCCTACAGATAATCATTTCGCATATGATACACATGTACTTCCTCATAAATATTATATTCAAGTTCTAATATTGATGCTACTTGCAGGACAATACTATCTTGTTGACTCTGGATATCCGAACAGAACTGGTTATCTCGCCCCATTCAAAGAGCAACGCTATCATATTCCAGACTTTCAGGGTGCACCTCCACGAAACATGATGGAGAAATTCAACCATCTCCATTCCTCTCTACGAAATGCTATTGAAAGAGCATTTGGAGTTCTAAAGATGAAGTGGCACATTCTGCTGTCTATAACACTTTTTCGCGACCCTGAAACGCAAGCGAAGATCATCACCGCCTTCATTTGTTTGCACAACTTCATTCGGGACTGTAAGCTATTCGATGACCATTTTTGACAGTTTTGAGTGAGGCTCATATGTTCACGAGGAAAGTGCATCAGTCACCGTTGGAGGCGCTTCCTCTTCAGCTGATAGCGCTATGGCTACACTACGACAGAGCATCGTTGACAGTTTGGTATAGCTTGGGTGGTTCATTTTATTGTAATTTCAAAATCACTATGACATTTATTTTATTTTGCCATGTATTGAATGATAATATGACACCATGTTTTTATTATTATCTACCTTTTCATATTATTTATTTTTCGGAGCGTAATTCTTTGCTGAGTGTTTTTATACTTTTTGCCGAACGTATTTCTCAGCAGAGTGTTTTTCTATTTCTTTGCCGAGCGTATTTGTGGCCTACTCTTGGTATTATCTGGTTTTCATATTCTGTCTTATAAACCGAGATGTAGGGAGTACTTTCTCATAAATATTATATTCAAATTCTGATATTGATGCTACTTGTAGGAAAATACTATCTTGTTGACTCTAGATATTCAAGCAGAACTAGTTATCTCACCCCATTCAAAGAGCAATGCTATCATGTTCCGGACTTCGAGGGTGCACCTCCACGAAACATGATGGAGAAATTCAACCATCTCCATTCCTCTCTACGAATTGCTATTGAAAGAGCATTTGGAGTTATAAAGATGAAGTGGCACATTCTGTTGTCTATACCACTTTTTCGCTACCCTGAAACGCTAGTGAAAATCATCACCGCCTGTATGTGTTTGCACAACTTCATTCGTGACAGTAAGCTATTCGATGACCATTTTTGACAGGTTTGAGCGAGGCCCATATGTTCACGAGGAAAGTGGATGGTGAGATGCTTCCTCTTCAGCTGATAGCGCTATGGCTACACTACGATAGAGCATCGCTGAGAGTTTGGTAACTTGGATGGTTCGTTTTATTGTAATTTCAAAATCACTATGACATTTATTTTATTTTTCCATGTATTGAATTATAATATGACACAATGTTTTTATTATTATCTACCTTTTCATATTATTTATTTTATTTCTATCTATTGTTCCACTAAAAAATGGCACACGTACGATATCATCGTTTTATTTATTACACATATCAAATACAGAGGTGTTACAGACATCTTACAACTCAACACAACAAATAAGGCAAAACAATAGAAACTCAAAAGATGCCACCTTACGAGTTTCTACAGGCTTCTCCCCACCGTAGTTTCTCCCCACCGAAACTCATAAGCTAGCTTATGGAGAAGCACAAGCCCAAAAGAAGTGTGGCTAGACCACCCACGAATGATGTCATCTTCTGCGCCTGGCCCGGAGCAAGGCATTAGCTCAGCGTTGCATCACACCCACCACAAGAGCGTGGGCCGGCTAGACCACCACAGCTCGAGTAGCCCCGCAACTTTGCTGGATAGGGACACTATGGCGGCGACTAAGGTTTCCCTTGGGTCGCCCCGACAAGCGACGCGAGGGACGGGGAAGGGGGGGGGGGGGGGTTGAGAGGCGATATATATATATATTAAAATCAATAAGATAGCAGTTACATTCTAATTCTGCACTAACATAAGATACCAGTTACATTCTCATTGCGTACCAACATAATTACAGCGCATTAATTACTGGGATTATATAGAAGAGAGATATCCCGGCGCATTTAATTACTGTGTGTGCGGACCGTTTGGTGACGTGTATATTTGTCGGTAAATACGGCTTAACTAATTAGCACCTCTGCTACTAATTATTTAATTAGTACTCCCTCCGAATATTTTTTTCCTGGCTCTCACCTGCTACTAGTATTAAGTTGTCTAAGGGATAAACTAGAGGCGGATATAGATAGATAAACTAATTAATGATGCCAGATAACTAATTACACTACCAGCTAGCATGCTGGTGGTCGGAGACACTTTACATATTACTGCATGTAATTAAAGATTATGAAAGACATTTCGATACAGAATTTGGACAAGTCTTTGCACGTACCAAAAGCAAAAAGAACAACAACTGTTCAGGCGGGGTACAACCTCCGCCTAGCGAGATGATGCATCCAACTAAAACGAAAGGTAACTAAACACCTTGGTCGGCCATGGAGTAGCAGCACTTGTTGAAGGCTTCCATGGTGCGGCCGAACAGAGGCACGTAGGCGTCCACGCTTCCGTCGCCCTCGAAGGATTCCACGATGTACATGAACCCATCCACCGGCACGTTGCTGTATCCGGGCAAGAAGAAGAAGGCCGGCTGCCGCCAAAGTCCATCTCGTAGAACGGGATCCCCAGCAGGCTGTCCACCTCCACGTTCGGGCTCAGCGTGAGCTCCAGCGAGTCCGCCGTCGGCACCAGCTGCTCCTTCTCCACCCCCCCGGAGCTGGCGAAGTCGATGAAGGATCTGAAGTAGGCGTCGTCGATGCGGGCCCCTCCTGTGAAATGAGTTCCACGGTGTCCCGGAGCGGCCGGTCCACCAGCTCCTGCGCGGTGGTCGTCGGCCACGCCCAGAGCACGACGTTGCCGGTGTACCCCGCGGGCACCCGCGGGCCGCTCATCCGCTTCCGCCCGTTCACGGCGATGCGCATCCTGGTGGTCGCGGCAGCGTCGAGCACGCGCGCCTTGGTGATGCACCGCCAGAGGTGCGCCGCCAGGCACTGCAGCGTGGTGTACGGACGGGCGGCGCCCTCGGACGCCTTTGACTTGAGCGCCGTGATCTGCTCCCGGCTCAAGTGCACCCTCTGTATCAGCACCTCATCGCCGGCGATGCTGCCTCCCGAACCGTTGTTGCTGTGAGGCTTGAACTCGTTGCCGCGGTGGTCGAAGTCGATCCGCGGCGGGTTCTGCGGCGCGAATAGTGACGTCCGGTCGTGCACCGGGACGGGGCTGATGGCGACGCCGCGGGTGGCCTGTCCCCACGCGAACAGGAAAGTCCAGATGGCGTGCCCGTCGGCCACCTTGTGATGCATGCTGACGCCAATGATGATGGAGCCGCACCGGAACCGCGTGACCTGGGCCAGCAGCAGCTCGTCGGCGCCGTGGCAGCTCGGGAACAGGCTCAGCAGCTTGTCCCCCGTAGTCAGCTGCATGAGGCTGCTGGCGAGCTCGGCGTCGGCCGTCGCCTCCACAAACCACGCGCCGGCGTCGTCGAGCACGATGGCACGGTTGCCGCCGGCGTCCGCGCCGAGCCGCCCGGCCCACTCGCGGTACTCGGCCAGCGCCTTGGCGAGCCCCGCCTCGAGGACGTCGTTGGCAGGCGCAGGCGGGTGGAAGGCGCACAGGCCGGTGACGTACTCGTCGTAGCTCACCTTGTCAAAAACGCTGAGCGGGACGACGTCGGAGGAGGGGCCGCCGCGGTCACCGTAGTCAGGCTTCACGGGCTTGGACGAGTGCACGGTGACCTCCATTATGGTGATTTTACCGGGCCGGCCGGCGTCTGGGAGCTCGACAGAAACGGAGAGCTTGCTCTTGGATGGAGAGAACGTGGTGGCCTTTTGGTTTATTTGCAGAACGGATATATATATAAGCTAATCAGGCCACTCAACAGAACATCTTAATCAGGCCAAAAATGAATTGACGTATTTGACCTCTCATGTACCCACGAAACGGAAATTGCTACGTAACGGATCGCTTGCGAAGCGACGCGCGTGGGTGGGACCTACCCACGTGTCTTCTCCTTCCTCTTCCTTTCTTCTTCCCTCTTCGATCCCTTTCTTCTTCCACATCTCTGACGAGCCGACGTCGGTGACGCCACTGCGACCGCGGGGAGCTGCGGCGGAGAAGGCGCCGGCAAGGATAGAGCGAGGCGGAGCCGAGCACAGGACTTAACGGTGGGGGTGGGGGTGGGGGGGGGGGGGGGGTGCTCGCTGGCGACGAGATCCGTAGGTGGAGGGTTTAGCGGGATGGTTGGGGGCTGTGGCGGAGGAAGAGATTCAAGGAGGGCGTGGCGGCAAGGCGAGCGCGGGAACGCCGCCGGCCGCGGGCTCTTAGGCCAGCGGTGGTGGCGGGGGAAGAGTCCACGCACCCACTGTCGGAACCGAGCGCGATCCTGTCGGAAACCTCTCGCGCCCTTCTGAAGGATGGCAGAACACAGGCTTAACCTAAAAAAAAATTCTAAATGTGCCTCCCGCCCGGAGGAGATTTATCTATTTTTCTAGTTAAGAGGAGATTTATTGTTTCCAAAGTTTTATACGTTCCATTAATTTCCATACATTTGACCGTCCATGCAAATACATATTAGTGCCTCAAATGCTGACTAGTACAAAAGATGATATGTACACTCCGTATATCGTAGTCACTACGGGAGAGCAGGTCATTACCGTGTGTATCAGGCACACGGCAAAGGCCAGAAAACACACGGCAAAGTCTTTGCCGTGTGCCGCACACGGTGACGAACGCACGGCGACAACTTGCACGGTAAAGAACTCTTTGCCGTGTGCCAAATATCGGGGCACACGGCAATGTTAAAAGGTGGGTCCCACCGCCACTTGACGCCGATGACAAGTGGGACGCGGGTCGATCTTTGCCGTGTGCAAACACACGGCAAAGACCACCCTCTTACCGTGTGCTACACACGGCAATGTCCACTGACACGCGGGCCCCACGCCCATCCTTTACCGTGTGCCGCACACAGCAATGGGTGGCCAAAGTGGCAGCTAGCCAAGCCTTTACCATGTGTTTGCACACGGCAAAGAGTAACCCTGGGGCAAAAAAAAGATTTTTTTCATTTTTTGGGGCAATCCTGCATATTTAAAAATATCACAGACCCTATATATTTGACAGATCTTTCAATGTGTCAAATTCACAACCACATTTTACATAATGCATCATGGACAACTCACAGCATGAGCAAGGCCAAGGATGACAGGGAATCCGATAAACTCACCTGGAATTGCAACCAAGACTACTGCCATGGCTCAGGCTTGGTGAACCGGCGGCCAGCAGCAAGCGCGAAATTAGAGGAGGTAGCGGCACGCAAGGCCAGCGGGTCTACAACCGCACGCTCGAGGCGCGGGAGACCTAGCTATGTCCACAGGTTGTGAATGCCAACCGGGATGTCGCGGGTACCGACAAGATCAACGGTGAGCCAGGGCTCGACTTCAGTGAACAAGACCTCATATATTGCCTCAAGATAAATCCTACATGAACCTGGGTGATCATGTGAGCGGAGTCCTATGCTCATGGCAGAGGAAGAAAACTCGTGGATGAGCGGAGTGGGCGGCGGCCGAAGCAGCAGGTTGGAGGAGGCAAGCGCAACCCATGGCTGCTTCATGGAGACCGGCCGGCAGGGTCGGCCGGCGAACCACGACGCCGGCGGCTGCTCGAGATGGGATCCACGACCATGGCGGCATGACGGGAGCGGAGCGGCCGGACCGGGGCGAGGAGTGAAAGGGGAGAGCAGGAGAAGCGTGTGGTGGAGCTGCCGGACGGTGGGGTGGGCGTGGAGCGCTGCCAAGAGCGGCGGCCGATGAGTGTTGGCAGAGACGACCACGATTTACATCGTGTCGAGCACGAACTGGTGGGAGAAACAACCTAACCTAACAGACCAAACAGGCCTAGCTTCTCTTTTCCTATACCTTGTCTTTGGGCCGGACGAAAACTTAATTTGATAAAAGAAAAAAACGAGCTTCTCGGGCCGGACCGAGCCGAGCCAAGCTCGGCCCGAGCTCGCCGCGGTCCAGGTTTGCCAGCTCGGCTCGGTCAAATTTGCTGACGGGCCAAGCCTGACTCGGGGCGAGCCCAACAAAGCTCGGGCCGAGCCCAAAAGCTCGGTCAGAACGTCCAGCCTGAGATATGACCAAGCTGAAAAAGCTAGGAAGGCATACACGTGATCTAGAACTATATAACATCCACTTGGGTCACCGTATGACCCCAGGAACACCATAGATGTAACAAACAACTAAAGTACTAGACGACCAATAGAAATATCAGCAGTAGCAAGAATAGGAAGCTCGGCAGCAAACATGAGCAATAGTCACATTTTAAGTTCAGAAGGAATGCATAAAAGCCGAGGAGCACCTAACTCCTACAAAATCAAGCCGTCCATTACAGTCACTAGCATTAAGCACTAGTGAGCAACCCAATTCTGAACTAAACAACCAGCAAAACGAAATCTGAACTGAACACGGAAAGAATAATCGATCACATCTATCTGCACTATTTTAGTTTTACTTCAAACCAATAGTTATTGTCGCCAGAAGAAGATCCACGCATCGAATAATCAAACTGGTTAACCCGCTAAAAGTCCTGATACTATGCAGTTGTGAGTTCGACTATTTTTTTTTTTTTTGCGAGGATACAGGTGAAGATTACATCGAGTAGGCAGAAAAGATCAAACAAGAGATGGAGATTACACACAGATCTTCCTGCATCGACGTCGCCGGAGAAGAAACCGTATCGATGACGCGCCGCCGCCGCAACTTCCTTGACACCTTGGATCGGAAGGAGCCCCCAAGCGGACGGGAAGTCTTCGAAACTCGAACCCCGAGAGGCCTCCAGCTTGCTCCATCGGCGCCGCCGCTCGCGCCATCATCACCTGCATCGAAGGAGTCAACCAGATCCACCGCAAGCAGATCTGGAGGGGGATCCCCGCACACGGCGACCCCAGAGGGCCACGAGCACGAGGGAGAGGACGGCGCTCCGCCTTGGAGCTCCGAGAAGCTCCACTGCCGGAGGGGACGAGCGCCATCCGCAAACGCAGCACCGACGAGGTCTCCACCACCAAGACGCCGCCGGCTGGGTCCCTACTACTACCTACACTATGTACACACCGGGATCCGGCGATTCCTCGACCTCCCGCCGCCGGAGCGGCCGACGGAGGCGAGGAATCACGCGGATCCGCGGCGGCGAGGTGGGAGCAGCGAGGGGGCGCACAAATCGCCTTTCTCTTCTTGCGGGAGAGAGGAGACCGTCCAGGGTCGGTCTAGGTCGTGTTGTGAGTTCGACTATGAATCTACAGCAAGAGCGAAGCAATAAGTTCCCCACGCATACACTACCGTAGCCACGGATCGATGATCTGATGCAACAAATTTCTGAGACCGGCTTGAGATTTTGCTTTTCCAACCCAGGCTCACCTCACGTCGACGCCGACGAGCTTGGGCGCGATGATCTCGTTGATGTTGCGGAAGGCGGTGAGAACGCCCTTCCCTCCGTAGACGGACTTGTCCCCGTCGCGGAGCTCGAGGACCTCGTAGAGGCCCCGCTGGGCATGGCGGAGCAGTGGAGGCTGCAGTCCCTGGCGACGAGGTCGACCTCGACGGTGGCGTTCCTGCGGCTGTCCACGATCTGCCGCGTGCGGATCGACCGCACGGCCTTCGCCGCGGGAGCAGACAATGCGAGAGCGCCGCACGGACGGAGAAGACGGGGCGGCCGGCGCGGTGCGGGGTAGCGGCGGCGGCCGCGGCGGGCAGGAGGGGCTTGGAGGGGAGGAGGAGCTTGTGGCCCATCCTGAGAGGTTGCGATGCTGTAGCTGCTGAGCGATGCGATCTGGATCTGAGAGAGGGGAGATGGTGGTGTGGTGAGAGGGGATCGGGAGAGGGAGAGAGGGTGGCGAATGGCGAGGTGAGGGCGGCGGCGATCTAGATCTGGCGTCGCTTCGCTCGTTCCAGAAGACTCTGAGAGAGGTAGGTGAGGGTTTGGTCGATGCAGCGCTTTGATACCATCGTTGGATTCAACTATCCAAGGAAACGGACGATTCTGATCTCGTCCACGTCAGCGATCCATGGGAGGCGGCTTTCTGACATCTGATACATCTGATACGTCTCGACGTATCTATAATTTGAATTACTTTCAGAAAATCGCATAAAGTCATTTAAATATGGAAATTAGATAGAAAGCGAGAAAAATCCTTATATTTGTGGATGATCCATCAAATATGAACTACTTTGTGTGAAAATTGGATGGGTGCCATTTTGCATCATAGTTTGTGTACTTGCTTCACAAAAAAAAGTCATTTTTGACACTTAGAAAAGAAAAAATGAAATTTCTAAAGATAATTTGAAAAAACTCAGTTCAGTAACATTGTTGCCACTACCAAGATACACCTACATGTCAAATATGGGCACATTATCACAAACTGTGGCACGGGAATAGTCATATCTTGGTCGTTTGACTTGAAACATATATATGTTTAGAGATGATAGACCTTTTCGTGAAGCAAATTTTTGTAATTTCTGTCAAAAATCAAGTCTATCATTTTTCCTATCAACTAGTACACATAAGAGGACTCCAGCCAAAGGATTTAATTTTTTGAGTTTTTCTTCATTTTCTTTGAGTTTTTCAAATAAACAGTCCAAATGGTCGGCATGGCTATTTGTTGAAAGAGGTCAAGTTATTCAAAACTATCGACGTTTCTATGATATAATCACTAATTTTGTAGCTTAAATGACTTTTGGAAAAAATTCAGTGTAGTTCAAATTTGAATTACTTTCGGAAAATCGGCATAAAGCCACTTAAATGTGCGAAATTAGATAGAAAGCGAGAAAATCCTAATATTTGTGGATGATCCATCAAATATGGACTACTTTGTGTGAAAATTGGATGGGTGCCATTTTGCATCAAAGTTTGTGTACTTGCTTCACAAAAAGAATCTTTTTGACACTTAGAAAATGAAAAATGATATTTATAAACATAATTTTAAAAAACTCAGTTCGGTAACAGTGTTGCCACTACCAAGATACACCTACATGTCAAATATGGGCACATTATCACAAACTGTGTCACGGGAATAGTTATATCTTTATTACAAATTGATAAAAAAAAGTAAAAAAATGAAAATCAGTCTTTGCCGTGTGCTATTTCGATAAAGGATGAAGCTTCTTTGCCGTGTACAAACACACGACAAAGAATAAATCTTTGCCGTGTGCAAACACATGATAAAGACATGCCGTGACGCTCCGTCCGCGCTACCGTTTAATGGACTCGTGTCCATTTTCTTTGCCGTGTGTCTCTCTTTACCGTGTGCTTTTCTATTTCTTTACCGTGTGCCCAACGTTGTCGTGTGTTTTTTATGCTACTTTACAAAGATCTCTTTGCCGTGTGCCCAATTTTTGGCACACGGCAAAGACCGCCGGCACACGGTAAAGAGACGCTCTCCCGTAGTGAGTGCTTTTAGGGGTAAAATTGGAAGGATCACGAAAAAAATCTCTACTAGGGCATGACTCTAGGAATAGGAATAGGTAGTAGGAAAAAAACATCCTACGCATAAACTGCAATATCTAATCTATGAAAATGCATAAGAAGATAAATCTAGATCTAGCTCTATACCGATAACTATAGCGGAATTAGATTTTCCAGGGGCGATGGGGGGTGTAGGGTGGGGGCGAGGGCTAGATGCCTAGATCCCCCCCCCCCCCCCCCCCCCCCCCCCAAATCGCCAATGATGAAACTGGCGATGATCACCAATCCAACAGTGCTTCGCCATCCAGGAAAGACAAGGCAGATAACTAGCAGCCTAACGGCACATACATTGAGCAAGAGAGCATGGATCATGACATCCCTTATTCTCGATGCTCTGCATCGGACTCGGATGACGATGGTTTCCATGAAGAAGTCGATGAGGAGGGATTCACGACCAAGGAGGCCGAAGATTACAAGAAGGAAGTAGTAGTACTCATAGTAATGGAGCTTTAATTTTTTTCTACATCATCTATAGTCAACTAATCTATCATGCATCAAGATGAAGACAGCCACGCGGAATAGCTTCTGGACAAGCGAATCAAAAAGAAAAGGTAAATAACCACACTATTGTCCAGTTCTATGGGTGAATGAGATCTTGAACAGCCCATTCATTTTTTGTGGCAAATCGAGTAACTAAATATACTCGTCCAGATGATAAAATCCAGCCTGGAGCTCTTGAACAGCCCATTCATTTTTGGTAAATGCCTCATATCGCAGCTGCGCTATTCCGTCGACTCGAACGCTCACTTGTCGTGTAGCGTGAGCTGCGCTAACACACCCACCACTATTCCTTTCTGCTTTCTCACGCGCTGCGCCGCCGGAAAGCACCGCGAAGTGCGCTCGCTGCCGGCGTCCTTGTGGGGACCCCAGACCGGCAGTCTGAGACCTCCAGTATGCATACATTCACGATCCCATGATCAGTCAGTCGTGAACAACATACTTAAGTTGGCATTGCAGATACATCATTCATTACATAACGAATACACGTTTCGCAAAATCTGGTCACATGACCCAGTCTTAAACAACCGCCACGCAGGGCAGAAAACACATATAGCAGCGGAAAACTTCAAACACAAACGTGGCAAAGCCCAAGTCATGCCTTGACTACCTACAGGCAGCTGACTGGGAAGACGGCCTAGTTCGCAAAGACGTCGACGAACTCTCAATCTTCCGCATACTCCTCATCCTCGACGTAGGTCTTCTAGTTGAGAATCTGGACATTGGAATATCCAGGGACACAGCCATGAGTACAATTACGTACTCGCAAGACATCCCGAATGAAGCTTATAAAATGCAAGTATGCTTATATGGTGGAATAGGTAGGCTGTACTTAGGGTTCACTACCCATGATGGATGAAAAATTCATCATGGTTGATTAACAATTTTATATCTCTGTTGAAAAAGATACTTCAAAATATTATAGTTTCTCTGGTGGATATTGCATACCCGAGAGATTTTGACAAAGAAGGTTTTAAGAGAAGAAAGATTTTCTTTGCAGAACTTCTTGTAAAACAACCTCCGGTTTTCCATCATCCGTACCTCCCAGGTACAAAGTTCACCTTTCCAGTACCTCCCAGGTACAATTCCTTTTCCCAAAACTTCATTTTGAAAACATCGACACAATGCTAGACGACATTGCCATTCAGCTGTCCATGACCGCGGACGCGGCTATTCGAATAGTTTTGACTCTGCAGAGTTTGTACACTTTCACCACACCATCCGGTACACCTGCCGTGATCACCACGGACTGTTCGTGACAGTATGCGAACATCAGGTAACCAATCATAACTTCCACTATGCCGATGCTAGTATGCGATTACCTCTTCAGTGGGTTTGTTCTCCCCGGCACCGAGTGAGCTAGCCGTATCGATCCGGTTGCCCCTAGACATCACACCGCCATGACAGGAGACCCACCGTTGCTTCCCGGTGGCACTCGTAGTCCACACTTTGTATGCCCATATCCAGCATTCGGTTCCGGGGACTCTAACCCCTTCTAGCCAATTGAGGTAAAGTCTCACACTAACACAAACAAGCTTCCATTAAGCCCGTGCCCATTTTGAGTAATGTGGTTGTACTGTAGGGCTGTCCGGACAAGACTAGTCTATGTGTCGTTTTCGAAAACACTTCCAAAAGCAATCTTCTTCACCATTCTCCCGTGGACAAGGTCCCACCTTTCCCGGGGTTTTCCGTAAAACCTTTGTTTTTCCAAAACACATTTGTTAGGGTGTCCACTTAGGGACTTCAAGATTACTATCTTGTGGTGGTAAATATACCATATGGTGGCTATGGGCTTGGCAACACCAAGTTGTGACTAATGGCAATATAATAATTTATATAATAACACTAGTAGTAATATCCATATCAAAAATAGTTTTGTTTGTCCAAATTTTGTAAAACTTCAGAAGTAAAACATGCATGACGTATAATGATAATTATAATAGAAAGCATTGGGATGGCTTGCCTTGGTCCTGGTTTGTCCCTGGTCTTGGGCAATATAAGATATCCAGACCTTCTCCAATAAATCCCGCAACTGTTACCTCTTCCTCGTCGTTATCTAACGTCGCAAAGAGGAAAGATAAACCTCCAATCAGAACCAAACAAAGACAAACATCACAAGCATAAGGACATACAGCAAGCAAACATCATCACACAACAATCTCCTAATTTTCAAAAGAGAAAAACAACTAGATACACATAGTTGATAAAAAAAGGCTATTAAAACTATGCCTGGGGTTGAGAAACCTATTCTTCAACCAATATGCAATGGAATCAGTGGGTGTTCCACTATCAAACCAAGGCATAAAGAGGTCAACTAGCCTCTGGTCACTTATAAAAATCACCTAAACACAAACTAGATAAAAAAAACTATCCATGCTAGTGAGTCACAAATATTCTTAAATACCATTCTAGCTATTCATGCTTGGCTAAAGGCTAAGTAATGTCCAAACAATGGTGACATGTTAACCACCCAGTAGCAACATGACTTGCTACTGATATTCAAACAACAATCTCTAAAATCATGCCACACAAATGATTTCATCCTCAAACAAATTCTAAAAACTAGGAAAAATCTAGGAAATAAGCATTCTAGTGATATTACTCCTTAACAACCACAAGCAACACCAAAAATTTTCTAACATGCTATTTATAAGAAGTAACACACTCATATCAGAGAGTATCAAACCTACACATGCTAGAAATCACAAAAAGAACACTAACACAATTTATAAAACTAAATAAAACTAAAAACAATTAATATCAGAAAAGCATCAAAACTAGTTTTGCACACCAAATTTAATCTACAGCTCAATAAATCACACCAAGCTAGGATTAGGTACTCCTAAACATATACAAGCCAACAAAATTGGATTCACATCAAAAATCATCACCAAATAAATTACAAAAATCCTAGAAGAGCTCACTGGACATTTACAAAAACACATGCCATTTTAATTGGGTTGATCTTTTGCAAGCAAGGCCAAGTGCTACTGCTAGGTATCACTTAGGGCTTTCGAAAACAGTTGAGTTTGCAAATTTTGGATCTGTAAAACACAAGTTATTTACAAAGTGGTGTTTCTGACCAGTGGCAACAAAACATTTTTCATGGATACACAAATTAATATTTTTGTGATCTGCAAGTTGGACATGGTTCTAGACTCATTGATTTACCACTGTGATTTTTGGTTTGCACAAAATCTAGATATAAGTATTTTAAACAGATTTAAAATGGAGGGTCAGAAACAGATCTGAGGAAAAAAAGAATAAACAGAAAAGGAAAAAGACTAAAACATCACCCAGCCCATTTTGTAACTCCTAAAATCATGAAAACCTAGGTACAGATACTCCTAAGCATACATAAGACAACACAATTGGACTCAACTCAGTTGGCCTTTTAAAACAAGCGCTAAAAATCCTATGGTCCAGAAAAGTTGCTGTGGGAAAAGATTAACTGCTCTTAGCCCGTTAAATATTTTTGGGTGAGGCCAACGCCAACGGCTTAGTATTTTCATAACCTTTCCACAGAATTTTGGTTCATATTATTTGGACTTATAAAACGCAAGATACACTAATTTTAGTGAGGGTCCAGTGAAGAAATCCGAAACCAAGCAATTTAAAGAGAGCAGTGCATGCAGCCTGCATGCAACCACTGATCAAGAGATCAACGGCCCAGGTGCCTCTTCAACCTCACGACGCAGGAACGCACAGGAAACAGAAATGGAGGCCTCGGCGGCTGGATTTCTCACCGTGGGGCTGGTGGGGGCGATGGGGATGGTGCAGGAGAAGTGCAGAGTGCTAGGGGAGGTTGGTGATGGCCTCAGAACTCTCCGACATGCTCTAGGTCGATGGCAGCACCGAGGTCGTCCGTGACGGGCATGGTACAGCGGCGGCAGCTCCGGGGTACCTAAAAACATACAGAGGTGCCCTTGATATAGATCTTGGTGAGAGGAAAACGTGGGTGCAAGAATGGAGATCAGAGGTGGACTGAGACGACGGCTATTTCCTTGGCAAGCTCGCAGTTTGGGCCGGAGAACTCGGAGTTCCTCGCTGACAGAGAGCTAGAGGGGCTCTGTGCTTTGGTGGGGAGGAGAGGTGAGTTGCTGGGATGCTAATGGGCAAGGTTTGGTCGTGGGAGAGGGCATGTGGCCTTATATCCAAGAGGTGGCCGGTCCCTGGTGGACTTGGAGCACAAGCTCGAGTGGGGAGGTGCACGGGGAAGGAGGTGCATGAGTGAGAGAGAGGTGGGGGCAGAGTGGTGGCGTGCTGGAGTGTGGAATGAGGGAGGGGGCACGGTGGCGTGGAGGAGTGGAGACAAGGTGGTGTGTGGGAAAAATAAGTCAACTTCTCCTCTTCTTCCTTGTCTCACTCTTCACTCTTCCTTCTCTCTCTCAAGTTGACTTCCAAAATCCATCCAATGACAGGGCTAGAGAGTGGGGACATAGGGGAGTAGAGTGGACAAAGTTTCCCTCCCTGGTTTACCCAAAAACAGCACGAAAACGTGCTCCCAAAAATCACCCCGAACAGTTTTCTGTAAAATTCAGAAATTTGAAAAACGGCTAAGTGTTGGAACTGCTAAGGCATAGCAAAAGTTCGTGCCTGTTTCACCTAGCGAATAAAATCCATTTGGAAAACTTTCAACTGGTAAATGATCACCAAGTTGAATACTTCCAGGAAATATTTTTGAACCATTTTTGAAAAATGCTAAAGGCTAGGGAAACATGCTGAACAGTGGGCTACTCTCTGTTTTTATATCTGTTTTCTGTTTCCAGTTTTTTTTTTCTGTTTTATTCTGTAGCCACAAAAACATGCATGCAACTAAGGGTTCCAAAAGTCCAAAGGGTGATCCAAGGACATGGAGTTGAAGTACATACACCATAGATCATCTCCAACTCAAAGATCCCATAAAAGCACATTTTTGCCACATAAAATAACAGGTCCAAAACAGCAAGTTTTAACAGATTTCAGAGAAGAAAAACCTAATTAGAAAATTCTAAAAATTTATTTTCCTCAAACCACAAGCACTAACATACCACACATAGATGATCAAGGCCACAAGCACAAGTTGGTTCAAACATAGGTTCAAAATTTGGTCTCCCACTTATATATTACAAAGGGGTTAAAATTTTGGGCTGTGACAGATCTTCCCCCCTTAAAATGAATCTCGTCCCCGAGATTCGTAAGCGGGTACTAAGAGAGTGAAACCAAACAAGAATGTTAGGAACTTCCATCTTCATCTCCAGTTGCTTGGTGGTTGATAGCGTTGAAGTACCAGTGCTTCCCCCCCTTTGATCATTTTTCGAAAAACTGCCGGTAGGTTAGTTTTCAAGGGGGTTGAGTGCCATACTCTAAACCTCAAACTTATTATACATAAAATCTGAAGTAACCACTCTGCATAGACCTCAAATTCTCGAGCCTTCTATCTACCAATCCAATATCTTTGGTAAGGCCACTATTATTAACTAGTTGTTCTGAACCATCACTTTTGCCCAAGCAAACATTACTAATCCACCATTAACTTCTTTGGGCCTAAACTCTTTTGTCACCCTGTAGTTCAATATATCAGATATCCACCAAGTTTCTCAAGCAAGATCTTCCTAGTACATTTTAGCACAAACCCTTGGTAATCCACTAATCATTTCTTGATTCTTTTTCCCCTTAGATAGGCATATCTCATATTATTTGGCTTTCTCAAGTAATCATTTTCTCGCAATCATATTATCAAGACTAAATCAAGAATCCAATAATCATGTAAACATATCATCCAGAACTGACATCCTTCCTATTCAAATCCATCATTTACACTCCAACCTAGGGCTTTGATCTCCCAATCACAAAATGAATGGTCCTTCTAGGAATAATCTGATCAGAGCATGACAAGCTCAAAAATAATATCTCCATAAATATCTAGCTTCTATCTCCAAGTCATTTTGATATCTAGAATCCGAAAATTGTCCATTTATTTCCACCAACTAATTTCCGGCAATCCAATCAATTATTTCACCAACTTATTTTTTTTTCCAAAACCGATCATTCTATAAAAATCCATCATGAAGATCACTTGTGCTAGGCATTATCCTTACCATTTCCAAATCAGAATATCCTTTTTAACTCACGTGCTCCTAAACAACCAATCATCATTATTTCATCAAGTGCTTCCTAAAAATCCAATAACTTTCATCTTAGTTTTCTAATCCAAAAATCTTTTTCTCACAGGTCGCACATTTTAGCTTCAGATAACCACCAAGGGTTGGGGTCCACAACTGGTTATCCCCGGGTATATATCAAAATATATCATCTGTCCAAACTCAATAATTTACATATCCATTCCAAGCTTTCACTTCTATTCTAAACCTCCAATTTTTAACAATACCAACAACATCCACCAATTTTTTTGATTCCAAGAATTAGATACACCAGAGAACTTATTGACTAGTAAATCCATAGCTCAATACTCCGATATTTTCTTAAACTTCTCCTTTCTACCAACTAGTTTTGAGGCATCCTATAGCACCTTTTTCCTTGCTCTAGGAAAAACTGTTAGTAACTTTGCAAATTTTGGGTTAGGTGTTAATCCAAAGTTAGATAAAGTACAATAGTGTTGTTAGTTTCAAATAGTTTTGTTAGTCTGACGAGATACAACTAGCGTCAGCCAACAGGGCAAAAAGAGTTTTTGCAGACAGACAAAAATAAAGCAAGAGATAAGAGTATGGTTACTTTGTGTTGCCGAAAGGGTGTGTTTTTGTGAAGCACACATGTAAACATCACAAAAGCATACATGACCAGGAAACGAGTAAACATCACGCAAGACTAGACCACACAAACAACACACAATCAAAGAACACACTAGGCACCTTTATTACTAGCAAACGTTGGATACCGGGAAAAAGGGGTAGCTCAAGCAAAACAACTGAGCTTATCCTATTGATCCCAAGGGTCTGGGTCAATCATGGTTGTTGAAGTCTTCATGCCTTTAGCTTCATCATAGGTTGATGTTGTTGAGATTGAAACTTGGTAGAGTCTTCGTTCTTTGCATCAAAATAACCTTGATGTTGAAGCCTTGAGAAGGAGGCTTCGTTTTCTTCTGATTGATAAATACTCAGGCCTTTCTTGGGACATCGTCAAGTATGTAACTTTGAAGGGAGAAAAGATAATAGAAGTAAAGTTTTGATAAACCTTTAATTGAGAGAGATAAGGGTTAGAATAAGTTGAAAAGATGAGAAGAGTGGAAGCTATACATAGGCTTTCTCGGATAAAAATATTTTAGGTAGTAATATAATGATACCAAAAATATTTTTCTTTCCTATCTGACGTCCATGCTAACTAAGGTCTCCTAAAGTCAGGATGGCTCTGATACCAACTCTGTGGGGACCCCAGACCGGCAGTCTGAGACCTCCAGTATGCATACATTCACGATCCCATGATCAGTCAGTCGTGAACAACATACTTAAGTTGGCATTGCAGATACATCATTCATTACATAACGAATACACGTTTCGCAAAATCTGGTCACATGACCCAGTCTTAAACAACCGCCACGCAGGGCAGAAAACACATATAGCAGCGGAAAACTTCAAACACAAACGTGGCAAAGCCCAAGTCATGCCTTGACTACCTACAGGCAGCTGACTGGGAAGACGGCCTAGTTCGCAAAGACGTCGACGAACTCTCAATCTTCCGCATACTCCTCATCCTCGACGTAGGTCTTCTAGTTGAGAATCTGGACATTGGAATATCCAGGGACACAGCCATGAGTACAATTACGTACTCGCAAGACATCCCGAATGAAGCTTATAAAATGCAAGTATGCTTATATGGTGGAATAGGTAGGCTGTACTTAGGGTTCACTACCCATGATGGATGAAAAATTCATCATGGTTGATTAACAATTTTATATCTCTGTTGAAAAAGATACTTCAAAATATTATAGTTTCTCTGGTGGATATTGCATACCCGAGAGATTTTGACAAAGAAGGTTTTAAGAGAAGAAAGATTTTCTTTGCAGAACTTCTTGTAAAACAACCTCCGGTTTTCCATCATCCGTACCTCCCAGGTACAAAGTTCACCTTTCCAGTACCTCCCAGGTACAATTCCTTTTCCCAAAACTTCATTTTGAAAACATCGACACAATGCTAGACGACATTGCCATTCAGCTGTCCATGACCGCGGACGCGGCTATTCGAATAGTTTTGACTCTGCAGAGTTTGTACACTTTCACCACACCATCCGGTACACCTGCCGTGATCACCACGGACTGTTCGTGACAGTATGCGAACATCAGGTAACCAATCATAACTTCCACTATGCCGATGCTAGTATGCGATTACCTCTTCAGTGGGTTTGTTCTCCCCGGCACCGAGTGAGCTAGCCGTATCGATCCGGTTGCCCCTAGACATCACACCGCCATGACAGGAGACCCACCGTTGCTTCCCGGTGGCACTCGTAGTCCACACTTTGTATGCCCATATCCAGCATTCGGTTCCGGGGACTCTAACCCCTTCTAGCCAATTGAGGTAAAGTCTCACACTAACACAAACAAGCTTCCATTAAGCCCGTGCCCATTTTGAGTAATGTGGTTGTACTGTAGGGCTGTCCGGACAAGACTAGTCTATGTGTCGTTTTCGAAAACACTTCCAAAAGCAATCTTCTTCACCATTCTCCCGTGGACAAGGTCCCACCTTTCCCGGGGTTTTCCGTAAAACCTTTGTTTTTCCAAAACACATTTGTTAGGGTGTCCACTTAGGGACTTCAAGATTACTATCTTGTGGTGGTAAATATACCATATGGTGGCTATGGGCTTGGCAACACCAAGTTGTGACTAATGGCAATATAATAATTTATATAATAACACTAGTAGTAATATCCATATCAAAAATAGTTTTGTTTGTCCAAATTTTGTAAAACTTCAGAAGTAAAACATGCATGACGTATAATGATAATTATAATAGAAAGCATTGGGATGGCTTGCCTTGGTCCTGGTTTGTCCCTGGTCTTGGGCAATATAAGATATCCAGACCTTCTCCAATAAATCCCGCAACTGTTACCTCTTCCTCGTCGTTATCTAACGTCGCAAAGAGGAAAGATAAACCTCCAATCAGAACCAAACAAAGACAAACATCACAAGCATAAGGACATACAGCAAGCAAACATCATCACACAACAATCTCCTAATTTTCAAAAGAGAAAAACAACTAGATACACATAGTTGATAAAAAAAGGCTATTAAAACTATGCCTGGGGTTGAGAAACCTATTCTTCAACCAATATGCAATGGAATCAGTGGGTGTTCCACTATCAAACCAAGGCATAAAGAGGTCAACTAGCCTCTGGTCACTTATAAAAATCACCTAAACACAAACTAGATAAAAAAAACTATCCATGCTAGTGAGTCACAAATATTCTTAAATACCATTCTAGCTATTCATGCTTGGCTAAAGGCTAAGTAATGTCCAAACAATGGTGACATGTTAACCACCCAGTAGCAACATGACTTGCTACTGATATTCAAACAACAATCTCTAAAATCATGCCACACAAATGATTTCATCCTCAAACAAATTCTAAAAACTAGGAAAAATCTAGGAAATAAGCATTCTAGTGATATTACTCCTTAACAACCACAAGCAACACCAAAAATTTTCTAACATGCTATTTATAAGAAGTAACACACTCATATCAGAGAGTATCAAACCTACACATGCTAGAAATCACAAAAAGAACACTAACACAATTTATAAAACTAAATAAAACTAAAAACAATTAATATCAGAAAAGCATCAAAACTAGTTTTGCACACCAAATTTAATCTACAGCTCAATAAATCACACCAAGCTAGGATTAGGTACTCCTAAACATATACAAGCCAACAAAATTGGATTCACATCAAAAATCATCACCAAATAAATTACAAAAATCCTAGAAGAGCTCACTGGACATTTACAAAAACACATGCCATTTTAATTGGGTTGATCTTTTGCAAGCAAGGCCAAGTGCTACTGCTAGGTATCACTTAGGGCTTTCGAAAACAGTTGAGTTTGCAAATTTTGGATCTGTAAAACACAAGTTATTTACAAAGTGGTGTTTCTGACCAGTGGCAACAAAACATTTTTCATGGATACACAAATTAATATTTTTGTGATCTGCAAGTTGGACATGGTTCTAGACTCATTGATTTACCACTGTGATTTTTGGTTTGCACAAAATCTAGATATAAGTATTTTAAACAGATTTAAAATGGAGGGTCAGAAACAGATCTGAGGAAAAAAAGAATAAACAGAAAAGGAAAAAGACTAAAACATCACCCAGCCCATTTTGTAACTCCTAAAATCATGAAAACCTAGGTACAGATACTCCTAAGCATACATAAGACAACACAATTGGACTCAACTCAGTTGGCCTTTTAAAACAAGCGCTAAAAATCCTATGGTCCAGAAAAGTTGCTGTGGGAAAAGATTAACTGCTCTTAGCCCGTTAAATATTTTTGGGTGAGGCCAACGCCAACGGCTTAGTATTTTCATAACCTTTCCACAGAATTTTGGTTCATATTATTTGGACTTATAAAACGCAAGATACACTAATTTTAGTGAGGGTCCAGTGAAGAAATCCGAAACCAAGCAATTTAAAGAGAGCAGTGCATGCAGCCTGCATGCAACCACTGATCAAGAGATCAACGGCCCAGGTGCCTCTTCAACCTCACGACGCAGGAACGCACAGGAAACAGAAATGGAGGCCTCGGCGGCTGGATTTCTCACCGTGGGGCTGGTGGGGGCGATGGGGATGGTGCAGGAGAAGTGCAGAGTGCTAGGGGAGGTTGGTGATGGCCTCAGAACTCTCCGACATGCTCTAGGTCGATGGCAGCACCGAGGTCGTCCGTGACGGGCATGGTACAGCGGCGGCAGCTCCGGGGTACCTAAAAACATACAGAGGTGCCCTTGATATAGATCTTGGTGAGAGGAAAACGTGGGTGCAAGAATGGAGATCAGAGGTGGACTGAGACGACGGCTATTTCCTTGGCAAGCTCGCAGTTTGGGCCGGAGAACTCGGAGTTCCTCGCTGACAGAGAGCTAGAGGGGCTCTGTGCTTTGGTGGGGAGGAGAGGTGAGTTGCTGGGATGCTAATGGGCAAGGTTTGGTCGTGGGAGAGGGCATGTGGCCTTATATCCAAGAGGTGGCCGGTCCCTGGTGGACTTGGAGCACAAGCTCGAGTGGGGAGGTGCACGGGGAAGGAGGTGCATGAGTGAGAGAGAGGTGGGGGCAGAGTGGTGGCGTGCTGGAGTGTGGAATGAGGGAGGGGGCACGGTGGCGTGGAGGAGTGGAGACAAGGTGGTGTGTGGGAAAAATAAGTCAACTTCTCCTCTTCTTCCTTGTCTCACTCTTCACTCTTCCTTCTCTCTCTCAAGTTGACTTCCAAAATCCATCCAATGACAGGGCTAGAGAGTGGGGACATAGGGGAGTAGAGTGGACAAAGTTTCCCTCCCTGGTTTACCCAAAAACAGCACGAAAACGTGCTCCCAAAAATCACCCCGAACAGTTTTCTGTAAAATTCAGAAATTTGAAAAACGGCTAAGTGTTGGAACTGCTAAGGCATAGCAAAAGTTCGTGCCTGTTTCACCTAGCGAATAAAATCCATTTGGAAAACTTTCAACTGGTAAATGATCACCAAGTTGAATACTTCCAGGAAATATTTTTGAACCATTTTTGAAAAATGCTAAAGGCTAGGGAAACATGCTGAACAGTGGGCTACTCTCTGTTTTTATATCTGTTTTCTGTTTCCAGTTTTTTTTTTCTGTTTTATTCTGTAGCCACAAAAACATGCATGCAACTAAGGGTTCCAAAAGTCCAAAGGGTGATCCAAGGACATGGAGTTGAAGTACATACACCATAGATCATCTCCAACTCAAAGATCCCATAAAAGCACATTTTTGCCACATAAAATAACAGGTCCAAAACAGCAAGTTTTAACAGATTTCAGAGAAGAAAAACCTAATTAGAAAATTCTAAAAATTTATTTTCCTCAAACCACAAGCACTAACATACCACACATAGATGATCAAGGCCACAAGCACAAGTTGGTTCAAACATAGGTTCAAAATTTGGTCTCCCACTTATATATACAAAGGGGTTAAAATTTTGGGCTGTGACAGTCCTCTCCAGCACTTGCACCCCCACCTGACCTTCTGCTTCCTCAGCGTGCGTCCCCGCAGCCGGCCTCCTCTCCACGGCGCGAGACGGCTGCAAGGTTCCCCGCTCCCCGCGCGAGTGCTTCTCTCGTGCCGGCCGTGCTGCTCCTCCTGCTCCGGTGCCGCACGCCACCGGCAAGTTCTCCTCAGCCAGCGTCCTCAGCAACGTATTTTGCGAGCGGCACCAGCTTTAGGCAGAAATCGCTCCACACGGTGAATGGCGGCGTCTAAGCTCAGCCCCGGCGCGGAAGCCGCCGTCGCTCTTCCTTCAAATCAACCCGTGGCGGAGGCCGGCGCCGTCCCCCGCGCTCCTCCCCGTAAGGAGGCGGCGGCACACGGCCGGTGCGGCGGTGCCCGCTGCAGCCTCGCACCGGATCTGCGTCGTGCACGGCCGGTAAGTCTCGATTCACCTCATAGGAGTTTTGAATCAGCATCACATTGTTTTGCTGCAATCTGTAGCAAGTTTCACTTCCATTTTGATTCAGTCTGTGTTCGAATCCTGGCAGCAAGTAGCTTCTATATGTAGCTCAAATTGCTCTCAAACTGTACCCAAGTTACTGGAGTATGTGCAGTACAATATGTAGCTCAAATTGTTGTCAAACTGTAATAGTTGCCTCATCCGTGATAGCAGTTGCTTCTCCAAATGATGATCCTAGTTGCCTCATCCATGATAACAGTTGCCTCATCCGTGCTAATAGTTGCCTCATCCATGATAGTTGCTTCTCCGAAAACAGTGTAATACAGATTGCTTCTCCAAACTGTACCCCCATATGGCATGTAGCTTTAATATGTAGTACGAATTGCTTGTTCAAACTGTACACAAGTGGCTGTAATACGTGCAGTACAGATTGTCTTTTTCCATATTTCGCAGCACATGGGTTGTCTCCTTTTTTTGAAGTACATTTTTGCTCAAACCACTATAAACAAGTTGATGCAATTCATAGGGGCAGTTGTTTTACTAGAGGAGCATAGTTGCCTCATCCATGCCAATAGTTTTCCATTTTCAGAATATTGTTTTTGTTCAAATATACAGAACTAGTTGATGCCTTCTGTTTCTATCAGTAGTTTCTTTTTTCACGTTTTTTCAGGGAACAATACTAGTTGCTTCAAATAACAGTACTAATTGCTAGGCGCAAAGATGTCCGTCTGCTGCTGTGTTTACCCCTTTTGGAAAGTGCCCCAATCATCTCCACTTTTTTTTGCTACATGTTTGCCTCCGATTAGTTGCTTAATTTTTTTTACTAGTAGCTGCAATTAGTTGCTCCAAACTTCATTTCAGTTGCTCTACAACTACATTTGAGCTGCATATGTATGTTCAGTTACTTGCTCCAGTGCCTTTCTAATTAGTTGGTCACATTATCTGGATAGGTGGTCAAACACCTGGAATTAGTTGGCTACAACAATGTTTATTAGTTGCTCCGTGTACATATAATTTGTTGCTTCTGTGACTTATATAGAATTTGCTCCACCACTACTTTCGTAGTTGCTTCAAGACTAGGGATTAGTTGCTACATAACTCAAAAGAAATTGCTCCATGCATTATTTGCAAAGTTGCTCCAGTAACCACTTAGGGTGCTCCATCACTTCTTTCTTAGTCAAACTTACACTGTCTGTTTAGTTGCCTCCAGTATACAGTCCATTGTTTCTGTATTCGAGGACTAACGCTAGCACTGGTCCGTCGTTGTTGAATAGGAGCGACGATATCCGGCAGTGCCGACTCTGCACTGCAGTAGCCTCACCAAGAAGGTTTGAGAAGTAATTTGGTGGGATGTCGCCAATATGCTCACCCACATCAAACTGCATATCATATAGATCAAGGTTTCCATAAACCCCCTGCAAAAAACAAATAAATTCAGATGACGGAGCAACAAATAAACATATGGATGCAACTAATGTATGAATAGAGAGCAACTACATACTACATATCAAACAACAACACTAGAACTGGAAGCAACCACACAAGAAAAATTGCACTTCATGTAAATTATTTTAACAACAAGCTGCATGCTTTTTGATTCTTTTATGCACAAGCAGCAATCCGGTATTCTTTTCTGTTTAACCCCATGCATTTATATTTTGCTAATTAGCACTTCCTTTTTTAAACATGCAGCTACAACAACACGAGATTTTCCCGGGTCAGTTCTACGCACAGCTACAAGAATAGTCGCAAAAATCTGCAGTGCTTCAATTTTCACTAAAATTTTCATGACAATTACCAGACTGTTGACTACCCCCTGCCAACCTAACGCAGTCTTATATTTGATGACAGTACTCGTACTATCTTCTGTTCAAACCATAGCTTGCATTTGTTTTAGTTATATTCGTGGGCCATATTCTAGCAGTTGATAGCCTTGCAAATTGAATCTCTTAAAATGCCTAGTTGCTCTGTATGTATTTCAAACTTGCTTTTTTCTGGACCAACGTACATGGTTGCGTCAGTTAGCAATTCCTTCACATGAATGCTTGGTTTGTTGCTGTAAACACCGATACTAGTTGATTCTCCAACATAGCATAGTTGCTCCATACATCAATCATAGTTGCCCATATATATCCCAGGTAGGATTACAGGTTCTAGTGCCATATTTATACAGAGGTTTTTTTATTATGGTTAGTTGCTGGAGTTATTATGGTTAGTTGCTACTCTAGCTATATATTGTTGCTTCATAGATCACGAATAGTTGCCCCCTTTACTCCCTGGCAAGTTACAGGGTCTACTAAAATATTGAAATAAAATGTTTAATTCCTGCACACACTAGTGCTAGTTACATACAATGAGAAACTAAAGGTAAGTAACAGGAGGTGTCACCAAACAAGGTGAATATTATTCATGCATGGTATTTTAGAACAAGTTAGCAACTCTACGCTGCAATCTACAAAGAACTGTATTATTTAGGCATAGTAGTTGCATCTATCTTACTACACTGAAGTTGCCGGAGTCATAACAGTTAGTTGTAGGCTGTAGGGAACACTACACGCTGGTGCAGAGCATGCAATTTTAAAACAAACACAAAATGTTGTGTAACTACCATTATCGCTGGCGGCCCCGACAAGCGGCTGGGCGACACGCGCATCCCGGCCGTCGGTGTCCTCCCCGCCCATAGTGGCGGCCGCTCTTCGCCGCCCACAAATGTTTTTTCGCTGTCCATAAAAGTTGCTTCGTCACCCATAAATGTTGCTTTGTCGACAGCAAAAGTTACTTCGGTCCCCACAAGAGTTGCTTCTTCGCCCCCCACAAGAGTTGCTTCAGACCCCACAATTGTTGCTTCCGCGCCAACAGAAGTTGATTCGGCGCCCATAATTGTTGATTGGGTGCCCACAAATATTACTTTGGCGCCCACAAAAGTTGTTGGGCTCCCACAAATGTTGCTCCGTCGCCCACAAAAGTTTCTTCGTCGTCCATAAAAGTTGCTTCGTCGCCCGCAAGAGTTGTTTTGTCGCCAACAAGAGTTGCTGTCGCTTACAAAAGTTGTTTCGGCGCCCATAAGAGTTGCTTCGGCGCCCACAAAAGTTGCTTCGGCGCCTTGCTTTGACGCTCTCAAAAGTTGCTTATGCAATTCACCGACGGCGACTGGGGCGGACTGAGCTAAACTGCGAGAAGCTGAAGTGGATGTAACTTCGAGATTGGGGGTACATAACCCTCCGCTCAGGCTCCGCACCACCACATGATACGAGGGATTCAGAGGTGGACATCAAGTCTGAGACGTCTGTGAGGATCTCAGAGGGGATCTCAGAGGCAACTTGAAAGCATCAAATATTGCTGTGATAATATCTACAAGCATTGTTGAGAAGTCAACTTTGCAAACAACTACGACAAACTTATCAACTTCAAAGAGTGAATAGGCAACCCACAATGGTCAAGCAGCAAATTAGCAGAGTTTTCAGCAACCACTATGGGTTTGTTGGCAACAATCTGTCCCCAAGTGGGACCCAGTCGTCAGTGTATATCTCTCTCTGTTATCTTCTCCCGTGTCTCTCCTTCCCATCTTCTCTCCTCCCGTCAACAGCGCCCATGCCGCCGATTCCGGCCGCAGCAGGCCTCCTCTCGCGCTGCTCTTCACCACCGCGGCCCCTCCAGCCTCCTCTCCCCCAATTCCTCACCGGAGGGACGCCGTTCTGCTGCCCCTGGGCTGCTGGTCCACCTGCTACTCCCAGCCGAGGCGAGGACGCCGCAGAGGACGAAGCGAAGGACGTCGGGGCAGGAGAAACTCCGGCGTGGGAGTATATACGCAGGGAATCCGCGGCGGTTCTCCTGCCGGTGGTGGTCTCAGATGGAGTGGCGTCGATTGGAAGCTGGAGCACGGTGGGCGGCGAATGCGGGTGGCCTTTGGGCTGCGCTGGTGCTAGGGGTGGAGGCCGGGGGACTCCTGGTCGGCGGCGGGGAGCACGAGAATCGGGAGGTAGGGGACGGGGCGAGTACGCGGAGTGAGGTTGTGGTCGCGAGAGGGTGCGCCTCAAACTACTATTTTGGCTGAGCGCCCGAAACAACCAACGAGCGCATGGGCGCCCGCTAGACTCGTCCTTCATTTTTTGTGGCATGTACTTACTTTCCTATACCAAATCCATGAAGAACAACAACATCGGCGGCAGTGCCCACTAGATCTCAGCGGTCTCAACCATCGCCCCGACGTGCTTGTTGTTCGTTGTCGTCAGGTCCGGGTGCCCGAACCTCCCCGCGGCGACGGCGTAGCACCCGAGTACGTACACGGAGCGGGTTGGAGTAGAACAGCTCCATGCACAGGTCCAGGAAGGCGCCGCCGGTCACAACGTAGAGCTCCAGGAGCCGCGGCCCCGCCGAGGAGAAGGGGCTCCAGGCGCGAACGCGGAACGCGGAGGGGTCGTCGGCGAAGCGCGCGATGGACGCCCACACCCGCCACAGGCCCACCGCCAGCAGCAGCGAGCCCGGCAGCGCGTGCCCCACGAAGTCCCCCATCGACCGTCGATCGCTGCGACTCGGCCGGCCTTGATCGGGTCCGGGTGGGATGAACCTTCAGTCTCCCGCCGGCCGGCTACCCGTGAGTTCGTTCCGCGTGTGTTGCGTACAAGAAGAGAGGAAAGGAGCAGGAGGAGTGCCATGTCCATGTCCACTTATATGGAGTGAAGAAGGGGTATCGTCACGACCTCTACTGGGTGGTCGTAACCCACTTAAAGCCCAAGTAAGTCGAAGCCCATAACTGAGTACGCTGCTGCGCCAGCTGATAATCAGTTATTTGGACACGCCATAGGCTTGACAGGACAACCATGCAGCATGCTTCTAAACTGTTCCAACCTCTACTGTTCAATGTTTATATTTTAGTGGAAGGGAGACCACTCGCGATCCCCAGCTCCATTTCATCCAACCAAGCCCATGGCCATGGTGCTCGACCGGAGCCTCGGGTGAGATTCAGCAAAAACATACAACTTAGACTATCGAACATCAAAAATTGTGGTATGAGATTTAGGACAGCGTTTCATTTCATCGCAGCAGAGATGCTGTTCTTCATTAATGGATTATGGTGCACTGAAGGGATTTATGGTGGTCAGTGCAGAGCTGCGGACTAACAACTCATATCAACACTTTGTCAGTTTACGTCTTGATTGCTACCACTATTTTGGATGATGCCATGTGATTTAAGACTATTCCGAAATAGTCCCAGTGCTACTGCGTGTTGCTGTCGGAGTTCGTCCCTCGTATATTTAAAGCTTTAGTAATTTGATTGATGTCTACTGTGTCAGCACTCGACTACCATCACTCGATCTCACGAACACACACACACACACACACGCGGGAGAGAGGATGACGACGGATTTGTGTTAGCTGCTTTTCTGTTCTGTTCTCGATCTCCTTTTGTGTTCAGTAAACGAGAAGAACGACCTGGCCGCCATCCGGACGAAACATGCTCTGTTTCTAACCTGACAAAACTGAAGAAAAGTGTCTATACTGATAAAACTGAAAACGAACACCGAACGGCTACTTGGTAATTCAACATACTCGCGATCTTCCACGCGAGTGCCTCTGCTCTTGGCCACCACCTCGCCGCCGTCCAGGGGTCGATGTGCTTCTAAAGATGGTCCTTGATCGATCGCGTCCCTGGTTTGGGGCGATGTCCACAAATCTGTTACAGTTCGTTAGCTGAAATTAGCTGTTTGGGGGATGAATCCGAGTAGTAGCCCAGGCTTTGCCGCGGGTTTTCTTCAAAGAGTTTTTGGATATCGTTGGTATGTATCTCATGAAAATTCCGGATTCCATGACAACAAATTTTATTTTTTGGTTCGCTGATATTTTTGGTTCACCCGAATTTTCGTTCGTTTTTTGTTCACTATTATTTTCGATCCACAGCTATTTTTGGTTCACTATTATTTTTTAAGAATGTACAGATTTGTAAAATGTTCAAACTATTAAAATTGTTCATATTGAAAAATAGCATATTTCTGGAATTGTTCATATTTAAAATTGATTTATATTATAAAAATAGAAAAGAAATAAACAAAAAGGGACCTAAAGGAATAAGAACGAAAAATAATAAATGGGCCGGCCCAGATGGTGGCTGCGCATGGGGAGAAGTTTTGCGAGGAAAAAGAAAGAACGGAAAAAAAAAACCGTACATGGGCCACACCCACAAGCGAGGTATAGGGCGTCCCGGACAAACAAGGTCTATAGAATTTCGTTTTTCCAACTAGACAGCAGCGTATCCACAGACAATCAAACCGGGGCGTCTTCAAATAAACTCCAACTCAGACTAATTAACGTGCTATGCCGTGTAACTATTTCTGCAGCTCCTGCGGCCGGCAAACTCTGCCTCGTCTCGATTGCCGGAGGCGACGCGATGGACGGGTCCTCCCGCCATCGACGGAACCTTCGCCACCCTCGTCGTTTCTGCGCCCCCACTGCCATTGATCCGTTGCTTGTCGTATTCTGCCGTCACGCCGCTCTCGCCCACCGGTGGTTCGGAATAGTCCGAACTCGTTGAAGGAGAAGAGCGGGTGCTTGTCTCCCTCCGTTCCACCTAGTCCAGTTGCAGAGCGTGACCAGCAGCTCCTCATCATCAATGACTTATTCAACTAACATCCCCTTCCTCCGTTCATGATGATTAGCTTCTTACTTTGTACCAATCTGGGCTAAAATGAATTTGTCAGGGCTTGTAGGTATGTAGTACAGCCTGATACTAAAATGAATTTGTCAGGGCTTGTACATATACCACAGCCTGGAGTCTAGCTAGCTTGTTCTTACTTGTTTAAATAGGTCAACTTCCCAACAACAACGTTGTTGAGGCATCCCACATGCTCTTGCTTGCACGCAAGATGCTTATTGGTGTCATAGGGTATGTATATAATTCATTGGCCTTTTTTTTGTTCGATGCAGTCATTGACTGCTTGAATTTAAAAGAGGTTACAATGTTTGGAAGACAGTTCGTATGGGCAAACTTCCTCCCGGAACCTACATACGAGAAATTAGACCGTGTACTAATACTTGTGCCAACTTCCAGGATTGTCTCTTTGGTTATATCTTGGGTTCTTCATATGGTGACAGCGGCAACCTTTTAATTTCGAACATATATACTCCCTCCGATCCATAAAAAATATCGCTCATTTTGTATTAAGTTCGTACAAACTTTGCATAAAATGGGCGGCACTTTTAATGGATCGGAGAGAGTAGTTGCCTACATCAATAATTCACACATGTGGAAGATGATGAACTAATAGCTTGGCATCAAGGTACGTAATATAACCTGATACTATAATGAATTTGTGAGGGCTTGTCATATACCACAACATGGAGTCTAGCTTGTTCTTACTTGTTTAAATAGGTCAACTTCCCAACAACAACGTTGTTGAGGCATCCCACATGGTATTGCTTGCACGCATGATGCTTATTGGTGTCATAGGGTATATATAATTCATTGGCCTTTTTTTTTTGTTCAATGCAGTCATTGACTGGTTGAATTTAAAAGAGGCTACAATGATTGGAATACAGTTCACATGGGCAAACTGCCTCCCGGAACCTACATACGAGAAATTTTTGTACTGATACTTGTGCCAACTGCCAGGATTGTATCTTTGGTTATATCTTGTGTTCTTGATAGGGTGACAGTGGCGACCTTTTAATTTCCAAATTATATAGTTGCCTACCAGTGAGAGCTACAGCAAGGCCGACCTAGGCCATGGCCCGCCCAGGAATTTTGGGGAGAAGCCTTTGTACCTAAGGAATTAGAGCTTAGCCCACTAAAACTACAACACTAGCAGCACGTAGCTCATTATTTTTGTGTTCCTTTCAGCCTGGCCCGCCTAGTTTTTTCTTTTAAGCTCCGCTAGTGTTGCCTACATCAATAATTCACACCTGTCGGAGATGATGAACAAGTAGCTTGGCATCAAGGTACGTAGTATAGCCTGATACTAAAATGAATTTGTGAGGGCTTGTACATATACCACAACCTGAAGTCTAGCTTGTTCTTACTTGTTTAATTAAATAGGTCAACTTCCCAACAACAACGATGTTGAGGCATCCCACATGGTCTTACTTGCACGCATGATGCTTATCGGTGTCATATGGTATATATAATGAAGTGGCCTTTGGGGTTCGCAATGGCCTGATTAAAGATGAATTTATTATTTGACATGTCAGCGCTATCATGGGACGAATATGCTTCGTGTGAAAATATTGATTTCTCAACCTACATCTACATACGTTGCCAGAAGGTATATGCATCCAGGCTCTAGCAACGCAGTCCCCATTATGGAAGAAAACAAATTATGGAGTCTAACGGCCTAAACTAAAACATGTTTCGAATCTTGAACGCATAACCGTGGTGATGACGATCCTAATATTACAAATATGTCAACATGCCCTGCTTTGTAGCTGAGCTTTCTCAATTTAAGCCCTAAGCCTGCCACAAAACCATAGTGTGCATGCCCGATGACATCACTGCCATGTGCACGTTTATCATCACGACACTAACTTTTTCTTATTTATTTTAACAACTTGACTTTTCCAATGACAGTGTTGTTGATCCCACTTGGACGCATGATGCTAGCTTATTAGTGTTGTAGGGAATATAGTAAAGTGGCCACAGGGTTCGCAATGACCCGTAAAGATGAATTTGCTGTTTGCCATATCAGCGCGGTCATTGGAAGAACATGCTTCGTGCCAAAATATTGATTTCTCGCTGGCATTCATTTATTCAAGAGTAACACAGCCTATATCTAGGTTACCAGAAGGTCTATGCCTCCCCGCTCGAGCAACACAGTCCCCATTACGAAGAAAAATAATTTGTATATGGAGCCTAAAGGCCTAAACTAAAACATGTTTTGAGTCTTGAATGCATAACCGTGATGATGACGATCCTAATGTTAAAGAAATATGTCAACATGCCTTGTTTTGTAGCTGACCTTTCTCATTTCACCCCTAAGCCGGCCACAAAACCATACTGTGCATGCAAATATAATGTCCCGAATCTTGCATCTCGACGGTCATCTCAGGTGCACGTTTCACTAATCCAAGTTCTAGTTAGGTCTGATGCGTGCTAGCTAGCAGTTGCACCCATATATCACTCACATTATCTAGAGAATCCTGAAAAATGAATTGCCATCAGGGCAGGATTTACAGAGGGTGAATGCAAGAGGCCACCCTTTTATTTCTTTCTAAGAAACAATTTCATGCATGATGGAAAGTAGGCAATGGTAGATCTGTAAAATTCTGGGAGGTTGTGTGGTTTGGTAGTACAAATTTGGCAACACAGTTCTGGGAAATATATGTACTGTCAAACTAGCAAACATAAACAGTTGTTGAGGTATGGGATGGTACCCAGCTTAGTTGTGACTATAGGAAAACTTCCATAGAAGGTATGATGGAACAGTGGCAGGATCTCCTGTCCATTGCATCCACTTTGAACCTTGGTGTAGAATAGAATCAGCTCATATGGAATATGAATCATACGGGGTTTATTCTTCTAAATCCATGTATGTTATTAATAATTTCCGAGGTGTTCAACCTTTGTATCTGCCAGTGGTCTGGGAGCTTAAAGTTCCACCCAGAATACAAGTGTTCCTTTGGATTTTCCCTCAAAATAAGATCCTAACTAGAGATAACCCCAGGAAAAGGGGGATACAAAAACCTTTGGAATGTGAGATGTTTAAAGAAATTGAATGAGTTTACCATTTGTTCTTTGAGTGCATTATTGCTAGGGAACTTTGGGAACTGGTATATATATCAGGTTATCGATGTTAGGATTAATAATTTTAAATCCTTAGCCTCCAAGTGGTTGTCTAATTGGAAGTAGTTATATTTAAATGTAGCTACTTCTCCAGTACTTTGGAGAATTTGGAACAATAGAAATGGTTTAGTTTCTAACAGTTGCACCTGGATTAATATTAAGCAGGTATGGCGTGGGGTTCTTTCCTACCTAAAGGACTGGAAGGTACAATTCAAGGAACTGGAGGGTGGCAGGCTAGGTCAATTCTCCGAGATGCTCATGGCGAAGACCAGAGCGCCTTTGCAACTAGAGCCGGGTTGAGGCGCGTCGACTTTGGCTGAATTGTCTCCTTTTTTCTGACAAAGAATGTATATGAATATCGCGAAGATACCAATTACACTCAGGCTCTGCAACAACGCAAAGCCCTAAAGGCCCGACGGATGCACATAGCCAAAAAAAAAAAGAAATTAAATAAAAGAAAAGTCCCGCTATAGAGTTCCGGTCCTTGCAGCAACAACACAACCACCACCAACACAACACCTAAAGTCAAATACTCCAAAAGCGACGCCTCCAAGAAGGAAACAGTGCACCAGCGCCGTCGTCGCCCGATCATAGATCTTGGGTCGTCCACTCTCAAAACAATGCCTTCAATAAGGCCATTGCCATGCACAACCAGTTATGGCCAGACATTGCATTTTCACTCTGAAAGGTAAGACATTGAACTTCTCTTGTGTTGTCGCCCCCACTTCCATACCACTGCTACGAATCCCGGAACTCCAATCAAGTCCCTCATCGCCAGAAAGACTCAAATCACTCTTCCTAGACCTCTGATCTCAGCTTTCATGACATTCTCCGCCTCTGACTTGTCCAAGATGGCTGAATTGCCTCCTGGATGCTGACAACAAACAAGGATGGACGTGTCTAGTACCTGAGGAATTACCCAAAGCAGGAAGGTGGTATCCATGAGGCTCAAATCTCGGCGAGAAGAAAAGGAAGAAGCGAAAGCTTATAAGGAGGTAGTTCTAGTGTTGTCTCCTAGTAGGGCGTGGAGTTTGTTCCCTAGTTTCATAGCTTTTGGAACCTGTTCTGGCTTGCGTCCTGAGTCTGCAGTTCGTGGCTGACGAAAACTGATGCACTGAATGTGGTTTCGTTATGATATAATGGGATCGGAGATGATCCCGTTTACTATTTTATATTCAATGTTGTCTGCCATCCATGTTAATCTCTGCTGCAATCCCATTTTTTTTGGCCTTGAAACAAAAGATGAGCACCCAATGATTTCTAACCATGCTCTTCCTTATTTCCTGATTAATTAGTTTCTTTATTCGTACAGGTGGCCAGCATTGTTATTCAACAACTGCTGGTAGATACAGCCGAATGATATTTTTTCTCAATTGGTTGGTTCTTTACATTTTGTGCCAACTGGCAAGGCCTTCTGTTGGGTTATATCTTGAATTCTCAGTTGCTTGCATCCAATCATTTGCATCTGTGTGGGAAATGATGAACAAGTTGCTTGGCATGAACGTACGTAGTACGGCTTGATGATAAATTTGTGAGGGCTTGCACATTTTTCGCAAAAAGGATGTTGAACCTCTACTCTGTACATCAAAATGATGCACACGGATTATTTCATTATATTATTCAATATAATATTACAAAATAATAAATCAATCAATCCGAAGCCACCTTCTTGACGACTAGAGTCGCCACACCAACAAGATTTTTTTTCCGCGGGTGCACACCAACAAGCTTGACGATGGGGTTGCCATGATCAGTGCCGTGTGCACTGACCTCACAACTACGCACATCATATAAATCCGGAGCACCGCTACAGCAGACCCTCAAGGTGCACCATATGCGCACGCTATGAAAGTCGCCGCGGCCATCTTCCACGAAGCCATCTCAGGATAGTGATCAATACATTGACCGTACTAGGCCTACCGTCGATGCCACCACAACGCCCGATGGCATCACTGCCATGTGCACGTTTATCATCACGCACTAACTTTTCTTATTTATTTTAACAAGTTGACTTTCCCAACGACAGTGCTGTTGATCCCACTTGGACGCGTGATGCTAGCTTATTAGTGTTGTAGGGAATATAGTAAAGTGGCCATTGGGTTCGCAATTACCTAATAAAAGATGAATTTGCTATTTGACATATCAGCGCTGTCATTGGAAGAACACGCTTCATGCCAAAATATTGATTTCTCACTGGTATTCATTTATTCAAGAGTAACACAACCTATATCTAGGTTACCAGAAGGTCTATGCCTCCCCGCTCTAGCAACGCAGTCCCCATTACGAAGAAAAATAATTTATATATGATGCCTAACGGCCTAAACTAAAACTTGTTTCGAGTCTTGAACGCATAACCGTGGTGATGACGATCCTAATGTTAAAGAAATATATCAACATGCCTTGTTTTGTAGCTGACCTTTCTCATTTTAACCCCTAATCCGGCCACAAAACCATACTGTGCATGCAAATATAATGTCCCAGATCTTGCATCTCGAGGGTCATCTCAGGTGCATGTTTCACTAATCCAAGTTCTAGTTAGGTCTGATGCATGCTAGCTAGGAGTTGCACCCATATATCACTCACATTATCTAGAGAATCCTGAAAAATGAATAGCCATCAGGGCGGGATTTACAGAGAGTGAATGCAAGAGGCCACCCTTTCATTTCTTTCTAAGCAACAATTTCATGCATGATGGAAAGTAGGCAATGGTTGACCTGTTAAATTCTGAGAGGATGTGTGGTTTGGTAGTACAAACTTGGCAACACACTCCTGGGAAATCTATGTAGTGTCAAACCAGCAAACAGAAACAATTGTTGAGGTATGGGATGGTACCCAGGTTAGTTGTGACTTTAGGAAAACTTTCACAGAAGGTATGATGGAACAGTGGCAGGATCTACTGTCCATTGCATCCAGTTTGAACCTTGGTGTAGAATAGGATCAGCTTAATTCTCTGTAATATGAATCAAACATGGTTTATTCTTCTAAATCCATGTATGCTATTATTAATGTCCGAGGTGTTCAACTTTTGTATCTGCTAGTGGTGTGGGAGCTTAAAGATCTACCCAGAATACAAGTGTTCCTTTGGCTTTTCTCTCAAAATAAGATCCTAACTAGAGATAACCTCAGGAAAAGGGGGATACAAAAACCTTTGGAATGTGAGATGTGTAATTATTGCTAGGGAACTTTGGGAACTGGTATATTAGGTTTTCGATGTTAGGATTACTCATTTTGAATCATTGGCCTCCAAGTGGTTGTGTAATAAGAAGTACTTATATTTAAATGTGGCTACTTCCGCAGTACTTTTGAGCATTTGGAACGATAGAAATGGTTTAGTTTCTAACAGTTGCACCTGGATTAATATTTAGCAGGTGTTGTGTGGGGTTCTTTCCTACCTAAAGGACTGGAAGCTACAATTCAAGGAACTGGAGGGTGGCAGGCTAGGTCAATTCTCGGAGATGCTCATGGCGAAGACCGGAGCGCCTTTGCAACTGGAGCCGGGTTGAGGCGCATCAACTTTGGCTGAATTGCCTCCTGGATGTCGATAGCAAACAAGGCTGGATGTGTCGAGTACCTGAGGAATCACCAGAGCAGGATGGTGGTATCCATGAGGCTCAAATCTCGGCGAGAAGAAAATGAAGAAGTGAAAGCTTGTAAGGAGGTAGTTCTAGTGTTGTCTCCTAGGTGATGGGTGATGCTTTAGAGGGTGTTGATAATGGTTTTTTCATATGTGTTGTGGCCGTAGGCCGTTGAATTTGTTCCCTAGTTTTCATAGCTTTTGGAACCTGTTATGGCTTCCGTCCAGCGTCTGCAGTTCGTGGGTGATGAAAACTGATGCACTAAATGTGGTTTTGTTATGATATAATGGGATCGGACATGATCCCGTTTACTATTTTATATTAAATGTTGTCTGCCATCCATGTTAATTTCTGCTGCAATCCCATATTTTTTTTGCCTTGACATAAAAGATGGGCATTCAACGATTTCTAACCATCCCCTTCCTTAATTGATGATTAGTTTCTTTGAAATTCTCGAACCAGCAGCCTAGTCCATTGCAAAGTCCATTCCGTGATCAATGTTTCTGAGCAATATTATTATGATAGGGAAGATAAACTTGATGTTCAACAAATGTGGGGGCATACCATTAGAAGTTGCTAACACGATTACATGTTAGTCTCGGACAATTTATACCGTTGAGCTATATTAATTTTTCGAAGGCCTAACTTAAGGTGATTATTAGAGTGACCAACTAAAAATGATTAGCCTCAAATATGCTTAGCAATAGAGATTGTGAGGAAAAAATAGCGGTCATCGTGTGACTTAGTACATTGCAATGAGACAGCAAAAAACTTAACATGCATCATTTTCCTTGAAATTGGCTATACAAATCTTGATATTTTCACAATTACAACAAAAATAAGAGGTAAAATTACACAGTAACAACGGTATTCAAAAACGCAGCAAGCAGTTGTTAAGTAGCAAGCATTTCATAAATAGCAAGCATTTAGGAACCTGTTCTGGCTTCCATCCAGCGTCTGCAGTTTGTGGGTGGCGAAAACTGATGCACTGAATGTGGTTTCGTTAATTATGATATAATGGGATCAGAGATGATCCCGTTTACTATTTTATATTAAATGTTGTCTGCCATCCATGTTAATTTCTGCTGCAATCCCATATTTTCTTTGCCTTGATATAAAAGATGGGCATTCAACGATTTCTAACCATCCCCTTCCTTAATTCATGATTACTTTCTTTATTCGTACTGGTGGCCAACATTGTTATGCAACAACTGCTGGCCGGACGATATTTTTTCGTGATTGGTTGGTTCTTTACATTTTGTGCCAACTGGCAAGGCCTTCTGTTGGGTTATAAATCTTGTATTCTCACTTGCCTGCATCCAATCATTTGCATCTGTGTGGGAAATGATGAACAAGTGGCTTGGCATCAACGTACGTGCTACAACTTGATAATGAATTTGTGAGGGCTTGCACGTTTTTCGCAAAAAGGAGGTTGGACCTCTATTCTCTGCATCAAATTGATGTACACGGACTATTTTATTATATTATTCAATATAATATCACAAAATAACATATCAATCCATCCGAAGCCACCTTCTTGGCGACTAGAGTCGCCACACCAACAAGCTTTTTTTCCGCTGGTGCACACCAACAAGCATGACGATGGGGTGGTCATGATCAGTTCCTGACCTGACAACTATGCACATCATATAAAACAGGAGCACCTCTACAGCAGACCCTCAATGTGCACCGTATGCGCACGCTACAAAAGTCGTCTTCCGCGAAGCCATCTCAGGATAGGGATCAACACATTGACTTTACTATGCCTGCCATCGATGTCACCATGACGTCCGACGGCATCACCTGCCTGTGCACGTTCATCATCACGCGCTAATTTTTCTAATTCCCTGCGTACGTTCCTACTTATGGAGTCCTGATAATTGTTTTTTTTTTTGCGGAACACAGTACAACGCAAGCGCTCATATACACGCGCACACACTCACCCCTATGAACGCACGCACGCACACCCTACCCCTATGAGCACCTCCGAGAGACTGAGCCGGCGGGTCGAGTCTTGAGATTGACGAAGTCACCACGGGTGCCTCGCTGTCGACGGGAACGTCGCCTCCCACTGAAGAATATTCCGCCTTAAATGAGAAACACCAGCGTCAAACCTGGGGTTTGAACTCTGGTGGGCTGGGGGTACAACCACCCACCTAACCATCTTGCCACAGGCAAGTTCTCGAGTCCTGATAATTGTTTCTTTGGCTTGTGGATCCACACAAACCAACCACCAGCTGATGGGGGCGACCGCGCGCTGCACGTTCGCAAGTCCAGCGATCCATCCTAGTCACACACGTACGTATGAAGTACCAACGAGACCCGTAGTTCCCTTTTTTATTTTCTTTTTTCCTTCTTTTGGAACGAAAGGATTGAACGTGGCTTAATTTGCTTTCAAAAAAAAATCACGTATTTGTGATGGTCGATCAGAGGATCCTCCACCCGCGCGGCCCCCACCATCGAGGGAACCTTCGCCACACCAGGACGGAGGAATCGCCCGCGCCCTTCTTCACGGCGAGGCCCAGCACGCCTCCCCACTCTCGTCGCCTCAATGTCACTCCCGCTGCCGTCGATCCCTTTGCTTGTCGCATCCTGCTGCCGTGCCCCTCTCGCCCACCGGAATAGTCCGATTCACATAGCACGACCACCACCCATGCAATCCCCTAGATGGCGCCTCCAGGAAGGGGAAAGGAGTAGCAATGCCATCGCCGTCCAAAGGGGGACGCGGCTTCCGCCCGAAGAAAAGGGACGGTAAGGAGGCCACCGATACCTCGACGAGCGCCTTCAAGAAGGAGCACGGCGCCCACGGGTGTCACCGTCAACGTGGCCCTCTCTACGGCCAAGGGTTTCCCCCGGTATCCCAAGTCACCAACCCCAACCACTCTGCACAACACCAAAATCCGGCGAGGACACCGGAGATCCAGCTGGCAGGGAGGCGAGCAAGACGAGAAAGGAGGAGGCTTCTTCCACAGATGCAGCCGGGCCGGCAGAACGGTCCCGCACCGCGACCACGACCCGCCAAACCCACGCAGCCAAATGAGAGGACAGCAAGCACCACGGACGCCACCAGCCATCGGATCGACGTCGTCCCTTCTGCCCGGGGCCGCCGCCCCGAGATCCAAACTCCCCCGCACCAACCTCCGGGAACAACCAAAAAGCGCAGGGACCAAAGCGGCCAACAAAAACTCACCACGCCTTCAGTTCAAAGAAGACACCGACATGGACGACACCTATCGACCACAGACGCATGCCAAGCATACTTGACCAGAGCAGAGCAGATGTGGGAGGGAGGCCAGCCGGCGTCGGGAGGTACTACGCCTGTCCATCTCCGCACCTCACCCGGATCTGTTGGGTCAATGGTCCCCTAACCAGATCCAACACCAGACTCCTACGAGCCTCTGGTACAAATCACCGTTTGAAGCACAGGGCCCACCTCCCATGGAGCACGATGGAGGAGCCGCGCCGACTGGCCTTAGCCCGTCCTCTTCGGACACCAGGAGGGCAGGAGCGGGAGCACTCCCCACGAGAGCGAAGGGTGCGTGTGGAGGAAGCCTCGCTGCCGCTGTCCTCGAAGGGATCACGAGCTTGTGGCCGGCCAACTCAGGCGGCGGCGAGGGTAGGAGGAGAGGAAGGTTTGCGGCGGCTAGGGTTTGGGTCGCCCTAGAGGAGCGACACGGGAGGCACGAGCAATGGGGAAGGAAAGTTTGTTCCCTTTCTCTGAGCTTATCCTAGTGCGGCGAACACGCACTTCCAGCCAAGCTAGCTACCCTATTTTAACCAATCATCCTCAAAAACGATGATGGGTTCACCCGGGGGCAAAGCAGCAAGAGAGGTTTGATAGGATAAAAGATTGCCTATCCAGACGAGTCTTCACGGCTTTCAAAACCGCGACATACTCAGCCTCAGCTATTTCATGTCTATGCTGCTACTTGTCGATGACGTTCTTCCGTCGTCAATATACCGATTGCTACGCTCCGGCTCGACGTCGAACCCTTTCTGCACTTCACAAGTCTCGCTCCGCTGACAGAAGCCCATATGATCTCCTTCTGAACAACCATCACCTGATCATCTCCATCCTCTAGATCAACTGCTCCATGGTCCAGTTGTGCAACTTATGTAAATAGACAATTAGATCTTTACGGAAAGTAGAAGGAGGTACGATATCTAGCAACTGGACCATCCTCTAATGAGATCTTATGTTTAAACTAACTTTTCGTCTAGTGTTATTTTTTTTTGACTAGCACTAGTGTCTCTTTATATAGCACAGGTCCTGGTTACCGTGTTTGACTTCAACACCTAACCTATAGCCTATATACATATTAAACACAAAGTTCAACCGTTTAATGAGTCGTTTGATATGTCCTTTTGTGTGCTAGTGACATGTATTACATGCGCCTACGTGCCACGTACGACATGCATGGGTAACATGGATACATGTACCACAGTCAGTTTGATGCATAATCATCAGATACTCATGCATTTTAGCTCAAATTTGATGCAGTAGTGAGAAAAAAAAAACAAATTGGTGCAACATTAAGGAAGGTAAATACTATATCGCCAATCAATCACATATATTCACAGCAAAAAAAAATTGACTGTGACACAACAAAATATATTACCAATACATAATACAAGCCCCCTGAAAGGCGCCACGCATGCATGCATCTAAAGCCGTGCGGCCACCGTCGGCAGGGAGTAGCAGCACTTCTTGAAGCTATCCATGGTGCGGCTCAACAATGGGACGTAGGCGTCCACGCTCCCGTCGCCCACGAAGGACTTCACGACGTAGATGGCGCCGTCCACCGGCGCAGGACTGTAGCAGGGCCTGAAGAAGAAGGGTGCGCCACAGCCCAAGTCCAGCTTTGAGAACGGGATCGCTAGTAGGCTGTCCAGGTCAACGTTGGTGCTCGGCCGGACCTCGGCCGCCTCCGCCGTCGGCACCAGCTTCTCCTCCTCCACCGCCCCAGAGTTGGCGAAGTCGACGAACGACCTGAAGTAGGCGTCATCCATCCGGGCCACCTCCCGGGATATGAGCTCCACGGCGTACCGCAAAGGGCGGTCCAGCAGCTGCCCCGCCGTCGTCGCCGGCCACGCCCAGAGCACCACACTGCCGGTGTATCCCTCCGGCACCCGCGGGCGGCGCATCCGAGTGCGCCCGTTCACGGCGATGCGGATCCTGGTGGCCTGCCGCCCGTCGAGCTCGCGCGCCTTCGTGATGCACCGCCATAGGTGCGCCGCCAGGCACTGCATGGTCGTGTACGACCCGGCGGGGCCACCCTCCGATACTCGCGACTTGAGCTCCATGATCCAGTCCCGGCTGAAATGCACCTTGTGTACCGCCACCACCTCGTCGCCGGCGTGTACAATGACCTCGCCGCCGCCGCTTCCCGGCTTCTCGTCGCGAGGCTTGACCTCGACGCCACGGTGCTCGAACTTGATCTTCGGCGAGCCCCGTCGCGCGAAGAGCGACGTCCGGTCGTGCACCGGGACGGGGTCGATGGCGACGCCGCGTGTGGCCTGGCCCCACGCGACCATGAAGTTCCACATGGCGGGCCCGTCGGCCACCTTGTGGTGCATGGTGAAGCCCACGACAAAGGAGCCGCAGCGAAACCGCGTGGCCTGGATCAGCATCAGCTCCTCGACGCCGTCACAACTAGGGTACAGGCTCATCACCTTGTTCCCCGCGGCCAGCAGCGCGACGGCGTCGCTGCCCAGCTCGGAGTCGGCCGTCGCCACGACAAACCGCGCGCCGGCGTCGCAGAGCACGATCGCCGGGCGGCCGTCGCTGGCGTCTACGACGAGGCGCCCTGCCCACTCGGGGTACGCGGCCAGCGCCCTGGCGAGCCCCGCCTCGAGGGCGACGCTCGGCGGCGCTGGCGGGTGGAAGGCGTAGACGTAGAAGATGTACTCGTCGTAGTTCACCCTGTCGAAGACACTCAGTGGGATGGCGCCCCCGCGGCTAAGGTGGTCACCGGAGTAGTCAGGCTTCACGGACTTGGAAGAGTGCACGGTGATCTCCATTACTACTCACTAGGACGGACGAGTATGCAGCATATATGCACGGTGATCTCAAATTAGACGACCAGCGTACTCGGCCTGGTCACTCCTCTGGCTATATATATATATGTAACATCTACGGATCAACGGCTATTTTTTTATTCGACAAAGTGAATATATTAATTTTTTTTGACGAAAAGCAGAAATAGTGATGTTTTCATTAATATAGGAGTAAATGAGTACAGAGATGACCAAAAAATTAACAGAAGGAGAACAACGGTTCCATCTCCCAAAGGAGGAGGAAACAACAAACACAAAGACAACACACATCTTCACACAAGGCAGAGCTCCACAACAGAGATTTCGAAGACCTTCAACTTCCATCATCCTCTAACCAAGAAAGTCGAGCGCCTTTAGCTTGCCCGTCTGGTTTCCACCCACCAACACCCCTCAAAGAGATCGTGAGGCGTTCGGAACAAGGTGAACCAAAAATGATCACGATCACTAACCCGGCTTCAGATGTAGAGACCTTGTCGACCAGCACCACCTCCGACGACCAGCAGCTACCACAGATCCCTCCAAACGGTGCCGACACCAAAACGAGGACCTAAGGGGTGAGTGACGCGACACCTCCCTCGTCCGATCCAAAGAGAGAGATATGAGATACATTCATACCAAAGTTCTCCCAAATGGGGAAGAAATGCAACTGCCTCAACGACTAGGGCACACTTCTTTTGGTCTTCTACCCTGGCTTATAGGTCCACAGAAGCAGAAACCGGAAAGAAGTGTCCAGATTCTGATGGGCTTCCTCCCACCGCGAAGCCGCAGTCCTTCAGGCAGCGAGAATCTGCTCCCGACCTGATTCTCGAGCATTTCCCGAGCTTCCACGAAACGGTATGGTCGTTTGCCCTCTTGTTTTCTCGTATTTACGAAAGAAGTGCCACCAGAGAGAATAACGGTTCGGAAAGAAAATAGCAAGCCGTTCGGCATCGCATCATCCTGATCCGAAAGAAAAAAAAGAAAGAGCATCGCTTCGCTCCACCTCCCATCGGCTCGCCTCTGCCCCACCTCGCCTCCACCCCACCTCGCCTCCGCCTCCGCCCCACGAGCTCGACAACGACGACCCCTGCAGTGACCTCCTCCACCGACAGATCGATGTGGACCTCCTCGCAGCCGGTAAGAATCTTTCGTTTTCTCTAATTTAGATGAGATGTGATGCTATTGAGCTAGTAATTTTAGATGAGATGTGATGCTCGAATTTTAGATAATTTTGTACTGTATGTTACATTAGCTACTGGATGTGATTGTGCTACTTTCAATGATGTTAATTTTACTGCTGTGAGTTAAATATATGTGCAAACAAATGAAAAATAGGTGGAAAACACTTAAAAAAGATTACATGATTTGGAAGGGATTGGTCCAACATGTACCGATGCTCGGGCAAGGTATCCTGGTTATCCGCACCCTCCTACAGATAATCATTTCGCATATGATACACATGTACTTCCTCATAAATATTATATTCAAGTTCTAATATTGATGCTACTTGCAGGACAATACTATCTTGTTGACTCTGGATATCCGAACAGAACTGGTTATCTCGCCCCATTCAAAGAGCAACGCTATCATATTCCAGACTTTCAGGGTGCACCTCCACGAAACATGATGGAGAAATTCAACCATCTCCATTCCTCTCTACGAAATGCTATTGAAAGAGCATTTGGAGTTCTAAAGATGAAGTGGCACATTCTGCTGTCTATAACACTTTTTCGCGACCCTGAACGCAAGCGAAGATCATCACCGCCTTCATTTGTTTGCACAACTTCATTCGGGACTGTAAGCTATTCGATGACCATTTTTGACAGTTTTGAGTGAGGCTCATATGTTCACGAGGAAAGTGCATCAGTCACCGTTGGAGGCGCTTCCTCTTCAGCTGATAGCGCTATGGCTACACTACGACAGAGCATCGTTGACAGTTTGGTATAGCTTGGGTGGTTCATTTTATTGTAATTTCAAAATCACTATGACATTTATTTTATTTTGCCATGTATTGAATGATAATATGACACCATGTTTTTATTATTATCTACCTTTTCATATTATTTATTTTTCGGAGCGTAATTCTTTGCTGAGTGTTTTTATACTTTTTGCCGAACGTATTTCTCAGCAGAGTGTTTTTCTATTTCTTTGCCGAGCGTATTTGTGGCCTACTCTTGGTATTATCTGGTTTTCATATTCTGTCTTATAAACCGAGATGTAGGGAGTACTTTCTCATAAATATTATATTCAAATTCTGATATTGATGCTACTTGTAGGAAAATACTATCTTGTTGACTCTAGATATTCAAGCAGAACTAGTTATCCCACCCCATTCAAAGAGCAATGCTATCATGTTCCGGACTTCGAGGGTGCACCTCCACGAAACATGATGGAGAAATTCAACCATCTCCATTCCTCTCTACGAATTGCTATTGAAAGAGCATTTGGAGTTATAAAGATGAAGTGGCACATTCTGTTGTCTATACCACTTTTTCGCTACCCTGAAACGCTAGTGAAAATCATCACCGCCTGTATGTGTTTGCACAACTTCATTCGTGACAGTAAGCTATTCGATGACCATTTTTGACAGGTTTGAGCGAGGCCCATATGTTCACGAGGAAAGTGGATGGTGAGATGCTTCCTCTTCAGCTGATAGCGCTATGGCTACACTACGATAGAGCATCGCTGAGAGTTTGGTAACTTGGATGGTTCGTTTTATTGTAATTTCAAAATCACTATGACATTTATTTTATTTTTCCATGTATTGAATTATAATATGACACAATGTTTTTATTATTATCTACCTTTTCATATTATTTATTTTATTTCTATCTATTGTTCTACTAAAAAATGGCACACGTACGATATCATCGTTTTATTTATTACACATATCAAATACAGAGGTGTTACAGACATCTTACAACTCAACACAACAAATAAGGCAAAACAATAGAAACTCAAAAGATGCCACCTTACGAGTTTCTACAGGCTTCTCCCCACCGTAGTTTCTCCCCACCGAAACTCATAAGCTAGCTTATGGAGAAGCACAAGCCCAAAAGAAGTGTGGCTAGACCACCCACGAATGATGTCATCTTCTGCGCGTGGCCCGGAGCAAGGCATTAGCTCAGCGTTGCATCACACCCACCACAAGAGCGTGGGCCGACTAGACCACCACAGCTCGAGTAGCCCCGCAACTTTGCTGGATAGGGGACACTAGTGGCGGCGACTAAGGTTTCCCTTGGGTCGCCCCGACAAGCGACGCGAGGGACGGGGAAGGGGGGGGGGGGGTTGAGAGGCGAATATATATATATATATATATTAAAATCAATAAGATAGCAGTTAATTCTAATTCTGCACTAACATAAGATACCAGTTACATTCTCATTGCGTACCAACATAATTACAGCGCATTAATTACTGGGATTATATAGAAGAGAGATATCCCGGCGCATTTAATTACTGTGTGTGCGGACCGTTTGGTGACGTGTATATTTGTCGGTAAATACGGCTTAACTAATTAGCACCTCTGCTACTAATTATTTAATTAGTACTCCCTCCGAATATTTTTTTCCTGGCTCTCACCTGCTACTAGTATTAAGTTGTCTAAGGGATAAACTAGAGGCGGATATAGATAGATAAACTAATTAATGATGCCAGATAACTAATTACACTACCAGCTAGCATGCTGGTGGTCGGAGACACTTTACATATTACTGCATGTAATTAAAGATTATGAAAGACATTTCGATACAGAATTTGGACAAGTCTTTGCACGTACCAACAGCAAAAAGAACAACAACTGTTCAGGCGGGGTACAACCTCCGCCTAGCGAGATGATGCATCCAACTAAAACGAAAGGTAACTAAACACCTTGGTCGGCCATGGAGTAGCAGCACTTGTTGAAGGCTTCCATGGTGCGGCCGAACAGAGGCACGTAGGCGTCCACGCTTCCGTCGCCCTCGAAGGATTCCACGATGTACATGAACCCATCCACCGGCACGTTGCTGTATCCGGGCAAGAAGAAGAAGGGCCGGCTGCCGCCAAAGTCCATCTCGTAGAACGGGATCCCCAGCAGGCTGTCCACCTCCACGTTCGGGCTCAGCGTGAGCTCCAGCGAGTCCGCCGTCGGCACCAGCTGCTCCTTCTCCACCCCCCCGGAGCTGGCGAAGTCGATGAAGGATCTGAAGTAGGCGTCGTCGATGCGGGCCACCTCCTGTGAAATGAGTTCCACGGTGTCCCGGAGAGGCCGGTCCACCAGCTCCTGCGCGGTGGTCGTCGGCCACGCCCAGAGCACGACGTTGCCGGTGTACCCCGCGGGCACCTGCGGGCCGCTCATCCGCTTCCGCCCGTTCACGGCGATGCGCATCCTGGTGGTCGCGCCAGCGTCGAGCACGCGCGCCTTGGTGATGCACCGCCAGAGGTGCGCCGCCAGGCACTGCAGCGTGGTGTACGGACGGGCGGCGCCCTCGGACGCCTTTGACTTGAGCGCCGTGATCTGCTCCCGGCTCAAGTGCACCCTCTGTATCAGCACCTCATCGCCGGCGATGCTGCCTCCCGAACCGTTGTTGCTGTGAGGCTTGAACTCGTTGCCGCGGTGGTCGAAGTCGATCCGCGGCGGGTTCCGCGGCGCGAATAGTGAGGTCCGGTCGTGCACCGGGACGGGGCAGATGGCGACGCCGCGGGTGGCCTGTCCCCACGCGAACAGGAAAGTCCAGATGGCGTGCCCGTCGGCCACCTTGTGATGCATGCTGACGCCAATGATGATGGAGCCGCACCGGAACCGCGTGACCTGGGCCAGCAGCAGCTCGTCGGCGCCGTGGCAGCTCGGGAACAGGCTCAGCAGCTTGTCCCCCGTAGTCAGCTGCATGAGGCTGCTGGCGAGCTCGGCGTCGGCCGTCGCCTCCACAAACCGCGCACCGGCGTCGTCGAGCACGATGGCACGGTTGCCGCCGGCGTCCGCGCCGAGCCGCCCGGCCCACTCGCGGTACTCGGCCAGCGCCATGGCGAGCCCCGCCTCGAGGACGTCGTTGGCAGGCGCAGGCGGGTGGAAGGCGCACAGGCCGGTGACGTACTCGTCGTAGCTCACCTTGTCAAAAACGCTGAGCGGGACGACGTCGGAGGAGGGGCCGCCGCGGTCACCGTAGTCAGGCTTCACGGGCTTGGACGAGTGCACGGTGACCTCCATTATGGTGATTTTACCGGGCCGGCCGGCGTCTGGGAGCTCGACAGAAACGGAGAGCTTGCTCTTGGATGGAGAGAACGTGGTGGCCTTTTGGTTTATTTGCAGAACGGATATATATATAAGCTAATCAGGCCACTCAACAGAACATCTTAATCAGGCGACGAGATCCGTAGGTGGAGGGTTTAGCGGGATGGTTGGGGGCGGTGGCGGAGGAGGAGATTCAAGGAGGGCGGGGCGGCAAGGCGAGCGCGGGAACACCGCCGGCCGCGGGTGGCCTCCGCAGGCTCTTAGGCCAGCGGTGGTGGCGGGGAAGAGTCCACGCACCCGCTGTCGGAACCGAGCGCGATCCTATCGGAAACCTCTCGCGCCCTTCTGAAGGATGGCAGAACACAGGCTTAACCTAAAAAAAAATTCTAAATGTGCCTCCCGCCCGGAGGAGATTTATCTATTTTTCTAGTTAAGAGGAGATTTATTGTTTCCAAAGTTTTATACGTTCCATTAATTTCCATACATTTGACCGTCCATGCAAATACATATTAGTGCCACAAATGCTGACTAGTACAAAAGATGATATGTACACTCCGTATATCGTAGTCACTACGGGAGAGCAGGTCATTACCGTGTGTATCAGGCACACGGCAAAGGCCAGAAAACACACGGCAAAGACTTTGCCGTGTGCCGCACACGATGACGAATGCACGGCGACAACTTGCACGGTAAAGAACTCTTTGCCGTGTGCCAAATATCGGGGCACACGGCAATGTTAAAAGGTGGGTCCCACCGCCACTTGACGCCGACGGCGGACGTTGACGGCAGGCTGGTGACAAGTGGGACCCGCGGGTCGATCTTTGCCGTGTGCAAACACACGGCAAAGACCACCCTCTTTACCGTGTGCTACACACGGCAATGTCCACTGACACGCGGGCCCCACGCCCATCCTTTACCGTGTGCCGCACACGGCAATGGGTGGCCAAAGTGGCAGCTAGCCAAGCCTTTACCATGTGTTTGCACACGGCAAAGAGTAACCCTGGGGCAAAAAAAAGATTTTTTCATTTTTTGGGGCAATCCTGCATATTTAAAAATATCACAGACCCATATATATTTGACAGATCTTTCAATGTGTCAAATTCACAACCACATTTTACATAATGCATCATGGACAACTCACAGCATGAGCAAGGCCAAGGATCACAGGGAATCCGATAAACTCACCTGGAATTGCAACCAAGACTACTGCCATGGCTCAGGCTTGGTGAACCGGCGGCCAGCAGCAAGTGCGAAATTAGAGGAGGTAGCGGCAGGCAAGGCCAGCGGGTCTACAACCGCACGCTCGAGGCGCGGGAGACCTAGCTATGTCCACAGGTTGTGAATGCCACCGGGATGTCGCGGGTACCGACAAGATCAATGGTGAGCCAGGGCTCGACTTCAGTGAACAAGACCTCATATATTGCCTCAAGATAAATCCTACATGAACCTGGGTGATCATGTGAGCGGAGTCCTATGCTCATGGCAGAGGAAGAAAACTCGTGGATGAGCGGAGTGGGCGGCGGCCGAAGCAGCAGGTTGGAGGAGGCAAGCGCAACCCATGGCTGCTTCATGGAGACCGGCCGGCAGGGTCGGCCGGCGAACCACGACGCCGGCGGCTGCTCGAGATGCGATCCACGACCATGGCGCCATGACGGGAGCGGAGCGGCCGGACCGGGGCGAGGAGTGAAAGGGGGAGAGCAGGAGAAGCGTGTGGTGGAGCTGCCGGACGGTGGGGTGGGCGTGGAGCGCTGCCAAGAGCGGCGGCCGATGAGTGTTGGCAGAGACGACCACGATTTACATCGTGTCGAGCACGAACTGGTGGGAGAAACAACCTAACCTAACAGACCAAACAGGCCTAGCTTCTCTTTTCCTATACCTTGTCTTTGGGCCGGACGAAAACTTAATTTGATAAAAGAAAAAAACGAGCTTCTCGGGCCGGACCGAGCCGAGCCAAGCTCGGCCCGAGCTCGCCGCGGTCCAGGTTTGCCAGCTCGGCTCGGTCAAATTTGCTGACGGGCCAAGCCTGACTCGGGGCGAGCCCAACAAAACTCGGGCCGAGCCCAAAAGCTCGGTCAGAACGTCCAGCCTGAGATATGACCAAGCTGAAAAAGCTAGGAAGGCATACACGTGATCTAGAACTATATAACATCCACTTGGGTCACCGTATGACCCCAGGAACACCATAGATGTAACAAACAACTAAAGTACTAGACGACCAATAGAAATATCAGCAGTAGCAAGAATAGGAAGCTCGGCAGCAAACATGAGCAATAGTCACATTTTAAGTTCAGAAGGAATGCATAAAAAGCCCAGGAGCACCTAACTCCTACAAAATCAAGCCGTCCATTACACAGTCACTAGCATTAAGCACTAGTGAGCAACCCAATTCTTTACTTAGTTCCCATGTATAGGTCTTTTGCTTTCTCAGTTTTTGAAGGGCTGTTTCTATTTTACTCCTTTGACACCCCTGATCTGTTCTGTAAAACCTTGTAAGTGTTTGTTGGGTGCTTCTCTCTAGCACCATGCTTTAATTGAAAATCCAACCGTAGGGGTTTCCCCTTCGGTAATGCCCTTCAAAAAAAAAAAAAAGCAACCCAATTCTGAACTAAACAACCAGCAAAACGAAATCTGAACTGAACACGGAAAGAATAATCGATCACATCTATCTGCACTATTTTAGTTTTACTTCAAACCAATAGTTATCGTCGCCAGAAGAAGATCCACGCATCGAATAATCAAACTGGTTAACCCGCTAAAAGTCCTGATACTATGCAGTTGTGAGTTCGACTATGAATCTACAGCAAGAGCGAAGCAATAAGTTCCCCACGCATACACTACCGTAGCCACGGATCGATGATCTGATGCAACAAATTTCTGAGACCGGCTTGAGATTTTGCTTTTCCAACCCAGGCTCACCTCACGTCGACGCCGACGAGCTTGGGCGCGATGATCTCGTTGATGTTGCGGAAGGCGGTGAGCACGCCCTTCCCTCCGTAGACGGACTTGTCCCCGTCGCGGAGCTCGAGGACCTCGTAGAGGCCCCGCTGGGCATGGCGGAGCAGTGGAGGCTGCAGTCCCTGGCGACGAGGTCGACCTCGACGGTGGCGTTCCTGCGGCTGTCCACGATCTGCCGCGTGCGGATCGACCGCACGGCCTTCGCCGCGGGAGCAGACGACGCCGAGAGCGCCGCACGGACGGAGAAGACGGGGCGGCCGGCGCGGTGCGGGGTAGCGGCGGCAGCCGCGGCGGGCAGGAGGGGCTTGGAGGGGAGGAGGAGCTTGTGGCCCATCCTGAGAGGTTGCGACGCGATGGCGATCTGGATCTGAGAGAGGGGATGATGGTGGTGTGGTGAGAGGGGATCGGGGAGAGGGAGAGAGAGTGGCGAATGGCGAGGTGAGAGGCGGCGGCGATCTAGATCTGGCGTCGCTTCGCTCGTTCCAGAAGACTCTGAGAGAGGTAGGTGAGGGTTTGGTCGATGCAGCGCTTTGATACCATCGTTGGATCCAACTATCCAAGGAAACGGATGATTCTGATCTCGTCCACGTCAGCGATCCGTGGGAGGCGGCTTTCTGACATCTTATACATCTGATACGTCTCCGACGTATCTATAATTTGAATTACTTTCAGAAAATCGCATAAAGTCATTTAAATATGGAAATTAGATAGAAAGCGAGAAAAATACTTATATTTGTGGATGATCCATCAAATATGAACTACTTTGTGTGAAAATTGGATGGGTGACATTTTGCATCATAGTTTGTGTACTTGCTTCACAAAAAAAAGTCATTTTTGACACTTAGAAAATAAAAAATGAAATTTCTAAAGATAATTTGAAAAAACTCAGTTCAGTAACATTGTTGCCACTACCAAGATACACCTACATGTCAAATATGGGCACATTATCACAAACTGTGGCACGGGAATAGTCATATCTTGGTCGTTTGACTTGAAACATATATATGTTTAGAGATGATAGACCTTTTCGTGAAGCAAATTTTTGTAATTTCTGTCAAAAATCAAGTCTATCATTTTTCCTATCAACTAGTACACATAAGAGGACTCCAGCCAAAGGATTTAATTTTTTGAGTTTTTCTTCATTTTCTTTGAGTTTTTCAAAAAAACAGATCAAATGGTCGGCATGGCTATTCGTTGAAAGAGGTCAAGTTATTCAAAACTATCGACGTTTCTATGATATAATCACTAATTTTGTAGCTTAAATGACTTTTGGAAAAAATTCAGTGTAGTTCAAATTTGAATTACTTTCGGAAAATCGGCATAAAGCCACTTAAATGTGCGAAATTAGATAGAAAGCGAGAAAAATCCTAATATTTGTGGATGATCCATCAAATATGGACTACTTTGTGTGAAAATTGGATGGGTGCCATTTTGCATCAAAGTTTGTGTACTTGCTTCACAAAAAGAATCATTTTTGACACTTAGAAAATGAAAAATGATATTTATAAACATAATTTTAAAAAACTCAGTTCAGTAACAGTGTTGCCACTACCAAGATACACCTACATGTCAAATATGGGCACATTATCACAAACTGTGTCGCGGGAATAGTTATATCTTTATTACAAATTGATAAAAAAAGTAAAAAAAATGAAAATCGGTCTTTGCCGTGTGCAATTTCGATAAAGGATGAAGCTTTTTTGCCGTGTACAAACACACGACAAAGAATAAATCTTTGCCGTGTGCAAACACATGATAAAGACATGCCGTGACCGCTCCGTCCGCGCTACCGTTTAATGGACACGTGTCCATTTTCTTTGCCGTGTGTCTCTCTTTACCGTGTGCTTTTCTATTTCTTTACCGTGTGCCCAACGTTGTCGTGTGTTTTTTATGCTACTTTACCAAAGATCTCTTTGCCGTGTGCCCAATATTTGGCACACGGTAAAGAGACGCTCTCCCGTAGTGAGTGCTTTTAGGGGTAAAATTGGAAGGATCACGAAAAAATCTCTACTAGGGCATGACTGTAGGAATAGGAATAGGTAGTAGGAAAAAAACATCCTACGCATAAACTGCAATATCTAATCTATGAAAATGCATAAGAAGATAAATCTAGATCTAGCTCTATACCGATAACCTGTAGCGGAATTAGATTTTCCAGGGGCGATGGGGGGGTGTAGGGTGGGGGCGAGGGGCTAGATGCCTAGATCCCCCCTCCCCCAAATCGCCAATGATGAAACTGGCGATGATCACCAATCCAACAGTGCTTCGCCATCCAGGAAAGACAAGGCAGATAACTAGCAGCCTAACGGCACATACATTGAGCAAGAGAGCATGGATCATGACATCCCTTATTCTCGATGCTCTGCATCGGAATCGGATGACGATGGTTTCCATGAAGAAGTTGATGAGGAGTGATTCACGACCAAGGAGGCCGAAGATTACAAGAAGGAAGTAGTAGTACTCATAGTAATGGAGCTTTAAAATTTTTCTACATCATCTAATAGTCAACTAATCTATCATTCATCAAGATGAAGACAGCCACGCGGAATAGCTTCTGGACAAGCGAATCAAAAAGAAAAGGTAAATAACCACACTATTGTCCAGTTCTATGGGTGAATGAGATCTTGAACAGCCCATTCATTTTTTGTGGCAAATCGAGTAACTAAATATACTCGTCCAGATGATAAAATCTAGCCTGGAGCTCTTGAACAGCCCATTCATTTTTTGTGGCATGTACTTACTTTCCTATACCAAATCCATGAAGAAGAACAACATCGGCGGCAGTGCCCACTAGATCTCAGCGGTCTCCACCATCGCCCCGACGTGCTTGTTGTTCGTTGTCGTCTGGTCCGGGTGCCCGAACCTCCCCGCGGCGACGGCGTAGCACCCGAGTACGTACACGAACACGAGGAACACGAGGCCGAATAGCTGGAAGTTCGCCAGCTGCTCGGCGCGCTCCAGGGCGGCGCCGTCGCGGCACTCGACGTGGGCGTCGGCCCCCGGGGCGGCGAAGCTTCTGGCGCAACCAGCAGGGAGCGTAGGACCGTACAGGGTGAACCCAGTCTGGAAGAACCAGAGGCCCTGCACCGCGATGAGGACGCCGACGCCTAGGTCGGCGGGTAAGCTTGCTGGCAGGAGCGCGCCGAGGACGATGGCGGCGATGCAGAGGCCGATGAGGAGGAGGAGGAGGTGGTGGTAGTAGCCCTCCAAGCCCGCGTGGGTGGTGGAGTGGAAGTAGAAGAGCACGAACTCCGACGTGAAAGCGCTTGCAAACACCAGGCTCAGCGCCGCATCCGAGAGCGGCGGGTATCTGCAGTCAGGTCACGATCGCCGTTGCTGAGTTTTCTTATTAAGGCGTCGTGCTCGCGCGCGAATTGTATACCAAGATGGGTGAGTGACTGACCTGGTTTTGTGGGAGAGGAGAGCGAGCGCGCCGAAGAGGAAGAAGATGAGGAGCATGCCGGCGTGCTCGAGGCCGTTGAGGTGCGCCGGGTCGACCCCGCGGCCGGTGAGGACGCGGAGCGGGTTGGAGTAGAACAGCTCCATGCACAGGTCTAGGAAGGCTCCGCCGGTCACAACGTAGAGCTCCAGGAGCCGCAGCCCCGCCGAGGAGAAGGGGCTCCAGGCGCGAACGCGGAACGTGGAGGGGTCGTCGGCGAAGCGCGCGATGGACGCCCACACCCTCCACAGGCCCACCGCCAGCAGCAGCGAGCCCGGCAGCGCGTGCCCCACGAAGTCCCCCATCGACCGTCGATCGCTGCGACTCGGCCGGCCTTGATCGGGTCCGGGTGGGATGAACCTTCTGTTGCAAACGATAGCAAAGAAACGACGAAGTGCGGAACGATCAAACCAATGGGGACACGAGATTTTAACGTGGAAAACCCCTCCAACAATGGAGGAGAAAAAACCATGGGCGCCAGCCAGCAATACTTCACTATATCGGGTGAGGTTACAAACGCCGTGGGTTTACAATGTATGGCTTACCCCAAAACGGCGGCTTACAAGAGGAATATATAATGCATAAAACCCTAGGTCGGCTGCAGTCCAACCCGGAATCAATCCCACCGCGGCGGTACTACCGCTATAGGCGGTAGTACCGCTGGGGTGGGCTGGTTCGGCTCTTCCCACCTCAGCGGTACCGGCGGCGGTACCGCCAGCGGTACCAGTCGGTACCGGACAAGTGCGTCAGACGGCCATTCTGGCGGTAGCGGCGGCGGTAGCGGTGGCGGCAGCTCTCGAGCGGTAGTACCGCTTAACCCAGCGGTACTACCGCTGGAATTTGGAACACCATAAAACAACACTCCACCTTGAGACAAATTCCATCTTGTAGCATGAAAAGAACCTTCACCCTGAAAACAACAAAGAAACACCTTCGGCGCCAAATAGCCTCTTGGGCTAGACAGTGATACCAACTAAGCCCGAGCAAAGCTCGAACTTAGTAACAGGAACTGGCTTTGTCATCATATCAGCAGGATTATCATGAGTACTTATCTTGCATACCTTCAGTTTACCTTTTGCAACAACATCACGCACATAATGGTATTTGACGTCAATGTGCTTTGTTCTCTCATGGAACATCTGATCCTTGGTAAGGTAAATAGCACTCTGACTATCACAAAACAGGTTAATGCAAGTATCATCTCCACAAAGCTCAGCAAACAAACCTTTCAGCCAAACCGATTCTTTACATGCTTCAGCAATAGCCATGTACTCTGCTTCAGTGGTAGACTGGGCAACAACGATTGCAACGTTGCCCTCCAACTCACGGCACAACCACCAAGCGTGAACACATAACCTGTGAGGGATCTCCTCTTATCCAAATCGGCAGCAAAATCTGAATCCACATAGCCTACGAGTCCCTCATCAGTCTTGCCGAACTTGAGGCAAGCATTGGATGTGCCACGAAGGTACCTGAAAATCCACTGAACAGCCTTCCAATGTTCTTTACCAGGATTAGCCATATATCTACTAACCAAACTCATAGCATATGATAAATCTGGACGTGAGCAAACCATGGCATACATTAAAGAACCAACAGCACTAGAATATGGAACTCTAGACATGTACTCAAAATCCTCATCCGTACTAGGACATTGTTCAGCTGACAATTTAAAGTGAGGAGCAATAGGAGTACTAACAGACTTTGCATCATGCATGTTAAAACGATGAAGAACTTTCTTAATGTAATTTTGCTGACTAAGAAACAACAAACCAGAATTTCTGTCACGGGTAATCTCCATACCTAGAATTTTCTTAGCAGCACCAAGATCCTTCATCTCAAACTCGCTACTCAACTGTGACTTGAGAGCAGCGATATCTTTCTTGCTCTTGGCAGCAATCAACATATCATCAACATATAATAACAGGTATATAGGTGATCCATTAACAAACTTAATGTACACACAGCTATCAAATTCAGACCTCTTAAAGCCATGTGACAACATAAAAGAATCAAACCTTTTATACCACTGACGAGGAGATTGTTTCAAACCGTATAAGGACCTTTTCAACTTACACACAAGATCCTCCTTACCAGGCACTATGAACCCTTCTGGCTGGTCCATGTATATCTCCTCCTCCAACTCTCCATGCAGAAACGCAGTCTTTACATCTAACTGCTCAAGCTCAAGATCACGCATAGCAACAATACCAAAGAATGTACGAATTGAACTATGCTTAACAACTGGAGAGAAAACATCATTATAATCAACACCTGGAATTTGACTGAAGCCTTTTGCAACTAACCTTGCCTTAAACCTCGGAGGCTCGCTAGGAGATAAACCCTCCTTTCTCTTGAAGATCCACTTACAGCGGACTGCCTTCTTTTTCTTAGGCAAGCGCACAACTTCCCATGTGCCATTCTTATCGAGTGACTGCATTTCTTCTTGCATAGCAGCAAGCCACTTCTCGCGGTCACCGGAACCAATAGCTTCAGTATAGGTGGACGGCTCATGTCCGTGCTCCACCTGTTCTGCACAACTCAGAGCATAATCAACAATGTTACACTCTTCAATTAAACGTGGTCGAGGACCACAATTCCTCCTGTTCCTACGAGCAGCAATAGACTGTTGTGGCTGCAAAACAGGGGGTGAGTTCTGAACATTATTATTATCAGAATCAGAAGAATCAGAATCATCAGAACCAGCAGAATCAGGATCAGAATCATCTGAAGTAGCAGCACCATCATTGTCAACAGTGACATTTTCATTTTCAACAGAGTGCTCCACCTCGACACGAACCTGCTCCTCAGAAAAATCTGGCAAAACATCTGAGGACAACTTATCAAAGTACATAACAGATTCATTGAAAACAACACTCCTGCTCATAAAAGCCTTTAGTTTCGGGATTCCACAACTTGTATCCTTTTACACCCGAACCATAACCAATGAACACACACTTAATAGCTCTCGGCTCTAACTTTCCATTATCAACATGAGCATAAGCAGTGCAGCCGAAAACTTTAAGTTGTGAATAATCAGCAGGAGTACTGACCATACCTCATGGGAGTTTTCTTGTCGAGGGGAATAGATGGTGACCTGTTTATCAAGTAGCAGGCGGTGGCAGCCGCCTCAGCCCAAAAACGCTTACTCATGCGAGCGTTGGAGATCATGCAGCGAGCCTTGGAGATGATGGTCCTGTTCATCCGCTCCGCTACACCATTCTGCTGAGGCGTGTACGGGATGGTGAGGTGCCTGACAATGCCTTCTTTCCTGCAATAATCATTAAAGGCATTCGAACAAAATTCGCCACCATTGTCAGTACGAAGTAATTTCACCTTCCTTTCTGTTTGCCTTTCAATCATAGCTTTCCACTCTTTAAAAGCAGCAAACGTATCATCCTTATTTTTCATGAAATAAGGCCAAACTCTTCTAGAGTAATCATCAATAATGGTAAGCATATAACGAGCACCACCATAAGAGGGCTTACGAGATGGCCCCCAAACATCAGCATGTACATAATCAAGTGTACCTTTGGTGGTGTGACAGAAGCATTAAACTTAACTCTTGTGTGCTTACCGAAAATGCAGTGTTCACAGAACTGCATCTTACCCAAACTGCATCCTTGCAGCAAGTCTCTCTTGATCAATTCTGCCATACCAAGTTCACTCATATGTCCAAGACGCTTATGCCAAAGGTTAGTTTTACTAGCGTCATCATGAGAAACAGCAGCAACAGTACCAGATAACGTGCTACCTCTAAGAACATATAACTTAGCAGAATTCATATCACCAACCATAACTATGAGAGAACCTTTTGATACCTTTAGGAGTTTATTTCCTCCTTTGTACTTGTACCCGTCACAGTCAAGGGTACTGAGCGAGATCAAATTTCTTGCCATGGTTGGTATGTGTTTCACTCCCGTCAGCGTGCGTGTCATACCGTCATGTGTCTTGACCTGAACGGAACCAACGCCAACAATGTTGCATTGCTGGTCGTTCCCCACACGCACGAAATCTCCAGTCTGCACTAACTCATAAGAACTGAACCAATCTTTGTTACAGCAAATATGAAAAGAACATGCAGTATCTAGAATCCATTCATCCTGACGAGAAACACATGCAGCTAAAACAGCTAGGCATTCGCCATCAGAACTACCATCAACAACAGAAGCCTCACCGGTATCATTACCTTCATTATTTTTCGGTTGGTAAGTACCTTTTCTTTTCTCCTTGTTCTGCAACTTCCAACAATCATCAATGACATGATTAGATTTCTTACAATACCTGCAGAACTTGTCACGGCCTTTAGACTTTGAGCGACCTCTGTCACCCTTGCTCTTGTCTCTGTTGTTGTTGTGGTAGTGGTTATCTCGCTGCTCAGGCCTCCCTCGGACCTGCAAAGCATCGCCCTTGGAGGACGACGACTCCTCTTTCTGTACCATACCTTTCATCTTTTCCCTGGCAAGCAGGGCCTCATATACTTCCGCGGTGGTTAGTTCATCACGGCTTAACAGTATGGTATCACGAAAATTTGCAAAGGAATTTGGCAGCGAGCATAGAAGTAAAAGTGCTAGATCTTCATCATCGTACTTTACCTCCATCGACACTAGGTCAGAAACGATCTCCTTAAAGATCGATAAGTGATTCATTACCGAACCACCTTCTTGCAACTTGTGCGTGAACAACTTCATCTTCACATGCATCTTGCTGGTGAGATCTTTGGACATGCAGATCGACTCCAGCTTAGCCCACAGTGCCGCTGCGGTTTTCTCCTGGAGTACTTCTTGCAGAATATCATTAGATAGATGAAGTTGAATAAGCGATAAAGCCTTACGGTCTTTCCGCTTCTCATCGGCGGTCCATGCCGCCGCATCCTTGTCGCCGAATTTCTCCAGCGCCTCGTCAAGATCATTGGACTGTGCGAGGATCGCACGCATCTTGACCTGCCACAGCGAAAATCTCGTCTTGTAGTCCAGCGCCGGTAGATCGAACTTCATCGATGCCATCCAAAACCCTAATCTGAAAACAGATCTGAAACAGGGCTCTGATACCACTTGTTGCAAACGATAGCAAAGAAACGACGAAGAGCGGAACGATCAAACCAAAGGGGACACGAGATTTTAACGTGGAAAACCCCTCCAACAAAGGAGGAGAAAAAACCACGGGCGCCAGCCAGCAATACTTCACTATATCGGGTGAGGTTACAAACGCCGTGGGTTTACAATGTATGGCTTACCCCAAAACAGCGGCTTACAAGAGGAATATATAATGGCATAAAACCCTAGGTCGGCTCACTAGTAGAAAAAGGACTTTTGGTCCGGAGTACTGTTTTGCCATTAGCCCCGGTTCAGGCAAAAACCGGGACCAGTGCCTGGCACTGGTCCCGGTTCGAGCTGCCAGGGCCCCGTGGGGCATGGTCCCGGTTCGGTTGGGGGCATTGGTCCCGGTTCATGCCAAGAACCGGGACCAAAGCTCCAGAGCCGGACCACGTGGCATGCCGCGGAGCTTTGGTCCCGGTTCGTGCCAAGAACCGGGACCAATACCCCTCCCCTGCCTATATATTGTTGCCCCCACCCCCCTCTCTCCTCTGTTTTTTTTTCCTGGATTGGTGGGAAGTGGGGGTGCTAGTTTTTTTTCTCTTTGCCACGCACAAGATGTGTTCGATGAAATGCCCGACCCGCACCGAGGTTAGCAACTTTATCCTTTTCGTCTGTAATTGATACAGAAATATTGCACGTGTCGATGTACGGTGGTCATTTCACTATTCAAGATGTTATTGTAATGGTATTTGATAAACTTAATTATATATATGATGCAGATGGATGCACGGATGCGATGGATGTACGGCGAACGACGCAGTTCCGAGTTTATTGCAGGCCTGCATAAATTTCTCGATGTGGCTGAGGCAAACAAAGTGAATAATTTTATGCCTTGTCCATGTGAGAAGTGTCGGAACGTCAGGGAGTACTCTGACCCGAGAACCATTCAAGACCACGTGATTCGGAAAGGTTTCATGCCCAGCTATAATTGTTGGACCAAGCACGGAGAAAGAGGGGTTACGATGGAAGACAATGAAGAAGAGGAGGATGATGACAACTATCCTATGTTCCCTGAGGAATGCGGTGATACTGTTATGGAAGACGTTGAAGAAGAAAGAGGTGAACATCGGGCATCAGATGAGCCCGCTGATGGTCTTGGTGGGGTCATTTCTGATGCAAAGCGAGAATGCGATACAGAAAAGGAGAAGCTAAAGTTGGAGGCCATGCTTGAGGATCACAAAAAGTTGCTGTACCCAAACTGCGAAGATGGCAGCACAAAGCTCGGTACCACACTGGAACTGCTGAAATGGAAGGCAGAGACTGGTTGTTCTGACAAGGGATTTGAGAAGTTACTGAAAATAATGAAGCCGAAGCTTCCAAAGGATAACGAATTGCCCGAGACTACATACGAAGCAAAGAAGGCTATCTGCCCTCTAGGATTAGATGTGCAGAAGATACATGCATGCATTAATGACTGCATCCTGTACCGCGGTGAGTACGAGAACATGGATAAATGCCCGGTATGCAATGCACTGCGGTACAAGATAAGACAAGATGACCCTGGTGATGTTGAGGGCGATGACGAGCCCCCCCGGAAGAGGGTTCCTGCTAAGGTGATGTGGTATGCTCCTATAATACCACGGTTGAAACGTCTGTTCAGAAACAAAGAGCATGCCAGGTTGTTGCGATGGCACAAAGAAGAGCGTAAGAAAGACGGGAAGTTGAGACACCCCGCCGATGGGTCCCAGTGGAGAAAAATCGACAGAGAGTTCCCGACATTTTCAGATGACGCAAGGAACTTAAGATTTGGTCTAAGTACAGATGGCTTTAATCCTTTTGGGGAGCAGAGCTCCAGTCATAGCACTTGGCCCGTGACTCTATGTATCTACAACCTTCCTCCTTGGTTGTGCATGAAGCGGAAGTTCATTATGATGCCAGTGCTCATCCAAGGCCCGAAGCAACCCGGCAACGACATTGATGTGTACCTACGGCCATTAGTTGATGAACTTTTGCAGTTGTGGTCCGAACCAGGTGTACGTGTGTGGGATGAGCACAAACAACAGGAATTTGACCTACGAGCGTTGCTGTTCGTAACCATCAATGATTGGCCTGCTCTTAGTAACATTTCAGGACAGTCAAACAAGGGATACAATGCATGCACGCACTGTTTAGATAAGACTGAAAGTATACATTTGGGAAACAAGAATGTGTACCTGGGGCATCGTCGATTTCTTCCGAACGGTCATGCCGTAAGAAAGCCCGGCAAGCATTTCAACGGTGAGGCAGATCGCCGGAAGAAGCCTAACCTCCCTGATGGTGATGTTATATATGACATGGTCAAGGATTTAGAAGTAATCTTTGGAAAGGGTCCTGGCAGTCTATCTGTTCCGAATGACGCTGACAACCACGTACCCATATGGAAGAAGTGCTCTATATTCTGGGAGCTACCCTATTGGAAAGTCCTAGAGGTCCGGTCTTCAATCGACGTGATGCACGTGACGAAGAATCTTTGCGTGAACCTGCTAGGCTTCCTGGGCGTGTATGGGAAGACAAAAGATACACCGGAAGCACGGGCAGACCAGCAACGTATGAAAGACCCATACAACAAGCAGACGGATAAAGGGCGTAAATACTTAAGCAGATACGCTCTTACCAAAGCAGAGAAGGAAATCTTTTTTGAATGCCTGAGCAGTATCAAGGTCCCGGCTGGCTTCTCGTCAAATATAAAGGGAATAATAAATATGGCAAAGAAAAAATTCCAGAACCTGAAGTCTCATGATTGCCACGTGATTATGACGCAGTTGCTTCCGGTTGCATTGAGGGGGCTTCTACCGGAAAATGTTCGAGTACCCATTGTGAAGCTATGTGCATTCCTCAATGCAATATCTCAGAAGGTCATCGATCCAGTAACTCTACCAAGTTTACAGAAGGCTGTGGTCCAATGTCTTGTCAGCTTCGAGTTGGTGTTCCCCCCATCATTCTTCAATATTATGACGCATCTCCTGGTTCACCTACGCGACGAGATTGCCATTCTCGGTCCTGTATTTCTACACAATATGTTCCCCTTCGAGAGGTTCATGGGAGTCTTGAAGAAATATGTTCATAACCGTGCTAGGCCAGAAGGAAGCATCTCAAGGGGCTATGGAACAGAAGAGGTCATTGAGTTCTGTGTTGACTTTATTCCTGACCTTAAGCCGATTGGTGTTCCTGAATCGCGGCATGAGGGGAGACTGAGTGGAAAAGGCACGCTAGGAAAGAAAGCACTGATATGTAGGGACGGGCATTCTTTAACTCAAGCACACTACACAGTTCTACAAAGTTCCACCTTCGTGGCTCCGTATATCGAGGAACACAAGAATTATGTACGCTCCAAGAACCCGGGGAAGGATGACTCCTGGATTAAAGAAAAACACATGGAGACCTTCGGCAGTTGGTTGCGATTACAGCTCATGAATGACACCACTGTCGGAGATCAGCTCTACTTGTTGGCCGCGTCACCATCTTCGACTGTATTGAATTTCCAAGGGTACGAGATAAATGGGAATACATTTTACACGATCGCCCAAGATAAAAAGAGCACCAACCAGAACAGTGGTGTCCGCTATGATGCAACAAACGACGATGGGCAAAAGGACACATACTATGGTCGCATAGAGGAGATATGGGAACTTGACTATGGACCTACTTTTAAGGTCCCTTTGTTTCGGTGCAGTTGGGTCAACATGAATGGAGAAGGGATAAAGGTAGACCAGCTGTACGGGATGACAACAGTGGATCTCAAGAATCTTGGTTGTTACAAGAACGAACCATTCGTCCTAGCCAATGATGTGGCTCAGGTTTTCTATGTGAAGGACATGTCCTCCAGACCGAAAAAAAGAAAAAACAAGCAAACGAATACCGAAAAAAAGAAAAAACAAGCAAACGAATACGATGAGCCAAAGCGTCACGTAGTTCTTTCAGGGAAAAGAAACATCGTGGGAGTCGAGGACAAGACAGACATGTCAGCAGATTATGATAAGTTTGATGAAATTCCGCCCTTCACAGTGAGAACTGACCCAAGCATCCCGTTAAATAATGAAGATGCTCCATGGTTACGGCTGAAGCGATCATAGGCCAGGGACATACGCGAAGAAGGGTTCATGGCTTTTATGTAAATCAATGTAATGTATTAAACCTTTATGTGATGTGTAGTAATGTATTAAACCTTTATGTGGTGAAACACGCGTGGTAGGTGGTTGTCGGCTCCCACACCTCCCGTGGGAACCTCTCAAACCTCAGCTTCGACCGTCCAAACACAGTTCCCCCTGCATACAGCCCGACGGTGGCTCGTGAGTTTGAGCGCCACTTCGATCCAAGCAGCGGTAAGACGTCTCTGATGATCTACAACCGTCCGGCAAGACGTCTCTGATGATCTGCAACCGTTTGGAACGGTCGCAGGTCATCAGAGACGTCTTGCCACTGGTTGCCCAAAGATGCCTCTCCGAGTGACGCTGGAATGTTTTGTGTTTGAGCACCACTTCGATCCAAGCAGCGGCAAGACGTCTCTGATGATCTACAACCGTCCGGCAACACATCTCTGATGATCTGCAACCGTTTGGAACGGTCGCAGGTCATCAGAGACGTCTTGCCGCTGGTTGCCCAAAGATGCCTCTCCGAGTGACGCTGGAATGTTTTGTGTGAGTGAGTAACTTGTCTGAGGAGGGCGGTTATATATAGGGTACGTGTGCTTCTTTAGTCCCGGTTGGTAACACCAACCGGGTCATGTGGCTCACGAAGTGGTCGTGATACTGCTGATCCAACAGCTCACAATCCCTCAAAAGAAACACACCCCTGATCCAACGTCTCACAAGCGCTTGAAAGAAACACACGATCCGTGTGCTTCTTTAGTCCCGGTTGGTAACACCAACCGGGTCATGTGGCTCACGAAGTGGTCGTGATACTGCTGATCCAACAGCTCACAATCCCTCAAAAGAAACACACCCCTGATCCAACGGCTCACAAGCGATTGAAAGAAACACACGATCTGTGTGCTTCTTTAGTCCCGGTTGGTAACACCAACCGGGACTAAAGACGGGCTTTGCGGTCACGACACGTGTCCTCCCCCAGCGCTTTCCTGGGCACCTGTCCTCCCCCAGCGCTGCCCTGGAGGTCTTTATATATTGTCGCCGACGGGGTAAACCCTAATCCACCATTCCTAGCCACGAACGCATCGTCTCCACGAGATGGATCCGCCACGCCCGCCGCAGCGCCTTCTGGACGAGGTCGAGCGTGCTCGGCAGAGCGCGCTTGGGCGCAACCGCGGGAGTCTATCCCGCCGTATGCCCACGAGCCCGGCGTGGAGAGGAATGCCCAGCTACCGGCCTCCTGCTCCACCAGGTGCCGCCGCACCTCCACCTGGCGCCGCTGCACCTCCACCAGGCGCCGCCGCTCCTCCCGCGGAGGAGGAGGAGGACGACGACTTCGACTGGAGCGACGACGGGGAAGAAGGTTGTGGGTTGCAGATACAGGAGGCCATGGAAGCCTCCTTCCAGTCTGTCCGCGACTACCCTGTCCAGCGAGCCAAGACTTCCTACCAGCTCAAGGCGAAGGAGGCTTCCGATCTGGATTGGGCGCTGAAAGACTCATCCTCCATGGATCTTGCCCTCCGCCGCAAACGTGCGCGCGAGAACCGGGCGGCCGCCCACGGGGCTGGCTCCTCCCGCCGTTCCCCCTAATCCTACGGCCTTCGAGCCAGCAAGTCCGTTTATGTAGAATAATGTTGGTGATGTTGGATCAGGGGTGTGTTTCTTTCAAGCGCTTGTGAGACGTTGTATCATGTGTAATAATGTATTAAACCTTTTATGTAATGCATTAAGATAAATGAATTAATAATTTTTATCTGCTTTCTTCTGCATTTTACAACACCAAACATTCATCTTACAAATATAGGTTTTCTGAAATTGTTCTGCATTTACTTCTGCTTGCCATGGGATTTTACAACACCAAAAATAGAATTAACTGAATTAATAATTATTATTACTTAATCATAAATCTTACTTAATCAATTTTTATCGATTTATACGTATTATTAGTCGAGTTTCGACTTACGGATTTAAAGATATGAATTTATCCATATTAAATTGAAAATGACAATAATAATGTAAAATTGATTTTGGATTATTTATACAAATTCAAACACTTTTCATGTTGAAAGTTTTGTCAATTCAAAATATGCAATAAAGTTAATGCATTTTTAATTGAAAATGGCAAAATGGTTAATAGTTTGTATAGTTAGAATAATTATTTTAGAAAACAGAAAATGGTTTTGGATTATTTATTCAAATTTAATAACTTTTCATGTTGAAAGTCTTTTCAGATTCAAAACCATTTGAAATTCATATCCAAACACCTAAATAAGAAAAAAAAAGGCGGGAACAAAATTTCAGAACTGAAAAGTTCGAAATAATTTTGAAAAATGACTCTTTGGTCCCGGTTTCTACCAAGAACCGGGACCAATGAGTCCGTGGATCCCGCGCTTGATCTGCCCACTCATTGGTCCCGGTTGGTGGAAAGAACCGGGACCAAAGAGGCATTGGTCCCGGTTCTTTCCAGCAACCGGGACCAATGAGGTCTGCTACTTAACTGCCTGCCTTCTCCTTCCCCAATTCATTGCAGAAACGCCTAAGTCCCCGGAGAAGAAGAAGGAGCCCGTGCCGCCGCGCCCGCACGCCGTCAGGCTGCCCAACCTCGCCCTCGACGCCGGTGCCCTCGACGCCCGCGCCGCCCGTGCTGCAGAGAGGAAGAGGCCCTCCGATCCCCAACTCTGGCCGCCGCGTGTCGAGCAAGCCGTCGTCGCCGTTCGGTCTTCCCCGACCTAACCGTCCATCTCATCACTCTCAGGGTGAGCTCCTGGTCCTTCCCGACCTTCCCTTTCTCTTCCTCGTGCCCCGTAGCTCGCTATCGCCGTGCTCCATCGTCCGCCGCCGCGGGAGGTGCTCGCCGGAGCCCTTCCGGCGGTGAATAGATGGCTGCGCCGCCACCAAATGGTAGCGCGCGTCCGCACAAGTCGAACGCGCCAGCCCGCGCAACCCCGCTCGCTCCCGTCCGTCGAGCCCGTGCTCAACCAGAGAGCAGCAGCCATTGCTGACGTCAGCATGATGTCAGCCTCTCTTTTATTTGTGTATGAAATTAAATGTATGAATTAGAAATTAAATGTATGAATTTGTGTTATGAAATTAAATGTATGAATTAGAATTAGCATTGTGTATGAATTTGTGTATGAAATTAAATGTATGATTTTTTGTATAGGAAAATTTTGTTAGTGTTAGGATTTTTTGTTAGTGTATAGGAAAATTTTGTTAGTGTTAGGATTTTTTGTTAGTGTATAGGAAAATTTTGTTAGTGTATAGGAAAATTTTGTATAGGATTTTTTTGTATAGGAAAATTTTGTTTTGTATAGGAAATAGCATTTTAGGTTAGTGTTAGGATTTTTTTGGTAGAAATAGCATTTTAGGTTAGTGTTAAATTTTATTGTATAGAAAATAGCATTTTAGGTTAGTGTTAGGATTTTTTTTGTATAGGAAATTACAAATATGTTTGAATCCAAATTTAGATTGTAATCCAAATTTGAATGTTCAAATATGTTTGCATTATATATTTTAGAGTATCTCCAATTAAGAAATAGAGCTTGTTTGCGGGTTTACGATACGAGTTTACGGGTTTACGATACGAGTTTACGGGTTTACGATACGAGTTTACGGGTTTACGATACGAGTTTACGAGTTTACGGGTTTACGATACGAGTTTACGAGTTTACGGGTTTACGATACGAGTTTACGGGTTTACGATACGAGTTTACGGGTTTACGATATGAGTTTACGAGTTTACGGGTTTACGATACGAGTTTACGGGTTTACGATACGAGTTTACGGGTTTACGATACGAGTTTACGAGTTTACGGGTTTACGATACGGCAGCATATGAAGTTTCTAATTTGTTCTTGCAAATGAGATGATATTGTAGATGTATCTTGACATATGGAACAAGTTACCCAACTAAAGTTTTGTGCATTGTTCTTAATTTGCAGAAACTATGGAACGAGACGAAGATCAGGAAAATATCCTCCAGGATATAATCCGCGGGCCGGAAGATATTGTCGATGTCACCACGGAGTTTTTGAACAACTCCGGTGAGGGAGATGAGTCTCTCAACCGAAGAGACGGCTCCGGTGAGGTAGAACCCGACGGCCGGGGTGAGGGAGAAGTCAGCGAGGGAGAAGCCGACGAGGGAGAAGCCGAAGGCTCCGGTGGAACATTAAACTCCGGCGAGGTGCATATACATATATTAATGAAGCCGAAGATTGTATTAATTAAGTCTCTGATGTCTATATACATATATTAACGCTCTTTCTTCTTTTAGCCCTCCGGATCGAGCAAATCTTCTGTAAGGACAAAACGAGGCCCAGCCAAAAAGTTGGGCGACCAAGAAAGGTACACGATCGAAAGAGTCGCTGAAGACGGCACACCGACTGCTCCCCCTGGTGTTAAAAATAAAATGGTAAAGCAATGCGGAGTTCTTGTTAGGGACTTCATCCCGATCACCGTTCGAGAATGGCATCGGCCAAACGAGAAAGGACAGCTATATGTCAGCGATGAGGGCAAAGAAAGACTTTGGAGAAAGCTCATGGTTAATTTCACCCTGCCGGCGCCAGAGGTGGATTCAGATGAGGAGGATCCAGATGAGGCAGAAAAGATTGCCCGGAAAATCATGGAGCAAAAAGTCAAGGACTGGGCACTTAAGAAGATGGCCGAGCTATTCAAGAACTGGAAGAAAAGATTGAACAAACTGTTTGTCAAGAAAAATAAGACTCCAGACTTCAATAAAGGGTATGAGAAGATAAAGGACTACTGGGAAGAATTTGTGGCGTACAAGAAATCAGAGGAAGCTCTGGAAAAGTCTGCAAAAAATGCGGCAAATGCTGCTCTAAAGATGTACCACCATACTATGGGGCCTGGTGGCTACGCTGGTAGCATGCCTAAGTGGGAGAAACTTGAGGCGGACCTGCTGGCTAATGGGATCACTCCAGAGCCACTCAAGTGGATCGAACGGGCAAGAAATTGGTTTTACGGGCATGGGGGCACGTTGGACGCAGAAGGGAAGTGCATATATAACAGAAGACACAAAGATAATCCCCTACTACCCATCCAAGAAATTAGAAAAGCAGTAAAGGATGTTGAAGAGGGACGGTTCATTCCCGATAGAGAGGATGACGAGCTCACACGCGCCCTTGGGAATAAGGAACACGACGGACGGTTACGAGGCGTACCTGGCTCCAAGCCCAAGACAATTGCGATTCCCGAGCACAGGAAGAAATTTCCTGATAGAAGCCATCAGAGGAGAAAGGAAAGGGAGGCAATGGAAGCACGCGCTGCTGCAGACCGGCTGCTTAATATAGAAGAAGAATTAAAGCGGCAGAAGGAACAAATTGCCGTGCTTAGCCAGCAGGGTACTAGCGGCCAATCTCAACGGCACATGGTAGAAGCTGCATGCGATGGTACCGGTGGCCCATCGAATCGGAAAAGCAGCGTGGCTTCCACGGAGCTCCAGGATGGTAATGATGATGCAGTGGCTCCACTTCGTCGCTACCCAGTGGATGATATCACGGAGAGCACACCTTGTGAGATGCATGTGAAAGTTTTTAACTTAACCGTGAAGGTGGCGGTCGGCTATGTCGTACCAATTGGACCTAATCCAACTTACCATTTCTCTCCGGTTCCAAATGGCTACGCTGTTGTCGCGGTGGATGAAGTGATGAAAGATTATGAGGAGCTGAAGCTGCAACACCCTGCAGGTGAAGATGGGGAGGTGCTTGAACTTGGAGAAGCCAAGAAAGCGACCATTCTATGGCCAAAGGAATTCATCGTGCTTCCGAACTGGCAGCCAAGGCCATCGACTCCTCACCAGTCTCCAGCGCAACAGTCCTCTTCACCGCCTCAGCATTCTCCAGCGCAACAGTCCTCTTCACCGCCTCACCAGTCTCCAGCGCAGCCGTCTCCGCCGCCGCGTCAGCCGTCTCCGCCGCCGCGTCAGCCGTTTCCGCCCACCGCTCGTACTATGAGGGGTAAGCGATCACCGAAACGTAAAAGGTCGCCCCTCCCAACAGTACCTCATAAGAATCTTCCCATTAGACCTTATGACAGGACTGTAGCGGAAAACGCCGCGGAGGTGGCTGCCTACAATAAGGCTTTTTTTGCACCAAAAAAGCCCGAGCAGAAGCCGGTATACGATGAAAAATCCAAAAAGTGGAGAAAGTCCTTCCTTGAGCAGCCATCCCAGATATCGATGAATCTGCCATCTGACTATGGTCGTGAACTTACTAAGCTAGCACGTGCCCAGTCTGAGCAGAACAAGGGAAGAAGTGCAAAAAGCGGGAAACAAATTGCCCAGCTCGGACAGCAGAAAAATCAATCGGTCCCCCCGCTCATAGTGTGTTCCGATGTCGACAAGGACTTCAGAGTCGCTATGGATAAAGACCTGGAATTATTGGACCCCAGAGCCATAGCTGCTGCTAAAGAACTTGGTGTCACTGTATCTCAGGCCAAGGAACAGGCTACCGCCTTGGGTATGAGCCTTGGTCAACTTTTAGGCTATGAACATGCGCCAATGTTAGAGATGGCACGGAAATATGTCCAAGGGGAGCCTATGGTCAGTAATGAGGAGATGACGGGTCTATCAACACATATGCGAAATCTGCATACCTGGTACCTGGTGCACACATCAAAGAAGGACGCGAAAGAGTGGTTTCCGCTGGACGTTAGAGTGGAGCATTTCTTCAAACGTTACACTATACAGGTTCAACTGACTGAACTGTTCCAGTTATTCCAAAAGCGCGCCCTCGACAAATCTATCCTCTCTTGCTATTGTCTGTAAGTGATTTATTTTCGTAATTAAGTCTCTAGCTCAGCTCGTTCATTGCCTGTATTATATTATCCTGCCTATATATATATCCTTTTGTACGCTATTATGCAGAATGAAGATGCTGGAATGCAAAAGATCTAAAGTTTTTGAGGTTGGGTTCGTTGACCCATATATCGTGAATTCACATACGTTAGTCAATCACCCCAAAGACGTGGAGCATGACCTGACCACCTTTTTAACCATGCAACATTTCTGTACGGAAATACTATTTCCTTACAACTTCAGGTGAGTGTTTCTGTCTTGTACATATTTTTATTTGGCTTTCTCGATGTTAAGTGTAATTGATGAGCTATGCATGTCTGCTTTATGTAAACGTCCGCAGGTTCCACTGGATTCTGCTAAGCATTCAACCTGACAAGTCCACAGTTGAAGTCCACGACTCATTAAGTTGGGACCAAGCGTTGTGGTCCGACATGAAAGAAATGCTCAACAAGTAATTTCAATCATTATCGCATTATATCGCCCTCTTTCGTTCGTTCCCTGATGTCAAGTAATTAATAACTCCTTTGTTCATTTTCTTTGCCAAAGCAGGTGTTGGACAATTTTCAAACAGAAGGTAGAAGGTCCATTCAAAGATGAGCTAACTTATAAAACGGTGGAAAGTCCGCAGCAGCCACCGGGGAGTAATTTATGTGGATTCTACGTTTGCGAGTTCATTCGCGAGTTGACCACTGAGCGGAGAACAACTGCTTTCAGCAAAATGCGGGAGAAGATCGACCCAGAACTGCGCGTAGGAGCAATTCAAGAGGAATTGGCGGGATTTCTGCTTAGGGAGGTCATCGATGAAAGGGGAGAACATTATGCTTCGGACGATGAACAACATATGCCTTGATGGCTTGATCTATCTCCATGTAATTAAATAGTTGTATTCTCGCAAGAGATCGAATATTAATTATATATGCATCAACATGTACTGTGTATATAGTAGAGCGTATAATATGCGTACGGAAACGATGGAGAGCACGTCGGCGATGCGAAGAAGGGGGAGACGACGGAGGCACCGGCGAGAGGGAGAGGGGGCACCGGCGAGAGGGAGAGGAGGCACCGGCGAGAAGGAGAGGGGGCACCGGCGAGGGGGCACCGGCGAGAAGGAGAGGGGCACCGGCGAGAGGGGGCACCGGCGAGAAGGAGAGGGGGCACCGGCGAGAGGGAGAGGGGGCACCGGCGGCGAGAGGGAGACCCTAAACCCTAAATACCAAAAAAAAAAAAGCACTCATTGGTCCCGGTTCGTAACAAGAACCGGGACCAATGAGTCTCTCCCCACGCCCAGCAGGAACTGGCCACGTGGCCACACATTGGTCCCGGTTCGTGGCCCAACCGGGACTAGCATTAGTCCCGATTGGCCAGTCCCGGTTGGGCAACCGGGACTGATGGCCCAACCGAACCGGGACCATAGGCCCATTTTCTACTAGTGGCTGCAGTCCAACCCGGAATCGATCCCACCGCGGTGGTACTACCGCTGGGATAGGCGGTAGTACCGCTGGGGTGGGCTGGTTCGGCTCTTCCCATCTCAGCGGTACCGGCGGCGGTACCGCCAGCGGTACCAGTCGGTACCGGACAAGTGCGTCAGACGGTCATTCTGGCGGTAGCGGTGGCGGCAGCTCTCGAGCGGTAGTACCGCTTAACCCAGCGGTACTACCGCTGGAATTTGGAACACCATAAAACAACACCTTCAGTCTCCCGCCGGCCGGCTTTGACTCGCCCACCTCGGCGGGCGAACGCAGAAGAAGTCCAATCCACGAGACGGAGAGGAGGCGAGGAGAGGAAGCTACCCGTGAGTTCGTTCCGCGTGTGTTGCGTACAAGAAGAGAGGAAAGGAGCAGGAGGAGTGCCATGTCCATGTCCACTTAGATGGAGTGAAGAAGGGGTATCGTCACGACCTCTACTGGGTGGTCGTAACCCACTTAAAGCCCAAGTAAGTCGAAGCCCATGACTGAGTACGCTGCTGCGCCAGCTGATAATCAGTTATTTGGACACGCCATAGGCTTGACAGGACAACCATGCAGCATGCTTCTAAACTGTTCCAGCCTTTACTGTTCAATGTTTATATTTTAGTGGAAGGAAGACCACTCGCGATCCCCAGCTCCATTTCATCCAACCAAGCCCATGGCCATGGTGCTCGACCGGAGCCTCGGGTGAGATTCAGCAAAAACATACAACTTAGACTATCGAACATCAATAATTATGGTATGAGATTTAGGACAGCGTTTCATTTCATCGCAGCAGAGATGCTGTTCTTCATTAATGGATTATGGTGCACTGAAGGGATTTATGGTGGTCAGTGCAGAGCTTCGGACTAACAACTCATATCAACACTTTGTCAGTTTACGTCTTGATTGCTACCACTATTTTGGATGATGCCATGTGATTTAAGACTATTCCGAAATAGTCCCAGTGCTACTGCGTGTTGCTGTCGGAGTTCGTCCCTCGTATATTTGAAGCTTTAGTAATTTGATGTCTACTGTGTCAGCACTCGACTACCATCACTCGATCTCACGAACACACACACACACACACACACACACACTCTTCCACGCGAGTGCCTCTGCTCTTGGCCACCACCTCGCCGCCGTCCAGGGATCGATATGCTTCTAGAGATGGTCCTTGATCGATCGCGTCCCTGGTTTGGGGCGATGTCCACAAATCTGTTACAGTTCGTTAGCTGAAATTAGCTGTTTGGGGGATGAATCCGAGTAGTAGCCCAGGCTTTGCCGCGGGTTTTCTTCAAAGAGTTTTTGGATATCGTTGGTATGTATCTCATGGCAATTCCGGATTCCATGACAACAAATCTTATTTTTTGGTTCGCTGATATTTTTGGTTCACCCGAATTTTCGTTCGTTTTTTGTTCACTATTATTTTCGATTCACAGCTATTTTTGGTTCACTATTATTTTTTAAGAATGTACAGATTTGTAAAATGTTCAAACTATTAAAATTGTTCATATTGAAAAATAGCATATTTCTGGAATTGTTCATATTTAAAATTGATTTATATTATAAAAATAGAAAAGAAATAAACAAAAAGGGACCTAAAGGAATAAGAACGAAAAATAATAAATGGGCCGGCCCAGGTGGTGGCTGCGCATGGGGAGAAGTTTTGCGAGGAAAAAGAAAGAACGGAAAAAAACCGTACATGGGCCGGCCCATGTGGAGGTCGAACGCGCGGGGAGTGCGGGCGCCACACCCACAAGCGAGGTATAGGGCGTCCCGGACAAACAAGGTCTATAGAATTTCGTTTTTCCAACTAGACAGCAGCGTATCCACAAACAATCAAACCGGGGCGTCTTCAAATCAACTCCAACTCAGACTAATTAACGTGCTATGCCGTGTAACTATTTCTGCAGCTCCTGCGGCCGGCAAACTCTGCCTCGTCTCGATTGCCGGAGGTGACGCGATGGACGGGTCCTCCCGCCATCGACGGAACCTTCGCCACCCTCGTCGTTTCTGCGCCCCCACTGCCATTGATCCGTTGCTTGTCGTATTCTGCCGTCACGCCGCTCTCGCCCACCGGTGGTTCGGAATAGTCCGAACTCGTTGAAGGAGAAGAGCGGGTGCTTGTCTCCCTCCGTTCCACCTAGTCCAGTTGCAGAGCGTGACCAGCAGCTCCTCATCATCAATGACTTATTCAACTAACATCCCCTTCCTCCGTTCATGATGATTAGCTTCTTACTTTGTACCAATCTGGACCAACGACTGCAAGGTTCGATCTTAAGGCCATCTCCCATGGTAGATACAGCCAGATCGAACATAATTGTTCGCAACTGGCATCCAATCACTCGCATCTGTGGGAGATAATGAACAAGTAGCTTGGCATCAAGGTATGTAGTACAGCCTGATACTAAAATGAATTTGTCAGGGCTTGTACATATACCACAGCCTGGAGTCTAGCTAGCTTGTTCTTACTTGTTTAAATAGGTCAACTTCCCAACAACAACGTTGTTGAGGCATCCCACATGCTCTTGCTTTCACGCAAGATGCTTATTGGTGTCATAGGGTATGTATATAATTCATTGGCCTTTTTTTTGTTCGATGCAGTCATTGACTGCTTGAATTTAAAAGAGGTTACAATGTTTGGAAGACAGTTCGTATGGGCAAACTTCCTCCCGGAACCTACATACGAGAAATTAGACCGTGTACTAATACTTGTGCCAACTTCCAGGATTGTCTCTTTTGTTATATCTTGGGTTCTTCATATGGTGACAGCGGCAACCTTTTAATTTCGAACATATATACTCCCCCGATCCATAAAAAATATCGCTCATTTTGTACTAAGTTAGTACAAACTTTGCATAAAATGGGCGGCACTTTTAATGGATCGGAGAGAGTAGTTGCCTACATCAATAATTCACACATGTGGAAGATGATGAACTAATAGCTTGGCATCAAGGTACGTAATATAACCTGATACTATAATGAATTTGTGAGGGCTTGTCATATACCACAACATGGAGTCTAGCTTGTTCTTACTTGTTTAAATAGGTCAACTTCCCAACAACAACGTTGTTGAGGCATCCCACATAGTATTGCTTGCACGCATGATGCTTATTGGTGTCATAGGGTATATATATAATTCATTGGCCTTTTTTTTTGTTCAATGCAGTCATTGACTGGTTGAATTTAAAAGAGGCTACAATGATTGGAATACAGTTCACATGGGCAAACTGCCTCCCGGAACCTACATACGAGAAATTTTTGTACTGATACTTGTGCCAACTGCCAGGATTGTCTCTTTGGTTATATCTTGGGTTCTTGATAGGGTGACAGTGGCGACCTTTTAATTTCCAAATTATATAGTTGCCTACCAGTGAGAGCTACAGCAAGGCCGACCTGGGCCATGGCCCGCCCAGGAATTTTTTGAGAAGCCTTTGTACCTAAGGAATTAGAGCTTAGCCCACTAAAACTACCACACTAGCAGCACGTAGCCCATTATTTTTGTGTTCCTTTCAGCCTGGCCCGCCTAGTTTTTTCTTTTAAGCTCCGCTAGTGTTGCCTACATCAATAATTCACACCTGTCGGAGATGATGAACAAGTAGCTTGGCATCAAGGTACGTAGTATAGCCTGATACTAAAATGAATTTGTGAGGGCTTGTACATATACCACAACCTAAAGTCTAGCTTGTTCTTACTTGTTTAATTAAATAGGTCAACTTCCCAACAACAACGATGTTGAGGCATCCCACATGGTCTTACTTGCACGCATGATGCTTATCGGTGTCATATGGTATATATAATGAAGTGGCCTTTGGGGTTCGCAATGGCCTGATTAAAGATGAATTTATTATTTCACATGTCAGCGCTATCATGGGACGAACATGCTTCGTGTGAAAATATTGATTTCTCAACCTACATCTACATACGTTGCCAGAAGGTATATGCATCCAGGCTCTAGCAACGCAGTCCCCATTATGGAAGAAAACAAATTATGGAGTCTAACGGCCTAAACTAAAACATGTTTCGAATCTTGAACGCATAACCGTGGTGATGACGATCCTAATATTTCAAATATGTCAACATGCCCTGCTTTGTAGTTGAGCTTTCTCAATTTAAGCCCTAAGCCTGCCACAAAACCATAGTGTGCATGCCCGATGACATCACTGCCATGTGCACGTTTATCATCACGACACTAACTTTTTCTTATTTATTTTAACAACTTGACTTTTCCAATGACAGTGTTGTTGATCCCACTTGGACGCATGATGCTAGCTTATTAGTGTTGTAGGGAATATAGTAAAGTGGCCACTGGGTTCGCAATGACCCGTAAAGATGAATTTGCTGTTTGCCATATCAGCGCGGTCATTGGAAGAACATGCTTCGTGCCAAAATATTGATTTCTCGCTGGCATTCATTTATTCAAGAGTAACACAGCCTATATCTAGGTTACCAGAAGGTCTATGCCTCCCCGCTCCAGCAACACAGTCCCCATTACGAAGAAAAATAATTTGTATATGGAGCCTAAAGGCCTAAACTAGAACATGTTTTGAGTCTTGAATGCATAACCGTGGTGATGACGATCCTAATGTTAAAGAATATGTCAACATGCCTTGTTTTGTAGCTGACCTTTCTCATTTCAACCCCTAAGCCAGCCACAAAACCATACTGTGCATGCAAATATAATGTCCCGAATCTTGCATCTCGACGGTCATCTCAGGTGCACGTTTCACTAATCCAAGTTCTAGTTAGGTCTGATGCGTGCTAGCTAGCAGTTGCACCCATATATCACTCACATTATCTAGAGAATCCTGAAAAATGAATTGCCATCAGGGCAGGATTTACAGAGGGTGAATGCAAGAGGCCACCCTTTTATTTCTTTCTAAGAAACAATTTCATGCATGATGGAAAGTAGGCAATGGTAGATCTGTAAAATTCTGGGAGGTTGTGTGGTTTGGTAGTACAAATTTGGCAACACAGTTCTGGGAAATCTATGTACTGTCAAACTAGCAAACATAAACAGTTGTTGAGGTATGGGATGGTACCCAGCTTTGTTGTGACTATAGGAAAACTTCCATAGAAGGTATGATGGAACAGTGGCAGGATCTCCTGTCCATTGCATCCACTTTGAACCTTGGTGTAGAATAGAATCAGCTCATATGGAATATGAATCATACGGGGTTTATTCTTCTAAATCCATGTATGTTATTATTAATTTCTGAGGTGTTCAACCTTTGTATCTGCCAGTGGTCTGGGAGCTTAAAGTTCCACCCAGAATACAAGTGTTCCTTTGGATTTTCCCTCAAAATAAGATCCTAACTAGAGATAACCCCAGGAAAAGGGGGATACAAAAACCTTTGGAATGTGAGATGTGTAAAGAAATTGAATGAGTTTACCATTTGTTCTTTGAGTGCATTATTGCTAGGGAACTTTGGGAACTGGTATATATATCAGGTTATCGATGTTAGGATTAATAATTTTAAATCCTTAGCCTCCAAGTGGTTGTCTAATTGGAAGTAGTTATATTTAAATGTAGCTACTTCTCCAGTACTTTGGAGAATTTGGAACAATAGAAATGGTTTAGTTTCTAACAGTTGCACCTGGATTAATATTAAGCAGGTATGGCGTTGGGTTCTTTCCTACCTAAAGGACTGGAAGGTACAATTCAAGGAACTGGAGGGTGGCAGGCTAGGTCAATTCTCCGAGATGCTCATGGCGAAGACCAGAGCGCCTTTGCAACTAGAGCCGGGTTGAGGCGCGTCGACTTTGGCTGAATTGTCTCCTTTTTTCTGACAAAGAATGTATATGAATATCGCGAAGATACCAATTACACTCAGGCTCTGCAACAACGCAAAGCCCTAAAGGCCCGACGGATGCACATAGCCAAAAAAAAAGAAGAAATTAAATAAAAGAAAAGTCCCGCTATAGAGTTCCGGTCCTTGCAGCAACAACACAACCACCACCAACACAACACCTAAAGTCAAATACTCCAAAAGCGACGCCTCCAAGAAGGAAACAGTGCACCAGCGCCGTCGTCGCCCGATCATAGATCTTGGGTCTTCCACTCTCAAAACAATGCCTTCAATAAGGCCATTGCCATGCACAACCAGTTATGGCCAGACATTGCATTTTCACTCTGAAAGGTAAGACATTGAACTTCTCTTGTGTTGTCGCCCCCACTTCCATACCACTGCTACGAATCCCGGAACTCCAATCAAGTCCCTCATCGCCAGAAAGACTCAAATCACTCTTCCTAGTCCTCTGATCTCAGCTTTCATGACATTCTCCGCCTCTGACTTGTCCAAGATGGCTGAATTGCCTCCTGGATGCTGACAACAAACAAGGATGGACGTGTCTAGTACCTGAGGAATTACCCGAAGCAGGAAGGTGGTATCCATGAGGCTCAAATCTCGGCGAGAAGAAAAGGAAGAAGCGAAAGCTTATAAGGAGGTAATTCTAGTGTTGTCTCCTAGTAGGGCGTGGAGTTTGTTCCCTAGTTTCATAGCTTTTGGAACCTGTTCTGGCTTGCATCCTGAATCTGCAGTTCGTGGCTGACGAAAACTGATGCACTGAATGTGGTTTCGTTATGATATAATGGGATCGGAGATGATCCCGTTTACTATTTTATATTCAATGTTGTCTGCCATCCATGTTAATTTCTGCTGCAATCCCTTTTTTTTTGCCTTGAAACAAAAGATGAGCACCCAATGATTTCTAACCATGCTCTTCCTTATTTCCTGATTAATTAGTTTCTTTATTCGTACAGGTGGCCAGCATTGTTATTCAACAACTGCTGGTAGATACAGCCGAATGATATTTTTTCTCAATTGGTTGGTTCTTTACATTCTGTGCCAACTGGCAAGGCCTTCTGTTGGGTTATATCTTGAATTCTCAGTTGCTTGCATCCAATCATTTGCATCTGTGTGGGAAATGATGAACAAGTTGCTTGGCATCAACGTACGTAGTACAGCTTGATGATAAATTTGTGAGGGCTTGCACATTTTTCGCAAAAAGGATGTTGAACCTCTACTCTGTACATCAAAATGATGCACACGGATTATTTCATTATATTATTCAATATAATATTACAAAATAATAAATCAATCAATCCGAAGCCACCTTCTTGACGACTAGAGTCGCCACACCAACAAGATTTTTTTTCCGCGGGTGCACACCAACAAGCTTGACGATGGGGTTGCCATGATCAGTGCCGTGTGCACTGACCTCACAACTACGCACATCATATAAATCCGGAGCACCGCTACAGCAGACCCTCAAGGTGCACCATATGCGCACGCTATGAAAGTCGCCGCGGCCATCTTCCACGAAGCCATCTCAGGATAGTGATCAATACATTGACCGTACTAGGCCTACCGTCGATGCCACCACAACGCCCGATGGCATCACTGCCATGTCCACGTTTATCATCACGCACTAACTTTTCTTATTTATTTTAACAAGTTGACTTTCCCAACGACTGTGCTGTTGATCCCACTTGGACGCGTGATGCTAGCTTATTAGTGTTGTAGGGAATATAGTAAAGTGGCCATTGGGTTCGCAATTACCTAATAAAAGATGAATTTGCTATTTGACATATCAGCGCTGTCATTGGAAGAACACGCTTCATGCCAAAATATTGATTTCTCACTGGTATTCATTTATTCAAGAGTAACACAACCTATATCTAGGTTACCAGAAGGTCTATGCCTCCCCGCTCTAGCAACGCAGTCCCCATTACGAAGAAAAATAATTTATATATGATGCCTAACGGCCTAAACTAAAACTTGTTTCGAGTCTTGAACGCATAACCGTGGTGATGACGATCCTAATGTTAAAGAAATATATCAACATGCCTTGTTTTGTAGCTGACCTTTCTCATTTTAACCCCTAATCCGGCCACAAAACCATACTATGCATGCAAATATAATGTCCCAGATCTTGCATCTCGAGGGTCATCTCAGGTGCATGTTTCACTAATCCAAGTTCTAGTTAGGTCTGATGCATGCTAGCTAGGAGTTGCACCCATATATCACTCACATTATCTAGAGAATCCTGAAAAATGAATAGCCATCAGGGCGGGATTTACAGAGAGTGAATGCAAGAGGCCACCCTTTCATTTCTTTCTAAGCAACAATTTCATGCATGATGGAAAGTAGGCAATGGTTGACCTGTTAAATTCTGAGAGGATGTGTGGTTTGGTAGTACAAACTTGGCAACACACTCCTGGGAAATCTATGTAGTGTCAAACCAGCAAACAGAAACAATTGTTGAGGCATGGGATGGCACCCAGGTTAGTTGTGACTTTAGGAAAACTTTCACAGAAGGTATGATGGAACAGTGGCAGGATCTACTGTCCATTGCATCCAGTTTGAACCTTGGTGTAGAATAGGATCAGCTTAATTCTCTGTAATATGAATCAAACATGGTTTATTCTTCTAAATCGATGTATGCTATTATTAATGTCCGAGGTGTTCAACTTTTGTATCTGCTAGTGGTGTGGGAGCTTAAAGATCAACCCAGAATACAAGTGTTCCTTTGGCTTTTCTCTCAAATAAGATCCTAACTAGAGATAACCTCGGGAAAAGGGGGATACAAAAACCTTTGGAATGTGAGATGTGTAATTATTGCTAGGGAACTTTGGGAACTGGTATATTAGGTTTTCGATGTTAGGATTACTCATTTTGAATCATTGGCCTCCAAGTGGTTGTGTAATAAGAAGTACTTATATTTAAATGTGGCTACTTCCGCAGTACTTTTGAGCATTTGGAACGATAGAAATGGTTTAGTTTCTAACAGTTGCACCTGGATTAATATTTAGCAGGTGTGGTGTGGGGTTCTTTCCTACCTAAAGGACTGGAAGCTACAATTCAAGGAACTGGAGGGTGGCAGGCTAGGTCAATTCTCGGAGATGCTCATGGCGAAGACCGGAGCGCCTTTGCAACTGGAGCCGGGTTGAGGCGCATCAACTTTGGCTGAATTGCCTCCTGGATGCCGATAGCAAACAAGGATGGATGTGTCGAGTACCTGAGGAATCACCAGAGCAGGATGGTGGTATCCATGAGGCTCAAATCTCGGCGAGAAGAAAAGGAAGAAGTGAAAGCTTGTAAGGAGGTAGTTCTAGTGTTGTCTCCTAGGTGATGGGTGATGCTTTAGAGGGTGTTGATAATGGTTTTTTCATATGTGTTGTGGCCGTAGGCCGTTGAATTTGTTCCCTAGTTTTCATAGCTTTTGGAACCTGTTATGGCTTCCGTCCAGCGTCTGCAGTTCGTGGGTGATGAAAACTGATGCACTAAATGTGGTTTTGTTATGATATAATGGGATCGGACATGATCCCGTTTACTATTTTATATTAAATGTTGTCTGCCATCCATGTTAATTTCTGCTGCAATCCCATATTTTTTTTGCCTTGACATAAAAGATGGGCATTCAACGATTTCTAACCATCCCCTTCCTTAATTGATGATTAGTTTCTTTGAAATTCTCGAACCACCAGCCTAGTCCATTGCAAAGTCCATTCCGTGATCAATGTTTCTGAGCAATATTATTATGATAGGGAAGATAAACTTGATGTTCAACAAATGTGGGGGCATACCATTAGAAGTTGCTAACACGATTACATGTTAGTCTCGGACAATTTATACCGTTGAGCCATATTAATTTTTCGAAGGCCTAACTTAAGGTGATTATTAGAGTGACCAACTAAAAATGATTAGCCTCAAATATGCTTAGCAATAGAGATTGTGAGGAAAAAATAGCGGTCATCGTGTGACTTAGTACATTGCAATGAGACAGCAAAAAACTTAACATGCATCATTTTCCTTGAAATTGGCAATACAAATCTTGATATTTTCACAATTACAACAAAAATAAGAGGTAAAATTACACAGTAACAACGGTATTCCAAAACGCAGCAAGCAGTTGTTAAGTAGCAAGCATTTCATAAATAGCAAGCATTTAGGAACCTGTTCTGGCTTCCATCCGGCGTCTGCAGTTCGTGGGTGGCGAAAACTGATGCACTGAATGTGGTTTCGTTAATTATGATATAATGGGATCAGAGATGATCCCGTTTACTATTTTATATTAAATGTTGTCTGCCATCCATGTTAATTTCTGCTGCAATCCCATATTTTCTTTGCCTTGATATAAAAGATGGGCATTCAACGATTTCTAACCATCCCCTTCCTTAATTCATGATTACTTTCTTTATTCGTACTGGTGGCCAACATTGTTATGCAACAACTGCTGGCCGGACGATATTTTTTCGCGATTGGTTGGTTCTTTACATTTTGTGCCAACTGGCAAGGCCTTCTGTTGGGTTATAAATCTTGTATTCTCACTTGCCTGCATCCAATCATTTGCATCTGTGTGGGAAATGATGAACAAGTGGCTTGGCATCAACGTACGTGCTACAACTTGATAATGAATTTGTGAGGGCTTGCACGTTTTTCGCAAAAAGGAGGTTGGACCTCTATTCTCTGCATCAAATTGATGTACACGGACTATTTTATTATATTATTCAATATAATATCACAAAATAACATATCAATCCATCCGAAGCCACCTTCTTGGCGACTAGAGTCGCCACACCAACAAGCTTTTTTTCCGCTGGTGCACACCAACAAGCATGACGATGGGGTGGTCATGATTAGTTCCTGACCTGACAACTATGCACATCATATAAAACTGGAGCACCTCTACAGCAGACCCTCAATGTGCACCGTATGCGCACGCTACAAAAGTCGTCTTCCGCGAAGCCATCTCAGGATAGGGATCAACACATTGACTTTACTATGCCTGCCATCGATGTCACCATGACGTCCGACGGCATCACCAGCCTGTGCACGTTCATCATCACGCGCTAATTTTTCTAATTCTCTGCGTACGTTCCTACTTATGGAGTCCTGATAATTGTTTCTTTGGCTTGTGGATCCACACAAACCAACCACCAGCTGATGGGGGCGACCGCGCGCTGCACGTTCGCAAGTCCAGCGATCCATCCTAGTCACACACGTACGTACGAAGTACCAACGAGACCCGTAGTTCCCTTTTTTATTTTCTTTTTTCCTTCTTTTGGAACGAAAGGATTGAACGTGGCTTAATTTGCTTTCAAAAAAAAATCACGTATTTGTGATAGTCGATCAGAGGATCCTCCACCCACGCGGCCCCCACCATCGAGGGAACCTTCGCCACACCAGGACGGAGGAATCGCCCGCGCCCTTCTTCACGGCGAGGCCCAGCACGCCTCCCCACTCTCGTCGCCTCAATGTCACTCCCGCTGCCGTCGATCCCTTTGCTTGTCGCATCCTGCTGCCGTGCCCCTCTCGCCCACCGGAATAGTCCGATTCACATAGCACGACCACCACCCATGCAATCCCCTAGACGGCGCCTCCAGGAAGGGGAAAGGAGTAGCAATGCCATCGCCGTCCAAAGGGGGACGCGGCTTCCGCCCGAAGAAAAGGGAGGGTAAGGAGGCCACCGATACCTCGACGAGCGCCTTCAAGAAGGAGCACGGCGCCCACGGGCGTCGCCGTCAACGTGGCCCTCTCTACGGCCAAGGGTTTCCCCTGGTATCCCAAGTCACCAACCCCAACCACTCTGCACAACACCAAAATCCGGCGAGGACACCGGAGATCCAGCTGGCAGGGAGGCGAGCAAGACGAGAAAGGAGGAGGCTTCTTCCACAGATGCAGCCGGGCCGGCGGAACGGTCCCGCACCGCGACCACGACCCGCCAAACCCACGCAGCCAAATGAGAGGACAGCAAGCACCATGGACGCCACCAGCCATCGGATCGACGTCGTCCCTTCCGCCCGGGGCCGCCGCCCCGAGATCCAAACTCCCCGCACCAACCTCCGGGAACAACCAAAAAGCGCAGGGACCAAAGCGGCCAACAAAAACTCACCACGCCTTCAGTTCAAAGAAGACACCGACATGGACGACACCTATCGACCACAGACGCATGCCAACCATACTTGACCAGAGCAGAGCAGATGTGGGAGGGAGGCCAGCCGGCGTCGGGAGGTACTACGCCTGTCCATCTCCGCACCTCACCCGGATCTGTTGGGTCAATGGTCCCCTAACCAGATCCAACGCCAGACTCCTACGAGCCTCTGGTACAAATCACCGTTTGAAGCACAGGGCCCACCTCCCATGGAGCACGATGGAGGAGCCGCGCCGACTGGCCTTAGCCCGTCCTCTTCGGACACCAGGAGGGCAGGAGCGGGAGCACTCCCCACGAGAGCGAAGGGTGCGTGTGGAGGAAGCCTCGCTGCCGCCGTCCTCGAAGGGATCACGAGCTTGTGGCCGGCCAACTCAGGCGGCGGCGAGGGTAGGAGGAGAGGAAGGTTTGTGGCGGCTAGGGTTTGGGTCGCCCTAGAGGAGCGACACGGGAGGTGATACGTCTCAAACGTATCTATAATTTTTGATGTTCCATGCATGTTTTAGGGAGTGTCTAATGGTCAGTCGACTGATTTCAAATTCGTCGTCAGTCGAATTTCTCAGCCAACCACATGCTGCCACGTGACAAACAGCTGGTCCCAGCGCGAGCGCATCAAACCTCCGCCCGAATTTCTGTTTCCCTCCCTAACGGGTTTGAAAAACTGATAACTGGACCCGAACCAATTTAACTGTGCACAGAAACAGCCCGTTATCACCGAACGGGCCCAAAAACTAACACAGGACCAAAAACAAACGAAAAGCCCATTATCACCCCACGGCCCAGAAACAGCCTGTCTATACGATCTTCTTCTTCTTCAAGCAAACAACTCGCCCCCAACCCCCTCGACGCCAGACAGGAACGAACAGAACGAAACAAACTCCAGAAAAGGAAAAACACCAACAGATCCCACAGATTTGAGAAAAAGGAGAGGAGGCAGCAAGAATCTGGACAAGATGAACAGGATACTAAAGCCTCCAGACAACACAGGGGCTTACCTTGGCGATCAGCAGATCTCCCTAGTACAGGTTTGCTCTCTCTCTACTTCCCATTTCAACAACAAAAGGTTCCCAGGCCTAAAAACTTCAAAAAAATGAACAGGGGCAGCTGGGGTTCTTCCAGCAAGCTGGATACACAGTGGATCACCCACTGCAGGCGCAGCTCAGCTCCTCCCTACAGGTAAACATTCACAGAAAACACACATCTGACCACTCTACTGAATTTTAGATGCAGTAAAACAGGCATTTGGATGAAAGAAAACCAAACCAGACTAGATAGATAGATAGATATTACACAACCATACTGATAACAAGAGTGTTTATCCAGCATTATGGTTCATAGACACAAAAACATAGCCATTTGGATGAAAGAAAACCAAACCAGATAGACTAGATAGATAGATACTACACAACCATACTGATAACATGAGTGTTTATCCAGCATTATGGTTCATAGACAAAAAAACATAACATAGGCATAGTCCATAGCATTTAGATAGATAGATATGTAGCAACAAACATGATTATGGTCCAGCATTATGGTTCTCCACATGGAACACGTACTCATCTCCCTCGGGAGACATGGCAATCATGATCTTGCCTAAAATGTTGTTAAGCTGTTCTCTCATGAAACACGGGATAGTCTGCCCAAAAATTGAAACATGGAAACAAAAAGTGAGGGAGTGCATGAGATATCTAAAAACATTAGAGGAGGCATAGTACATACCATCGACTGAAGAAACCCTTCCCCCAGATACACATAGAAGAAAGAAGCCTTCCTCTTCTTCTCTTGGCAAGGTCCATCTGGCCATCCGCATGTTTCGCACTCCATCTGGTTATACAGAAACAGATAAAGACATTCAATACCATCATAAAAATGAGACTGAGACATTCATAGAGATAGTTACTATACTGTAAACTGTAAACTAAACTGAAACTGAGACATTCACTACCATCACTAAACTATCACTGAAACTGAAACTTAGAGACAAAAAAAAGGTCAAAACACGTAAACAAATTACCTAAGATAATGCTTAATCATGACTGAGACACTACAACATGATGACTGAGCAAATAATTAATCAAGGCAGTTTAACAAGGACTAAACTCAAACTGAGAAATACAAACACATAGCTATATAGAGAGAATAAATAAATCATGACTGAGAAAATGAATAAATGATTGAGAGAGACCCTGAAAACTGAAACAAGACTAGACTGAAACTGAGACATTCACTACCATCACTAAACTATCACTGAAACTGAAACTTAGAGAAAATAGAGAAACATAGAGATAGATAGAGATATAGACAGAGAGAGAGAGAGAGAGAGAGACAGTGAGATAGATAGAGATATAGAGATAAGAAATATAGAGATAGTATAGAGATTAGAAAGAGAGATACAGAGAGAGAGACCAGGAACAGAGCGAGAGAGATATAGGTACAGAGAGAGAGATAGAGACTGAAAAGACATAGTAAATGATTGATAGAGATAATGAAACTAAATAATAGAGAGAGAGAATGAGAGAGAGAGAGAAACTAGATTAGTGATAGAGAAAAACAGATACTGAAAATATAAAATAGAGAGAGAAAAAATATAGACAGAGAGAAAGAGAGAAAAAATAGAGAGAGATAGAGTTACAGATCCATTAACAGAGAGAGAGAGATAGAGAGAGAGAAATAATAGAGAGAAAAATAATAGAGAGAGAGAAAGATAACAGATCCATTAACAGAGAGAGAGAGAGAATATTTACTTCATAGCATGGGGGTGACACAAAGAATTGTATAACTGATGTTTGTGCATGTTGTTTTTAGCAGGCTGAAGATGGTGGACAGATAAATAGCAACAATGAAGAATGCAACACCTATAGATGCGACTATACGTTTTTCCAGGTAAGTTGTACAAAAAAATTAATTACACAAAAATAGAATTAATTATTTTGTTCCCTATTGTTCATCTCACATAATGTGCAAAATTCATGCAGGACAAGGATTTTACATTCACAGGTTTGCTCAATGGCAATTATGACACAGCTTATTCATCGTCACAACCGTCATCTTCAAAACAGGTAGGCCAAAAAATATATACAAATGGAGGAAGAACCCCCGAGAGGGCGGATAGAATATGAATTAATGAGAACAATTTGCAAAATGCAGATTGACAGTGTGAGCTGGGATGACTACACAGCATACCCCATACAACAAAACAATGGAAACATAAATCAATCAGGGCCAGAGTATACAGGGGTTAATGACTACTTACAGGCATCACCAGGAAAAAGTGGTCAACACATAACTTGGGATGATGACCCGTGGGCGGAGAACTTGTTTCGGGACATCGAGCTGGATGAGGTAAGACATCTGATATTCCTTAAAAGAATTATATCAAGAGTTAGTCGTCAAAAAATTTACACTGAACATCAACATGTGTTTTCATCTTACAAAAATAAAAAACAAATGAATGCTGCAACCAATGTTGAACACAATGATGTTGTCACACAGCAAGCAACGGCTGATGATAGTACAGAACAAATGAATCCAAGCGAAGAAGGCACGGAAGATGGAAAAGAAATATGTGAAGAAGATGTCGAGAACTTTCTGGAAAATGAAGAATCAAACTCCCAAGGCCAGAATGACTACACAATAGACAAAGATATGATACCAGAAGTTGGGATGCAGTTTGAAACTAGAGAGAATGCTCAAGTATTCTTTAACATGTATGCTTATGCAATCGGCTTCTCTGTTTCTGTGGTGGCGGCTGCCAGGACAACAAGCAAGAAGAGAAATAGGGTGGTTATCAGAGTGACAAAGAAATGCAATAAGTATGCTAGGGCAGCACCAGCAGAGAAAGAGGACGTCGAAGTGCAAAGACAAACTACTGTCATTGACAGGACAGGATGCAAAGTTGAGATGATAATAAGTGAGAAACAAGGGTTTTGGCGCATCACAAACCTGTGTCTGGACCACAATCATGCTTTAAGCCCGCAGAGCAGGTTCTTCCGGTCGCATATCTACATGACACCTGAGGAGAAGGCAATGATAAGATCACTGAAACAAGCTAACATAACGACAAGCAAGATTGTATCGGTGTTGTCATATTTGAGAGGTGGCCCGGAGAACACGCCGTACAACAGAAAGTGCCCCGTGGTGGAGCCCGCGGACGTCGCGCGGGGCGGGTTCCAGGTGCTGGCCGTGCACCACCCCGGCAGCGACGACGAGGTGGTGATCAGCTCCGTCATCGTCGCGCGCAAGGTGGCCGGCGGATGCTTCGGGCTGCCCACGCCGGCCAAGCGCTGCGAGGTGGAGACGGCGGCGCACTGGAGGTTGCCGCCGACGAGCTGTCATCTTGACGCCATGGACGAAATCCGGAGGCGCGCATGGTGATGGAGTGTCTGGTGTGAGGTGACATGGTACACAGTTACCATCTAAAGAGCCTGCAGGTCGAAGCATAGTTCGAAGAAATAAAAGGCCTCGCCCGTGAGAATGCTTGGCTACTCAATGAAATTATGGTGCATAATAAGTATAGTGATATAAAGACTGGGAATCTAGTTAGTAATGGATCGGTGACGTGGATGGTCAAAACCAAACGCCCAATGCAGATATCAGATCTGATCGCCCCATTAATTAACGGCTTCCGGAGAATATTCCACTGATTTCTCATCGCCCCCCATTAACTGACTGCTGCCTTCCTGGGATCGTCCCACGATTAAAGGGCAAGTCTCGCTCTATTTCCTTGTTTCGAGTGGCAATGCGCCTGGATTGGTTTGGCCATGAATGCCCGACATCATTAATGTGTTTCTTTTCTTCTACGCTGAATTTGCTCGTTTGATCACGGAACTAAATAAAATAAAGCGAGACTTCCCCTACTATAACTAAATACTACACATTTTTCACCCTTTGCTTGTTTTCTCCATGGTCACTTAACCCTTCTAACAGAAACCATCAGCTAGAGCCATCGAAATAAGAGCAGACCATGATTCAACGTAACTATATGAATTTTGCATTACGCTCATGCGCAACCATGAGACTTGCCGCAACACAATAGAGGTTGTCATCGCTCGTTCATGTTATCTTCTTTTCCCATGATCCTAGCGATTAGTTTCGAAGATTACTTAGATCTCATAAAATCGTCTGGATTTGGTACAACAAAGCCACGCACCACTTCCTATCCCTAGCTTACTTAAGCTAATATTGCATGCCTCTAGAGGTTAATGAGCAGGAGGGGTTTTGGAAAAAATTGGAATCAACTTTGCAGTTTTCTTGGACACACAGCAAATATATATGATAACGAAAAGTGCAACCTGCGTGATATTTAAATACATAATAATTCAACTCGCAAAAAGTTCACTAAAAAGACAGACAGAGACGCAGGATCCAAAATGAAGATTACAGATGTACGAAGGTTACAATTAATATTACAAGCCAACTGCGACTATTCAAAAATGAACAAGGCATAATTTTTTTACTAGGACTAAGTTCCTCAACAACTAGAAACATTGGATGACTAGGACTCTAGCATAAACAGTAGCCAGGCTAACAATACCCACACACAGGCCATGACACGATGGCCACGACCCAGAGCACCACCTCAAGACACAAACAAACTCATCCCTGCCTATTACTCGCAATGAGCAAGAACATGATGCACACAAATCACCAACTGCATGCAGCAACAATACCAAACCACAAAGGGTTGGAGAGAGTTAGATTACCTCAACGCCGTACTCGCCGGTACGTACGCCCACCCTCAGGTCCGACTACAACTGGCTAAAGAAGCTAACTAGCGCCTGCACAACAAAAAAAAAGCAAGGTTCACCTCTGCAGCCCAATAAACTATTACTTACTCAATAGAGAAACCTACAAGCATCAGCCCGTGCACGAAAGAACAATAGTGACACTTCTGAGAGTTCATAGCTTCTTGCATGTGATGGCTGGAAGTAAAACTTTGTGCGCAAGTAAATTGCTCAGGTGTGCATCGTTACCTCATGTACACTAATCAGCAGTAGGCCTATCTGATCAAGATTGAGCATTTCAAGATTGTTGGCACGCGAAAGAATTAACATCTCGTGGAATATCCACGGGTTCAAACTTTAGTGTCCGGTGACCATGGCACACAATTTCACAAACACAATAGACTTACAAAAACAATCATCCAAACTAGAACCTACTGTAAATAATTCTAAGCATTGCAAGAGAGTGCCAAACGTAAACAGAGTTTCAAGTTCTAAGCACGACAATCCGAAGTAAGATATATCTATAATTTTAAATGTGATGCCAACAGATATCCATATCGGCAGAAAGAATAATAGGGTGACACTACATGTATCCACATCAGTAAGTTGATTATCAAACTACTAAATGATGATATATTGTTCTTGTAACACCAGTGAAGATAAAGTCATCTTAATGTTAAGAAAGCACGTGTTTTCGTCAACTTCTATTGCCCTACAAGTACACTGCATGCGCAACAGCTAGCTAGCTACAGGAAAATAACCGAGTTTAGACAGTACACATGCACATCAGCTCGCTAGCATCATCAGCTACACGTGCACATCAGGTCAAGTGTGATATCATCTAAACTTGCCCAAATCAGATAAGCACTGTCGTATCTCAGCTTACCAAGCACATCCATGCGTGCCTCTCTGGTAAAAAAAAGCATGTCCAGATTTGTTGGCATCGGCAAGTTCAATATCTTCAACCTGCAATATTAAATGCGATTCAATAAATTTTGAACTTTGGAGAGAGAGTACTGTCATCGAAAATTTATATATAAGATCAGAAAGGGACTCGATGCCCACTTAGGAGTGAGTCAGCCACCATTTATGTGTAGCAATTTGCAACGGAGCCAACTGTCACCAGGAACATATGTGTATTATGAACGTATTCAATATAGTACGAGTACTTATGATTGTAGAATGGCAGGGGCAATATAGTTCTGTAGTCACAATGAATGTATTTCCATAAGAGAGTACTAGATTAACTGGATATACCTCCTTGGACATCTTTCGGAGCTGCCTTGGCTGTTTTCCCAGTACCACGAGCAATCAGTACTGGATTAGCACCAGCAGCTACAATCTGGTCAATGCAAATAAACCCAACATTATATCCAGAGCTGAATAGAGCATTTATGCTCTACATAAGAAGACACGATGGTTTATACTGTGTACATTAACACCCTCGGCTATCATCCCATGAGCAAGAATCACAGAACTGGTTGTCCCATCACCAACCAAGTCATTAGTATTAGCAGCAGCTTGCCTAAACAATTTAGCTTCAATGTTCTAGACAGGGTCTTCGAGCTAAACCTGGTCCAGATAGCCAAGGATGAGAAAGGTTCAAAGTCACAATTTAACTTAGATCAAGTTGCATTGTAAGCAGATGACAAATAGGTCCAAATGTGAAACACCTATTTTGCCATCATTCAAGATTCTAGACGAGCCGTACTTGCTCTCAAGAACAAGATTCCGACGATTAGGGCCAAGAGTAACTCCAACCAGATCGGCAAGCTTGTTGACTCCATTCTGAAAGAGGAATACCAGGACTGAAATTAGTATTTCAAACTGAACAGAGAATAGAAGCTAGATTTGAACACATTCTGGTGATTAGATTATGACTCACTTGCAGCTTCCTGATAGACAATAACCAGAAGTATTGCCAAGATCAAAGGTAGTGTCATCAGATATGGATAAAGGCAACACATTAACTGAAGATGTAACCAGTAACTATGTGTTGTCTAGTCAGAAAGTTCTAGGTATTTTTTTATGGTGACAAAAAAACGTTTTCAATTAGTTTCTTCTCATCTGGTTGGATAAAACGCAGACGATATACTGGTTTCATTGATACAAAGAGTAAATGGTTTAATATACAGGCTACGCGAGCAGTACTACATGCAGCAACTAATCCTCACTGAACACATGTTAAAGGCAACTAATATCAACTACAAATCAAGACGTGCGAGTACAGGTATAGATCTTTTCAGCAACATTGAACCAGAGTGTGATTTCAAAACAAAAAATGCCTACAGCAAAGGAGATTGCAGCAGAGAGAGAACCTGCTCGAGGAAGTCCTGGTCGTCCACAGCTGATGTAGCGGACACAGACGGTCCGCCTCGCCCAGCGGACCAACCATCTGCTGCATCCTGATTCCTCTTCGAAGTACAGGTGCAGCAACGGCAGCTCCTCTTGCCAGTAGCTTCCTACCAGGCTAGCAGAGGGATCTCCTGCCAGTACAAGGAATACTCTCAGCAGCAAAACATAGACACTGATTCCACGGGATTAATACACAGCACAATTTCCACCCCTAGGTCCAATCCAATCAGCTGTTTACTACGTTCAGAATGGGGATCAAAAAGCTACCTTTGGAAGGGGTCGAGCTCCTGCACGGCGGCGTCGAATTCGCTTGGGGGTGAGCTCCTGCACGATGTGGACTTCCGTTGCTCACGTCGCCGCCGTCAGGTCCTGATGGCTGGAGCATCCTCGCCGGCATGGAGACAGCCGAACCTCACGCCGTCAGCCTAGCGCCAACGGCAGCGACCCCCTGCATGCACCCAGCAGTCCATCATGGTAATTAAGAGATTCAGACTTCAAAGAAACATCTTATCAACAAAAACACTTGAAGGTAGGAGTTATACCAGCTCGGTGAAGACAGGTAGCAGAAACCTTGAGTCGTCAGCTAGGCCAGGGCAGGGGTGAAGGACGCCGGCAACGGTGTGGGTCCCAGAGCCGCGGCTTGTTGGCCGGCTCTGCGTGCTGGTCACCGTGAAACATCACCACCACCCGCTGTCGTGCCATTGCCAAACCTTCAGCACAGACCTTGTTTCATTAATCCTCTTACCTCTTTCGGTCCATGCCAAGGAAGGAGCAAAATTAGTATTATGCCATTGATTGCAGGAAAACGTGGCACATAACGGAGACGCAGGATACACTCCACAACAAATGTATATAACAATCAAATTATTGCTAATCACCACATTTATTTGCAACGCAAAAGCACCACTACATGTTTGAAACATATGAATTACATGTGAGAACTAAATTAGAGTGGCGAGACTAGCGACAAGATTCAGAGCTAGAATGATGTTAGTTCTCCAATATTCCCATGTAAAGAACACACAACAAATGGCTCAACCCAGGCACAAGTTCTTCTTAACCTGAAGCCAACACAGGCAGAACTGCAGCAGCAGAAACCCTCCGTTTCTGGAAACAAGGGATAAAAACAGTCCCAGGTTTGCATCAGCTAGTAGGGAGTGAAATCAGCTGCTGCACTACTACAAATTAAACAGGGATCTCCTGCCAATACAAGGAATACTGATCTCAGCAAAAAAACAAAACATAAACAGCAGAGCACAAGCATCTGATATCTGCTCCCCCATGTACTAAAGCGATTCCACTGGATTCAATACACGGCACAATCTACACCCCAATCAGCTCACGTACTACCAAACTTCCGACTAGAACCAAATCATGTGTGTACTAGATTCAGGATGGGGATCAAGATGCTACCTTTGGAAGGGGTCGAGCCCCTGCACGGCGGCGTCGAGGCCGACGTGGACGCGCAGGAACCAGCCTCCGTTGCTAACGTCGCCGCCGTCGGGTCCTGATGGATGGAGCCTCCTCTCCGGCATGGCGACAGCCGAACCTCACCCCGTCGGCCTAGCGCGCGACGCGGACCGGCGAGCTCGACGGAGGCCCACGCACCGTCCAAGCGATGCACGCGCGCGCCGGCCAGCGAGCCAGCCGCGCCGCCTCTCTCGTCGGCGAAGCTAGGGAGGGGCCGGTCGATCTGCTCGGGAGCGGCTGGGGGCGCAAGGGGAGATGCGCCGCCGGTGGAGGAACTCTGCTTGTGAGGTGGTGGCGGCGGTGGTTAGAGAGACAATGAGAATGGAGGATTAATTAACCCTAAACGACCCTAAATAATCCATTCCAGGTGGGCTGCTTCGGCCCAAATAATCTCACAGCCAAGTTTTCCGATTAATAGTAATTCAAAAAAATGGCGGTGAATACATTTCCCTCCAAAACTACAAAAAGACCTTAGAAACGCTCAGGAAATATTCTTAACAACTAGCATGGTGGCCCTCGCAAACGCGAGGGCATCATCTATTTTTTTTCATTAGATAGAGAGAGGAGCATCGTCCTTAGTGTGTAAGGAATTATCAAAAAACAATATTTACGTATTAATAAATATATCTTCATTTTGCTATATTAAATAGTACAAACTAATATACTTTGCTAAAAAACTGTAGGGAAATCATTGACCATGAATATTTTCTACGAAAGGTTTTAATCAAAGAAAAACTTTATTTTCCTCTTAAGTGTGATATATTGAAAAATTCAAAGATTTATAATACTCTAGAGGAAGTCAATAAATTTAAAACTTAGAATTGTTCTTAATTAATTTTGTATGAAAAGTGTCGCCATAGGTTGTGGATTCTAAAGATAAAATATTTGCTGTCACTTGTACTTGCAACTAATTTGTGTGTATTTATTGGTATTTTATAGTGGCATGATTATCATCAATATCTCTTGTGGAAACACATCCTAATAAATGATATACTCCATGTTCGGCCAATCGTTCACTCACTATGTTTGTTTTAATCCATCTGGGCCAATATGTTCCGGATCGTCGCGTCATAAGCTGAAAACCAATTAAACAAAACCAATCTAGTTCACCTTATGACACTAAACTTAAAAGAATAGAGAGAGCATCAATCCTCCATATTCATATCGTCATCATAAGCCAAGGTTACATTGACACATCTGGCATCTATGTAGACTATAAAGAAGCATGCAAGAATTTGACTAATCAATTGATTAGCTCTAATGCTTCAATTTTAGCAAGCATCACGCCTTGCATACTTCTCCTCCGACTGTCATGTGGATTGCCAATCGACGTTATTCTATTCATGTTGAGTGCGTCAAGTTTGTATTAGTCTATCTATATTCAAGTATAACATGCTTACACCAGGTGCAAAATGTGAATTATTTGTAGTCCAAGTGTCCTACAACTACCTAGGATCTAGTGTGCAATTGTTAATTTTCTGGTTTACACTTACGAAATCTTTAAATTGTGTATATGTTAACTAACTTGATAAGCTACATGAATATCTACCAGATTGTGTTTAACTATAGTTAAGATAATCGACAATTGTGATTGATTCAGTACCACTACCAACATAATTTGTTGTAATATATTTTTATACAATCATGTTGCTACTTTTCATACTGTTTATCTATGGTTATGATTGTGATTTTTTGTGGACTCCTAATAAAAAAGGATTCACAAAATTGATAATTACATGTTTCACTTTACTATGAGATATTCTTGCATGTTTATCTTTTCTCTCGCGTGTTGTAACTAAAATATACTTCTTTTGTGACATGGATAGTTAACTTTTTGATGATGCATCAACCATGATTTGTTATAGATAAGACGTATGACCAAATGTCTAACGTTGCAATCTCTATCGGTTCCCTTCATCTTAAATACCAAATTAGACAAATAGAATGTTACTAATTAATATCACATGTGTATTTTATGTTGTGTGTTATTCGTGATGTACTCGTGCTGAGTTGATGTTGCATAAGACTCTATTGTATACATAGTTATATTGCATCCTTCATGCTCTACTTAGTGGTTCTGATTGCTCGGATATTCATGTTTTTTTATGCTTCACACTTTGAATGTAGAAAGATGCGTTTATCTTGTAAAAGTTGCGTTTCTAATTAATGTGTTATCAATGATCTTAGGGTCATTCTATTTGAAAATGATATCTGTGTTTACGTTTGTGGCTATATGAACTAAACTCTTGATATGGCAATATATATTTTTTGGATGTTTGATGTTGTATTATCAATGGAAATCTATAAGTAGCTTCCTTCTTATGGCATTGTACAACTTCTAAGTTACTTCTCTCATATGAATAACGTGTATGACCCAACGATTGTTCACCATCTAAATCTCTTCTGGTTCCCCTCGCCTTAGCCAGATGATAATTAAGGCAGCGAGGGAGGTATCAATCAATCTCAAGTGTGTACTTTAGGTATGTTAGATTTATGTGCTCTTCGCGACTATGTACCCATTGTTGACTCGATGTCACATGGAATAAAAAATAATAGGATCCATCCTAATTGCGGTGTCTCTGCTATTCCATAGAGATTCAATGGTTCTAATTGTTCCTCTTTTCATACTTTTTGTTTTTTCTTGTTGTGAGAGATTTGAAGACCGATTGTGGGGGAAGTGTCTCTAATCAATGTGCGATCAACAATCTTAGCATTATATACCATTTAAAGCATGCACTCTATGTTTTGGAACCTGCGTGGTTATTTTAATTCTTAAATTACTTTTGATTATTTTTGTTTACTTGTGGTATTTTTTTAAAGATAGAGGAACTCTCATGCTATTCATGTACCTTGTATACCAAATAACTCCCTCCATATCATAACATAATATATTTTATGTTATCCAATACATACAACATAATATGTATATAGATATATTTTAGTGTGTAGATTCACTCATTTTGCACAGTATAAGTCTGTGCCGAGTACGGCGTTTTGTCGCCGAGTTACACGTAGATCTTTATGTTGAAAAGATTGAAAATCATATTTTGGAGTTTAAAAACTGAAAAAATATCGGATGTAGGTTATGTTGTCTTCTACGAACGTGTAAAGTCGCAGATAGAAATATGCTATATTTTAGGCTATACAAAAATGACAAATTCGAATCTGAAAGTAGTGAATAGCGTAAATTTTAAACTCCCCAAAATATGTCATATTTGTTATTTTGGTGTGGCACGGAATATGAGATTTTGCACATTGGTAAAATGCACTATTGTCTACTTCAAGGATTGTTTTCAGAATATTTGGAATTTCTAAAAATAATGTCCAATTTTTAAAAATATACGGTTATATGTAGTTTGGCCTCCATTTTAACTCCCCATTATTTGAGTATCTAAAGCATATTATATAGTTAAGCACAGCGAGTCTAAAAATAATGTCCAATTTTAAAAAATATACGGTTATATGTAGTTTGGCCTCCATTTTAACTCCCCGTTATTGGAGTATATTTAGAGCATTGCATGCATTTTGCTGCCACGTTTTACCTTCTAATTCAGTAGGCAGCATGATTGATTAACTTTTTGTTCCATGTACGTCACATGCAAATAAATAGCACATTTTTTGGGTTTTACAGCATTTGATTTTCGGTTAAGCCACAGATTGGTGCATCTAGCATTAAGAGACCTATGCCCACACGTTGATTTAAGCAACGGACCGCCGATCAGGGTTTTTTTCCGAGAAAAGCTAGCGATCAGTTTTGATCTGTAATCACGGCCATGAGTTGATCCGGCCGGCCGGCCGAATATTCTATTCGTATATAGATGGACTCTTCTATTTCGTACATAGGACGGACTCTCCTGGTAACGTGTTGTGTTCACGTTGTTGTACAAACTGTTGTGTTAACGTGTTGTACACATGTGTTGTACTAATGTGCTAATTAAATCACAGCCGTAAGTTTTACATCTAACTGTCAATATAATTAAGGTGATGTGGATTAACCTAACGCCTCGAAAAACTCCCTCATTTTGCTTTTAGTATATAATAGATTTTCCTAGAACCGTTCAAACATTTTTTTTCACCGTTTATTAAGTATCAACTTAACCAGAAAAACTTAATCCCAAATTTTCATTTCCGACTAATCCCAAGTATCAACTAATCCCAATTTTTTATTTTTTATTTGCATCCTATAAACCGGGATGGAGGGAGTACCAAAGATCTTAACTACAACTAAGGTAAAGTTAACCAAATTAGACTGAGATGCAGGAAATCATGGAGTGACCCAAGCGAGAGATCTTAATTACAAATGTCAACCCGGAAAGCTTGTGGCTCATCCCATGTACAAGAAATCGCAAAGCGACACGTGACGAGTCACGACTCACACATTTGGGGTATGCCTTGCCACTAGCTAGCGACCGCAGTGGCGGGCGTAATGTGTTCCTCGTGATCATTTCATGTGTGTAGTTCCATTGATGATGCTCATGTTGGTTTTCACATGTAATGTTTAGCTTGATACTAGCGCGCCATCGTGGTAACTCGTTACCCGCCGAAGGATATTGGTGATGCCAGCCTCCCTCGCCGGTATAGGCCGAGATAATGAATCTGAAAGCATTTATAACCACCGCTCCGAATATCACCCCACAATCCCATACAAAACTTACTCAACTCGACCAACCCATCTAACAAAAAATTAAGGTGAGGTTTAGTTGTTAAATAACCAAGACACATCATCCTTCATGGATTTGTTGAGGCGGGCTCAAAAAATGATGTTTGAGAATATTTTCCCACCTTTCCAGAGCGGTTTTAGAATGTCCATTTAAAATGCTTTCATCTTCCCGGTGGTCAAAAAACATGGATATTTTATGCATGTTAAGAAATTTTTATATTATGCTACAAACCAGGTAATACATATTAAGTTCCATGTTCTGGGGTCATCAGATTAGTTCGCCAACGAGGAAAAACACCATAACAATGATTTTTCGCGACCTCTCTATAACCATGTATCGGGGCTCACTGTACATGAACATCATGCCAGGACCCCAAAATATTATGCTACAACCCTTTTTAGGATGTTCAAGAATGGCCCATCTTAGATGTCTTTTATATCCCGATGGTCCAAAAAATTGGAATGTTTGTAGCATGTTAAAAAAATTGGTATTGATGCTTACAACCTGTTAATGCATATTGTGTGTTCAATGTGTAATGAACATATTTGTTTGCCAAGAGGGGAAAACAACACGTGTTTTGTTATACCTTCTTGTGTATGTGCTCTATCCCGTATCAAATTGCCTCGGTGAAAAATATTAAAGTCATTTCAGTATAACTCCGATCCTTGAGAACGTTCCAAGGCACATCCAATAAGGAGAACACAATCGTAGGCGAGGACGTGCAACAAATGGGCATGGATGCAATCGTAATCCAACAAGTCGTGGACTATATGAGGGGTGGTGGCGAAGAAGAGGTTCAAGACGTCGCGGGCGACCAGGAAAGCATATCTGAATGCACGAGGGCCACCTAGCACATGCCACCACCCCTAACTTTCTTCTTCGCCTCCCTCGGCCATACCGCCTCTGTGTCGACCACACACACTCCGGCTCAGTCCTGGACGACGTTGTCATGGACACATGCATGATGGGCTGCATCATCACCGAATCCAGGAGAGAACCCATCGAGCACGTCGTCATCTCTAATTCTCGGCAGCTTCCGGCTCTAGACAATGTCGCCATCATTGCCTACTATTTTTATCGGCTTGTGGGACCACAAATAGATATCATGATGTTCCATGGTCAACATGGTCTTAACAGCAACGACGTGCTCTGTTACCACCACCTTGCAACTATTTGTGAATATGGGAAAGGAAATTCCTTCGTCCTCTTCTGGAGCCATAGGAAGCTCGGGTTGATTAGCTGGCAGTACTTTCCCGAGTAAAACAGATTCATAAGCGAGCATATGTCATCACAATAGTGAGGAAGAGCATTGTTGTCGGTGGATATGCAGTATCGTCACGGAGGGGAGAGACAGGAGCACCGATGGCATTGGAGTGATGCCTGTGCACCACGGACGACAGACACATGTAGGAGGACGAGGCCTAGGCCAAACAGGTCTCGCGGCGGTGTCTCACTCGGCAAATTTCACTCAAGTGACTGAATTAATGCAACCTACCCCTTGCACGCGATCTTAGAGCGCCATGGATACTCAATCGTTTAGTTGTTTTCTCGCTATTTTTTGCAAGGACGCAGCACATTTTTTATTTTCAAAGGGTTTTCCCTCCCTTTTTTTGGTACTTGTTATTATCTAAATAGTTGTTATCTACTTTGTAAACATAAAATAACTATTTGCGTTAAAGTACCATGCATTTCTTTTAAGTTTGAAAAATAATTATAATAAAAAATACATTACACATGATCACAGTGAGGCCTAAATTGGTGGGGTCTTAGCCTTGGTTTACTAACATTAATCTGGCGATACTTTGTTTCCTAAGAACAAAATGATCGGTTAGAAGTAGACATTACCTATGTGCCATTTCATTGTCCTGCTATTAATATTGTCCTTATTTTATGTTACAATATAGCTACTATCTATCTATATATAGCTCTTATAAAGTAAAAACCCACTAACATGTATTAATTATTTTCTATCTCAGCATGCAAACTATCCACATCATCCATACTCTTAGCCAACCAAATTTCCATGTCATCCCACTAATATTCTTTAAAGCCAATATTTTACTGCATATAGCATATCCACGCCATCTACTTTTCATCCATACAAATTTTCCACGTACCAATTTTTAATCATCGGATACAAAAAGAATCATGACAATTAAATTTAGCCTTCCGACAATTTATATTGAAGGTTGACTTCCACATTTCTATAAACAAATTCATATGGCATGTGTCTTATATGCCTTTATTTACACAATAATTTTCTTAAAGAGATTTCCGCCGCAACGCACGGTGTATCTTTCTAGTTTACCTATAATTGATGTGTCGTTTTGTTATCCGGCACCACTATTTCATGCTATGATATATTTATTACCTATCATTTCATGTGTCCTTTTTTTGCCTCATGTTATTTTTTATGATAGAAGTTATAACTCCACGTTGAAGATTGCCCCATCAATGTGTTTACGACATATAGGTAAATAGTGTATGTGAGACCGGGTGATAGAGAGAGGTCAATGTGGGGCCGGATGACAGAGATAGGGTTATGTGAGGTCGCACGATCGAGAGAGGTGTATACGGTTTGAGTGAGAAAGGAGATTTTGCATGGCGTGTAAAAGTGTACGTGAGACCGTGTGAAATAGAGAAGTGCATATACTCACGGATGACCGAGAGGTTTATATGTGCCATTGTATGAACGAAAGAGGTGTATGTGGGTCCCAACGACCGAGAGAGGTGTATGACGACCATGAGTGAGGTGGACATGCCGAGATGACCGAGAGAGGTACATGCATGAACATTTGGTCGAGAGAATAGCATGTGGGGCCGGATGACACGGAGCGGTTTATGTGGGTCTGGACGATCAACAAAGGTGTATGTGGCTTCAGACGTTTGAGAGATGTGTATGTTGGTCTATATAGTCGAGATAGGTATATGTGGGACCGGACGACCAAGAGAAGCGTATGTGGATCCATACGGTAGAGGGAGGTGTATGCATGTTTGTATGTACAATAAAGGAGAATCAAAAGGGCATGAGAGGTGCATGCATTATAGGATGATCGAGAGAGGCCTGGTGTAGGAAATTTCAGTCTTTCGATATAAGTATATATGGTTCGTACGAGAAAGGGAAGTTCAGGCGATCTAGAGAGGTGTATGCGGGACCAGATAATTGACAGAAGTGCATGTGGAGCTGAAGACCGAGAGTGGTGGGGCATGACTACCAAGAGGTGTGTATATGGGACCATATGACCATTAGAGGTGTATGTGAGTCCATACGATGAAGATAGGTGTGTGTGGGGACCAGATGGCCGAGAGGTGCATGCATGGCCAGATGATCGAGAGATGGACGAATAGGGCCGGATGGCCGAGTGAGGTGTGTGTGAATATCACGACTGGGGACCAGATGGCTAAGATAGGTGCATGCATGGCCAGATGATCGAGAGAGGACAAGTGGGGCTGGATGACCTAGTGAGGTGTATGTGTGCCCATATGATCAAGAGAGGTGTATGTGGCTCTAGATGTTCGAGATTGGTGTAGTCGATCCGGAAGATCAAGATATGTGTATGTGGGACCATACGACCGATAGAAGTGTATGTGGCTCCACATGGCCGAGCGATAGGAGTATGCGTGAAAGGTTGTCTAATAGAGGTGTATGGGGGGTCGAATGGCCGATATAGGTGTACGCGAGATAGGACAGTCGAGAGAGGTTTGGGAAAGGTCAGTCGACCGAGAGACTTGTATATGGTTCAAACGAGCGAGGGATGTTTGAGCGACCTATAGAGGTGTATGCGGGACCGGATGATCAACTCAGGGTTGTCGATGCTTTTCTCCCCCCCCCCCCCCCCCTTTTCCTGGTGTTTAGTTAATATTCTTCATTAGTTTCATTGTTGCATATTCTTTGATGCTTCTAAAAGTGAAACGAAAATATTAACAGATAGTGTACCGTGACGTTCGCACTACTATAGAATACATTTATGCTTTCATGTTAGTTATTACCGGTCATTTTGTTCATGCGCGTTGTTACCTTATTTTTATGCTAGGAGATAGGTACTCCATACAATTTCATGTGTTGTTTCATTGCCTCGCTTATTATTTCATGTTAGTTATTGAGCACCCCTAGGGTCCCCCTTTACGATAATGTACACCAAAATGTAATGCGGACAACTAAGTACACAATCATATTTCATAGGAATTTTGGTCGACAGCACCACCATAGACGAAAATGATTTAGGTCAATACGGGTCCACCACAATCTATATGCCGGCGCATGTGCACCTAATCCATGTGTTAGAAAATTACAATTCTGATTACCACCACAACATTTGACAAGCCCTTTTCCTATACCACAAGGCCTTCGCCGCCACCGTATTATTTGACAAACGTGTACATCATCGCTGATAATGCTGAGGCCACAACGCCTCACAATAGCTAGGTTGTACAACCGCCATCTCCAACGCCTTGTTTGATAAATTTTGAGAGTTATGCTTAAAAGTTTACAATTTTTTGATTGTAACACCACTGATGGGTACATGTATTTTCACTTACTGACGGCCCATGATCCCATGGAGCTAGCTACTACTACATGCATCTATCATCCATGCATCTACTCCCTCCGTTTTTTAATATAAGATGTTTTAGATGTTACACATGTTGTCTAGATACATACTAAAGTGAGTGAACATACACACTAAAACATGTCTACCAACATTTGTGTACATGTGTATGTGAACAAATGCTAAAACATCTTATATTAAAAAACGAAGAGAGTACTAGCTAGTGCGCCAACGAAATTGGACACGAGATCCCGCCATGGAAATTTGATTTTTTTAGCCAAAAAAAATGTCGTTTTGGGCGAAGCGGGAAATCGATCGATCACAGCAAAATCCGCGTTCCACCAATGAGATGCCAGGAAGCCTTGACCTGCGGATCGCCCATGCATCTACTCGAGATTCTATTATTAATTGAATTGATACGTGTGCATGTACGGGGTGTGTGTGTGGCCCATATACATACTTGTGCATTGAGACGTTCCTTACGTTTGGCTCGCTGAGGCGTGTATCACTAATAGAAAAACCACCTTTCGTCCAGAGCCGAACCAGCCATTAATCCTGGTTCATAGAAAAACCGGGATCAATGCCTGGCATTGGTCCCGGTTCGAGCTGCCAGGGGTACGTGGAGCATTGGTCCCGGTTCGGTTGGGGACATTGGTCCCGGTTCGTGCCACGAACCGAGACCAAAGCTCCAGAGCCGGACACGTGGCGTGCCGCGGAGCTTTGGTCCCGGTTCGTGGCACGAACCGGGACCAATACCCCTCCCCTGCCTATAAATAACCCACCCCCTCTCTTCTCTCCTTTTTTTTTCTGGTTGGATTGGTGGGAAGTGGGTGCTAGTTTTTTTTTCCTTTGCCACGCACAAGATGTGTTCGATGAAATGCCCGAGCCACACTTAAGTTCACACAAGATGATATCCTCGGCCGAGGTTAGCAACTTTATCCTTTTCATCTGTAATTGATACAGAAATATTGCACTTGTCGATGTACGGTGGTCATTTCACTATTCAAGATGTTATTGTAATGGTATTTGATAAACTTAATTATATGATGCAGATGGATGCACGGATGCGATGGATGTACGGTGAACGACGCAGTTCCGAGTTTATTGCAGGCCTGCATAAATTTCTCGAAGTGGCTGAGGCAAACAAAGTGAATAATTTTATGCCTTGTCCATGTGAGAAGTGTCGGAACATCAGAGAGTACTCTGACCTGAGAACCATTCAAGACCACGTGATTCGGAGAGGTTTCATGCCCAGCTATAATTGTTGGAGCAAGCACGGAGAAAGAGGGGTTAGGATGGAAGACAATGAAGAAGAGGAGGATGATGACAACTATCCTATGTTCCCTGAGGAATGCAGTGATACTGTAATGGAAGACATTGAAGAAGAAGGAGGTGAACATCGGGCATCAGATGAGCCCGCTGATGGTCTTGGTGGGGTCATTTCTGATGCAAAGCGAGAATGCGATACAGAAAAGGAGAAGCTAAAGTTGGAGGCCATGCTAGAGGATCACAAAAAGTTGCTGTACCCAAATTGCGAAGATGGCAGCACAAAGCTCGGTACCACACTGGAACTGCTGAAATGGAAGGCAGAGACTGGTTGTTCTGACAAGGGATTTGAGAAGTTACTGAAAATAATGAAGCCGAAGCTTCCAAAGGATAACGAATTGCCCGAGACTACATACGAAGCAAAGAAGGCTATCTGCCCTCTAGGATTAGATGTGCAGAAGATACATGCATACATTAATGATTGCATCCTGTACCGCGGTGAGGAGTACGAGAATATGGATAAATGCCGGTATGCAATGCACTGCGGTACAAGATCAGACAAGATGACCCTGGTGATGTTGAGTGCGATGACGAGCCCCCCCGGAAGAGGGTTCCTGCTAAGATGATGTGGTATGCTCCTATAATACCACGGTTGAAACGTCTGTTCAGAAACAAAGAGCATGACAGGTTGTTGCGATGGCACAAAGAAGAGCGTAAGAAAGACGGGAAGTTGAGACACCCCGCCGATGGGTCCCAGTGGAGAAAAATCGACAGAGAGTTCCCGACATTTTCAGATGACGCAAGGAATTTAAGATTTGGTCTAAGTACAGATGGCTTTAATCCAGTTCCCGGCTGGCTTCTCGTCAAATATAAAGGGAATAATAAATATGGCAGAGAAAAAAATTCCAGAACCTGAAGTCTCATGATTGCCACGTGATTATGACGCAGTTGCTTCCGGTTGCATTAAGGGGGCTTCTACCGGAAAATGTTCGAGTACCCATTGTGAAGCTATGTGCATTCCTCAATGCAATATCTCAGAAGGTCATCGATCCAGTAACTCTACCAAGTTTACAGAAGGCTGTGGTCCAATGTCTTGTCAGCTTCGAGTTGGTGTTCCCCCCATCATTCTTCAATATTATGACGCATCTCCTGGTTCACCTAGTCGACGAGATTGCCATTCTCGGTCCTGTATTTCTACACAATATGTTCCCCTTCGAGAGGTTCATGGGAGTCTTGAAGAAATATGTTCATAACCGTGCTAGGCTAGAAGGAAGGATCTCAAAGGGCTATGGAACAGAGGAGGTCATTGAGTTCTGTGTTGACTTTATTCCTGACCTTAAGCCGATTGGTGTTCCTGAATCGCGGCATGAGGGGAGACTGAGTGGAAAAGGCACGCTAGGAAAGAAAGCACTGATATGTAGGGACGGGCATTCTTTAACTCAAGCACACTACACAGTTCTACAAAGTTCCACCTTCGTGGCTTCGTATATCGAGGAACACAAGAATTATGTACGCTCCAAGAACCCGGGGGAGGATGACTCCTGGATTAAAGAAAAACACATGGAGACTTTCGGCAGTTGGTTGCGATTACAGCTCATGAATGATAGCACTGTCGGAGATCAGCTCTACTTGTTGGCCGCGTCACCATGTTCGACTGTATTGAATTTCCAAGGGTACGAGATAAATGGGAATACATTTTACACGATCGCCCAACATAAAAAGAGCACCAACCAAAACAGTGGTGTCCGCTTTGATGCAACAGACGAGAATGGGCAAAAGGACACATACTATGGTTACATAGAGGAGATATGGGAAGTTGACTATGGACCTACTTTTAAGATCCCTTTGTTTCGGTGCAGTTGGGTCAACATGAAGGGAGAAGGGATAAAGGTAGACCAGCTGTACGGAATGACGACAGTGGATCTCAAGAATCTTGGTTGTTACAGGAACGAACCATTCGTCCTAGCCAATGATGTGGCTCAGGTTTTCTATGTGAAGGACATGTCCTCCAGACCGAAAAAACAAAAAATAAGCAAACGAATACATCAGACGATGAGCCAAAGCGTCACATAGTTCTTTCGGGGAAAAGAAACATCGTGGGAGTCGAGGACAAGACAGACATGTCAGCAGATTATGATAAGTTTGATGAAATTCCGCCCTTCACAGTGAAAACTGATCCAAGCATCCCGTTAAATAATGAAGATGCTCCATGGTTACGGCCGAAGCGATCATAGGCCAGGGACATACGCGAAGAAGGGTTCATGCCATTTATGTAAATCAATGTAATGTATTAAACCTTTATGTGATGTGTAGTAATGTATTAAACTTTTATGTGGTGAAAAACATAATACAGGAAATGGGAGTTTCCACCTAGAAGAAATGGGTTATATCACATGTGAGTTTTCTTTTTTGTTTTCTGTTAATTAATTGCATGACGACCGGTGAAACACGCGTGGTAGGTGGTTGTCGGCTCCCACACCTCCCATGGGAACCTCTCAAACCTCAGCTTCGTTAGGTACAGCCTTCAGAAGAAAACTCCAACGTCTTACACGCGCTCGAAAAAGTTGGAACAAAACACACGGTTCCCCCTGCATACATCCCGACGGTGGCTCGTGAGTACCCGCATATCAAATGCACCGTAGGACGTTGCTAGGGAACCCGAATGTTTTGTGTTTGAGCGCCACTTCGATCCAAGCAACGATAAGACGTCTCTGATGATCTACAACCGTCCGGCAAGACATCTCTGATGATCTGCAACCGTTTGGAACGGTCGCAGGTCATCAGAGACGTCTTGCCGCTGGTTGCCCAAAGATGCCTCTCCGAGTGACGCTGGAATGTTTTGTGTGAGTGAGTAACCTGTCTGAGGAGAGGGGCTATATATAGGGTACGTGTGCTTCTTTAGTCCCGGTTGGTAACACCAACCGGGTCATGTGGCTCACGAAGTGGTCGTGATACTGCTGATCCAACAGCTCACAATCCCTGAAAAGAAACACACCCCTGATCCAACGTCTCACAAGCGCTTGAAAGAAACACACGATCCGTGTGCTTCTTTAGTCCCGGTTGGTAACACCAACCGGGACTAAAGGCGGGCTTTGCGGTCATGACACGTGTCCTCCCTCAGCGCTGCCCTGCGCATGTGTCCTCCCCCAGCGCTGCCCTGGAGGTCTTTATATATTGTCGCCGACGGGGTAAACCCTAATCCACCATTCCTAGCCACGAACGCATCGTCTCCACGAGATGGATCCGCCACGCCCGCCGCAGCGCCTTCTGGACGAGGTCGAGCGTGCTCGGCAGAGCGCGCTTGGGCGCAACCGCGGGAGCCTATCCCGCCTATGCCCACGAGCCCGGCGTGGAGAGGAATGCCCAGCTACCGGCCTCCTGCTCCACCAGGTGCCGCCGCACCTCCATCTGGCGCCGCTGCACCTCCACCAGGCGCCGCCGCTCCTCCCGCGGAGGAGGAGGAGGACGACGACTTCGACTGGAGCGACGACGGGGAAGAGGGTTGTGGGTTGCAGATACAGGAGGCCATGGAAGCCTCCTTCCAATCTGTCCGCGACTACCCTTTCCAGCGAGCCAAGACTTCCTACCAGCTCAAGGCGAAGGAGGCTTCCGAGCTGGATTGGGCGCTGAAAGACTCATCCTCCATGGATCTTGCCCTCCGCCGCAAACGTGCGCGCGAGAACCGGGCGGCCGCCCACGGGGCTGGCTCCTCCCGCCGTTCCCCCTAATCCTACGGCCTTCGAGCCAGCAAGTCCGTTTATGTAGAATAATGTTGGTGATGTTGGATCAGGGGTGTGTTTCTTTCAACCGCTTGTGAGACGTTGGATCATGTGTAATAATGTATTAAACCTTTTATGTAATGCATTCTATGGAATGTATTAAACCTTGATATGGCTCACGAAGTGGTCGTGATACTACTGATCCAACAGCTCACAATTTCTCAAAAGAAACACACACCTGATCCAACGTCTCACAAGCGCTTGAAAGAAACACACGATCCGTGTGCTTCTTCCTTATTGGTGGGATTCCCTTTAGTCCCGGGTGGTGGCTCACAAAGTGATATCCAACAGCTCACAAGCCTTCAAAAGAAACACACCCCTGATCCAACGGCTCACAAGCGCTCGAAAGAAACACACGATCCGTGTGCTTCTTACTTATTGGTGGGATTCTCACTATATATATGTAGTCATGCATGGCCTCCATTGGCATAGCACATCTAAACTCATATCTACAACCTCATCACTCTCCCATGGCTTCCACCGTACCCACTCTAACCTACTCGGAGGCGGAGGCGCTTTGCGCCTCGAACTACCCCTGCCCGCCCGGCTACGACGTCCCCGCCGGCTGGAGGCTGAGCACCGGAGGCGTGCCGGTCCCTCCTGTCCCTCAAGGTTTGGCGCGCCGGGCGGCCATCACGAACCACTACTACTTCGAGCTCACTCCGGCGCAGCGGATGGATCCCCGCTGGCATCAGAGGAGAAAGGAAAGGGAGGCAATGGAAGCACGCGCTGCTGCAGACCGGCTAAATAATATAGAAGAAGAAACTAACGGTGAGTCTGACACGAGTCCAGGGACTCATACGTGTCCATAACGAAGTGAGACCCATCTGTCGATCGACCAGGCTAGCGACGCAAGAAACCAGACGAGAAGCGTCGAGCACCAGTACAATAGGCGCATGTGACCGTTAGCCGAATTTTGACACACATAACGTAGGGCCTTATTTTAGACTTCTGCACAGGGCCCCAAATTTTGCCCGCACGGCCCTGCCCCGATCGATCGCGTCGTACGCGGCAGCGTGCGTGAGTCCAAAGAGAGAAAAAAGAAAAAGGAGAAGCGTGGCAGGTGCAGCTGAGCTGGATGCACCGATCGGAAAATATACGTACGTGCATCAGGTGAGGTCGATTGATTTCCCTCATATCACCACGCGCGCGTGCGAGAAAAGGAAAAAACAAATAAACGAAGGAGGCGCTATTTCCTACGCCTACATATATATTATTCATAGCCAGACATGAAACCAAGATGAAGATCGCGATCATATATATTGGACGATTCAAACGAAACAAACCTTAAAAGAAGGAAAGAAAACACTAAATCAATCCATCCGCAACTTACCCGCTGCTGCGTGATCCATCGGCGACAAGCGCGGCACAAGTGCGAGCTCCATCGATTGAGACTGCTAGCCCACCGCCGTCGCCAAGCTCGCCCAAGTCGCCAAGTCACACGCGCAACCGCACGCGGATTTGCCGACCATGGGCTCGTATATATAGATGGATGCATCTGGCAGGAAAAAAATTCTGGGTTCTCATTGCTGCGTATTGTTTGTTTGATGTGCCCGGTGTAGATGTCTACCACCCGGGGGAGCGAGCGGTCTAGATGCATGATCACTTGGATCGGTGACGTGGAAAACCAAACACCAATGCAGATATCAGATCTGATCGCCCCATTAATTAACAGCTTCCGAAGAATATTCCACTGATTTCTCATCGCCCCCCATTAACTGACTGCTGCCTTCCTGGGATCGTCCCACGATTAAAGGGCAAGTCTCGCTCTATTTCCTTGTTTCGAGTGGCAATGCGCCTGGATTGGTTTGGCCACGAATGGAAGACATTCTTCATCATTAATGTGTTTCGAGTGGCAATGCGCCTGGATTGGTTTGGCGACTATTTGTTTTCCTCCTATATAATACTACAAGTATATTTCCATCCCTAATCATTACTGTGTTTCATAGAGGGAACTTTTTTCAAAAAGTAGCGCCACAAGTAAGAAAATGCAGCTACCAGTTTGGGGTGGGAGCAAATGAAATACAATACTACGTATCAAGGCAAGGCTTCGATATACATAACACATCATACTCCAAATGCCTTGCTTACCTCTTCATCTACAGAGGTAAAATATTGATATATTTGGAGTATTACAATCTCTTCTTTGATTTCAGTATATGTCTTGTTTCTCAGGATTTACGTCTTGACAAACACAAAATGGCACTCAAATGGAGGACAACATGCATGGTTACAGCAAGCAAGCAGACCTGAACCTACCTACACATGCATGGTTACGAGACTGCTAGCCCACCGCCACCGCCTCACGTCAAGCTCGCCAAGTCACACGCGCAACCGCACGTGGCTTTGGTGACCATGGGCTCATATTTATACATGGGATGTGGCGGGAAAAAATTCTGGGTTCTGCGTATTGTTTGGAGTGACTGGTGTAGATGTCTACTGCCTCAGGGAGCAAGCGGTCTAGATGCGTGATCACTTGGATCGGTGACGTGGATGGTGAAAACCAAACACCAATGCAGATATCCGATCTGATCGCCCTATTAATTAATAGCTTCTGGAGATATTCAACTGATTTCTCATCGCCCCATTAACTGACTATTGCCTGCCTGGGATCGTTCCACGATTAACTCCTAGTGGGGAGTAACATTGAGTGGTAACATACTTATGTTACTACTCATATGTAGTAACTTATATGGTGTAGTGAATTATTTATTAGTTTGTAGACTCATTTTGCTTTGGGGTGTGTGATGTTACGGTAGCTAGCTATGTTACTCTATTTGTCTCTCCCCACATTAATTAGCTGTCACATCATCTTTTTCTTAGGTGGCATGCATTTTACTACCTACGTTACTCCCACTATGAGTTGTAAAGGGCAAGTCTCGCTTTATTTCTTTGTTTCGAGTGGAAACTAAATAATGCGCCTAGATTGGTTTGTCCATGAATGGCAAACATCTTCATCATTAATTTGTTTCTTTTCTTCAACGGTGAATTTGCTCCTTTGATCACGGAACTAAACAAAATAAAGCGAGACTTCCCCTATAACTAGATACTACACATTTTTCACCCTTTGCTTGTTTTCTCCCCATGGTTACTTAACCCTTCCAACAGAAACCATCAGCTCGAGCCATCGAAATAAGACCAGACCATGATTCGACGTAACGATTTGAATATTGAATTTCAACCAAGTCACATGCACAACCGCGCGCGGCTCATCACAATGGGCTATATTTATAGATCCGGATGGGAGGCAACAACATAGTTTTGAATTTCAACCAAGAGCTTACGGCATGAAGGAAGAAAAAACGAGATTAATATTTGGTTTATCTCTCCCCCGCCGCCCCGGGTCGGTGACGTGGCTACCCTCTGATTGCTAGCATGCCGTACGTATTAGTTACTAGGGAAATGAGCGCGGCAATGCCGCGCTTGTGGAGTAAATGAAATCTAAATTTGGAACTGTGTATATTTAAAAATTGTGTAGGTTTGAAAAGTAGTGAAATTGAAAGAAGTTTGTGTAATGATGAAATCCGTTGGAATTTATTGTATTCATTTGGAACTAATTTAACTCCACAGTCGGAGGAAATACATTTTATGAGAATTTATTAGATTCAATTTAAGTTCAATTCATAATCAGAGGAAATTAATTTATATTTTCTCCAAGTATTCATGTAATAAAGTATTTAAATTTTTTGCTACGTAGCTAGAGAGAGTTAAGTTTTGTTGTCTTTAAATATGTTAAATAAATTGAATTGATGAAATATGGTTTTATGTTGTCATAATTTTTTTATTTAACATCATAATCAGAGAGAATATATTATGTGAGCATTTTTTTAATTTATTTTATAATAAGGGGAAATTGAATTTGTATTTCCTACAAATATACATGGAATTGAAATATGAAAACATGTTTGCATTGTGTCGTTAATAGATAGCATTTATTTTTGTTTTCATTTTGATATTTGTTTCATATTTTTCTAATGGGTAGATTTAGAGGTGTTGATTTTGTAGTAGTAATCATTTTGTAGGAATTTTGAAGATAAACTAAGCCCACCTGTCGTGGTGAGAGTTCAGTTATATATATATATATATAAATGGTAACCTATTTGGATTCATATAACACATTTGTATTTTGACTTAAATACTTAATTTAACTGTATAATCGGAGGGAATACATTTTATGAGCACTTATTTAACATAATTTAAAATCATTACGTAATTAGAGGAATGAATTTGGCGTGGCTAAGTGTTGCACCCGTGTAGTTTTAATTGTATTATTGCATGGATTTCATACCCATAAAGTTATGTTTTTCTTAGTGGACAAAGTTTGCGTAATATACAGTTAGAAATTGTTAATAGGAAATATAACCTAAAAATTAGCGGAATAATTATTCTTGAACAATTACTGTTAGAAAATCACCCGTTGACGTTGAAAATACTCAGATGGAAATTATAGTTGAGGAAATTAGGAAATTTACTCTGAATTTACCATGAAGAAAGACAACCGGGTCAGCATGTCTGAAAATAAAGGGAGAAGGAAATAAATATAGTTGAAATAAAACTAAGCATAATCTTCGTAATAAAAGTTATAATGAAAGAAAGCGGCATTTTGGTAATTGTAGATATGTCTTAATCTAAATTGTTTGTGTCATACGAATTTGAGATAAATAGTTGGAATCTATTTTGAAGATGTTGATTTTTTTTTGGTTTGAAATAATTGAGCTTAGTTGTAGACAGCTCTTAACTTAAATTGTTCAGTCGTGCACGGATTGGAAACAAATAGCTAGGATCTTTTTTTTTGAACAATTTGATATGATATGAATTGTGAGAGCTCAATTCAAATTAAATTCAAGCTGATTAGTCATGTAAATTGGACATGTTGAAATAAAATTTGGAAAATTTAGAAATTTTGATATGTTGTTTGCATTATGTTGTGAACAATTTATTTTTTGTTGGTGCATTTTTGTGTGGGAAGGTTGACAACTTGTTAAATTTAGGAAATTGTATCATATTTTCTGTATTATTTTGAATTATAGCTTGGAAAATATGTTTTTTTTTAGTTCTAACATTTTTTAATAATTGTTAGTTTGAATTGTAGTTTGGAAGTTTTTTTTTTGAGTTTTAACATTTTGTATGTAATTGTTGCTATGTTGTATGTATTATTTTTGAATTGTTATTTGGAGGGTATAATGTTTTGAGTTTTAACATTTTTTTATAATTGTTGTTTTGAATTGTAGATTGATAGTTTTTTTAATTTTAGATGTTTTTTGTGCGGAAAGTTTGATAATTAACAAAATTTAGAAAATTTTGCCATGTTGTTCATATTATTTTGAATTATAGTTTTGAAGATATGAATTTTTTGAATTTTAGTATTTTTTATAATTGTTATTTTGAATTATAGATTGGAATATATAAGTTTTAACATTTTTTTTTGTAGTTGTTGATAAATTGTTTGCATTATTTCGAAGTGTAGTTTGAAAGCTATGAATTTTTTGAATTTTAACACTTTTATAATTGTTATGCTGAATTGTAATTTGGATGATATGAATTTTTTTTTTGGATTTTAGTATTTTTTATAATAATTATGAAATTTCTGGCGCGTGGGTCCACAGGTCAGGTTTTTTTTTGTTATTTATAATTGTTGTTTTGAATTGTAGATTGGAAGTTTTTTTTTTTTTTTTTTAAATTTTAGAATGTTTTTTGTGCGGAAAGTTTGATAATTTGCAAAAAAAATTTTTTTTTTTAACAAAATTTAGAAAATTTTGCCATGTTGTTCATATTATTTTGAATTGTAGTTTTTTTTTGTGCGGAAAGTTTGATAATTTGCAAAATTTAGAAAAATTTGACATGTTATTTATATTATATTGAATTGTAGTTTTGAAGATATGAATTTTTGAATTTTAGTATTTTTTATAATTGTTATTTTGAATTATAGATTGGAATATATAAGTTTTAACATTTTTTTGTAGTTGTTGATATATTGTTTGTATTATTTCGAAGTGTAGTGTGAAAAATATGATTTTTTTTGAATTTTAACACTTTTTATAATTGTTATGTTGAATTGTAGTTTGGATGATATGATTTTTTTTTGGATTTTAATATTTTTATTGTAATTATGAAATTTCTGGCACGTGGGTCCCACAGGTTAGGGCTTTTTTTTTGAAATGGATAAAAATCTGACTGGTGGGGTCGCGGGCTGCCTAGGTCTGCCACCGCCCGGCGGCGTTGACCTCGCCGGCGGCGCGTCCGTGCGACGTAGGACGCGGTAGCGGGCGCGTTCGATGCGCCTCGATGCGGGCTAGCCGAACGTGGCGGCGCTGCCGCGTTGTGGTCCCCGGAGTGTCGGCGGTGACGTGCGAACGCGGGGAGCAAGCAGCGACGACGGCGGCGGTGATTCTGCTGCTTGACGTCGATCTGAACGGGGTGGTCCAGAGCGGCGAGGGAGAGCGTCGGCGCCGCCGGCGACTGCGGCGTCGCGCGAGAAGAGGAGAAGAGGAAGGAGAAGCTGCGGTGGCATTTTTGCACGGAAGTCCTCAACGTTTCTCGAATTTTCGTATTGGTCCTTTGCGGGCGGTTTTTTGCAAAAGGTTCGCTGCAGCGCGACGTGGCGCGACGCTATTGGTAGAAATTCGATTGCTATGTACTGTAGCAGTAACACTGTAGCAGCACGGCTTTTGGCGCGATCCAGGACGTCGGACGGTCGATCGGACGGCTGCTGCTATTCGGGTGACGTGGAGGCTGGAATTGGAGGTGGATTCCACCAACTTTTATATATAGGGGAATTAGAGGGAGGGAATCGAGGAAAATTTGATTACCTTCATTTAAACAGTACTATACTCGCTTTCTAAATTTCCGCAACTGATTACTATTTCCATTCTTTACTCGTCGCCATTGGTGGCTAGGTCGGCTTGTTGGACAGATTGACTCCCCTGTTCTTTTTTTGGAGATGTTTATGCGTGTTTCGGGTCCAGTACATGTACGACCCCACCTTTCTAATTTTTTCGAACAGTTTATTAATATTTCTTTACTATCCTTTTTTTTAAAAACTAGCAAATGAACCGGGTGAACCGGCGGTCGAACCGAGTGAACTGCGAACCGAGAAGCTCACCGGTTCACCGGTTCGGTTTTTTAAAGTATGGGCAACACAATGTCATCGCTCGAGTTCATGTTAATCTTCTTTTCCCATGATCCTAGCGATTAGTTTCTAAGATTCCATAGGATCTCCTAAAATCGTCTGGATTTGGTACAACAAAGCCACGCACCACTTCCTATCCCTAGCTTACTTAAGCTAATATTGCATGCGTCTAGAGGTTAATGAGCAGGAGGGGTTTTGGAAAAAATTGGCATCAACTTTGCAGTTTTCTTGGACACACAGCAAATATATATTATAACGAAAGGGCAACCTTCGTGATATTTAAATACATAATAATTCAACTTTTTCGCAAAAAAAAATTTCAACTCGCAAAAAGTTCACTAAAAAGACAGACAGAGAGACAGGATCCAAAATGAAGATTACAGATGTACGAAGGTTACAATTAATATTACAAGAATCAAAACACGAGAATCCTAAACTAGTTATTTTGTTCTTCTTTGCCTGAAAACCATAACGGACAAAGACGAGATATCGGGTTAAGCTTTTGAACCTGACAAGAAAAAAAGGATCCATCAAGCCAATCATCAGGACCACTCATAGGCAACACAACAGGATCCACTCAGCAACAAAACATGGACCCCTATAAACTAAAAACTATGCTCCAGATTACACAAAGGCAACACTTTAACAAATTCAGTTCTCTGTCTTACTCTGCGTCCGGTGTCCTACTAGCATCGAGTCATGTTCAACTTAAATTGGGTTCCACGACTATATATGCATTCACCAGAACCAATTGAAGGCGGGCCCGGCCGGGTGCCCGGGCCCCAGCACATCAGAAGGCCAGAATGACTTGAAGCCAGCACCGACGCTGGGAAGCTATTTACTGACTATTTGCTTTCTTACTGGCTTGCTAGCGATTGCAGTCCACCAGCGCCGACACATTTGGGCAACAACTAGCAACTTTTGATCAAGTCAACAAATTTAGGCAACAACAGCCAGCTAGCTAGCAAATCATATAGGCCAATAGTGACAATAGTGACAATAGAGAAACCTACAAGGACAAACAAGCATCAGCACGTGCACGAAAAAACAATAGTGACACTTCTGAGAGTTCATAGCTTCTTGCATGTGATGGCAGCTGGAAGTAACACTTTGTGCGCAAGTAAATTGCTCAGGTGTAAACTCATCTTAATGTTAAGAAAGCACGTGTTTTCGTCAACTTCTATTGCCCTACAAGTACACTGCATGCGCATCAGCTAGCTAGCTACAAGAAAATAACCGAGTTTAGACAGTACATGCACATCAGCTAGCTAGAATCATCAGCTACACGTGCACATCAGGTCAAGAGTCCTTTCGTATCTCAGCTTACCAAGCACATCCATGCGTGCCTCTCTGGTAAAAAAAGCATGTCCAGATTTATTGGCATCGGCAAGTTCAATATCTTCAACCTGCAATATTAAATGCGATTCAATAAATTTTGAACTTTGAAGAGAGAGTACTGTCATCGAAAATTTACATTTAAGATCAGAAAGGGACTCGATGCCCAAGTTCAATATGTAGCAATTTGCAACGGAGCCAACGTCACCAGGAACATATGTGTATTATGAACGTATTCAATATAGTGGGAGTACTTATGATTGTAGAATGGCAGGGGAAATGTAGTTCTGTAGTGACGGAGTCAAATCTTTGCCGAGTGTCACACTCGGCAAGGCGGGCAAAAATTTCGGATTTGTCGCCTTTTTCCGTGACATCTTTGCCGAATGTGTCGGTGCGAGACACTCATCAAAGAATGCCTAGCTGACCATTTGGTTCATGGTTTGCCGAGTCCGACACCCGAGCCCCACACTCGGCAAAGGTTACGGCGACGGTCTTTGTGACGACCGGCACTCGGCGAAAGCGTCGCCAACGCGCCCGATGGCACTTGTCACCGAGATGCAAAAAAAAAACACTCGGCAAAGAGGTTTTGCCGAGCGGACCTCTTCGGGGACACGTGTCTGCACGTGAGGCGTCAGCTCTTTGCCGAGAGAGTGCGCCGACACTCGGCGAAGATTTGTCGTCCGTTTGGCATCAGACGGACGTCAACATCTTTTGTTTGCCGAGTAGCTGGGAAAACACTCGGCGAAGAATTCACTGGGTACCCCCAACAAAAGGCACTCGGCAAAAAATCTTCGCCGAGGTATTTTTCGCCGAGTGGCTGTCTCGGCGAAGCATTTGCCGAGTTCAATTCATGCCTTCGCCGGGTGTCTTTCCCACCCGGCGGAGGCGTCGATTCTAGTAGTGAGAACGTTATCGTCCTTGAGGTCGAGGCTCAACGACATCATCCGCGTCAACGGTGCTTCCGATGGAGGTGCTAATTGGGACATGTGCTCACACGTGGATCGTAGCTAAGCACGACACGTTTCACACTATGCTCTATGCGGCACACTGCTACAGTGTCTTGGGTTTACGCGGACTGCCCAACGCGACCGTGGAGTACTATAGTAGAATTGTGTTGGCAGACTCCTACATCTATATAGTTATCATTATGTGCTGAAAATAAGTACGTGTCAATCAAACTCGATGAACTTAGGTTATATTTGGCCAATCATACGCGGTCATTTGCATGAAATGAGAGAGAAGTCATGGATACAGAGCGCGTTGACGTATATACGAACGGTGGGACCTCAAGGCAAACAATTGGCTAGTAAAAAAAGGTAAACACTTAATGGTTCACCTCCATGGCACGAGAAACTACTACTCGGCACACATAAAAGATTTACGAGGCAACCAACAAACACAAACTACCAAGAGACCTAGCTATTGTTTCACATGAGCATGTGGATGAATATCCATACACCAAGCAAGTCATGTTTCATCAAACAAACCGCCAACTAGAATAACATCCACTTCGCCTTTCTCCTTCGCCTTTCTCCTTCGCCTCCGATGGTGGGGCATCCTTTTGCTCTTGGCTGGCACTATTCTTCAGGTTGATTCTTGGTTGTCCAACGCCCACAAGGGTGCGCGCGGCGTTGTGGGTATCCACCACGTCCTGCGCCGTGTTCTGGCCGGTAACGATCATTGCCGACGAGAGTGCTATGAGCAGCACAGCTAGCTTTGGCAAGTACTCCATCTCTAAGGCTTACAAAAATCAAGTAAGTGTGTGTGTGAATGAATCTGTACTGATGGATGAGATGTTCTCTCCGCCGTGAGTTGTGTATTTATACTAGTGCACAAGCTAGCTCGATGGGTACCTTTTGTAAGCAACTAAGCTTGAGTTATTATCCTCCTTCAATATGAAATAATAATATTTGAACGAGAGGCCAATTGCAATACATAAGCCCAGTTGAAAAATTATATCCAATTAACCTCATCTTTTGGAAATATTACTTGTAGGCCTAATTATAAAAATCCAATTGGTAGCTCACCTATATGAAAACTTGGTGAAAAAATGTCTTTTTATGGCAGAGCTGGTCGGCGTGTGGAATCACCATGAATTAGTCGGGTGAGTTAGTCTCGCGAGGTAAGTTGAGTCATCTCCAATTTAGCGCAACGTCATGAAGACACATGTACTAGCTTGTTGCTAGTTGTGTATTTATAATATTGCATTACATCGATGAATAGCTTATGTAATCAAATTTAAACTTTAAGTTGTAGATATTGGACAAATTCCAATAGGGAAAAATAATATGTCGACGAGTTGAACCTACTAGGCTATATTTATATATATATCCGTCGAAAAATTCAATGCAATTAATAACCCGAGACATCATCCTTGGGACAAAGTACATATCACTAGTTAGAAAATCCCACAGGTGTCGTACGTGAAAGTGCTCAGAAGTAATTTTTTTTTGCATAGCTCACTTCCCAACATTGCACAAAAAGAATGGCAAAGGTGCAAGCACTCTGTACCACGCAGAAATATAGTTTTATTCTAGTATAGCTTGTTTTTCTTAAACATGCAGCGAACATACTTTTGTTATGTAGATAAGCAATATATGATTGTTTGTTTGCTGTTGTGGAATGAAACTACTGTCATGCAACAAAATTGTACCTTACTTGAGAAATCGGTCTTGTAGATTTTTCTTGTCTATCACACACTATGATATACAAATTTCACCTTTCGTATACAGTACCTCCAATGCCTACGAGGAGGTGTTTGGATCTCGGGAATCGAACAAGTTTCATGGTTGAATGTTAATAATCCTAGAAACAACAATAGTATTCCACAACCGAAACTTGTTTGATTGTTTGCTATTTCTGACCAATATGTCATACCGATTTATTGTCTAACAATACCATAAAAACGAGGGGGAAACGAAATTATAGGATACCCGAGTTCCTTTAAACTAATCCCCATATTCTAGATACGATCATATCACAACAACCATCGAGCAAACTATTCCAGTATCAAGATGCTATGGATCATGGTTGTGATCAAGTTTTGTACAAGGGGGGCGCACATGGAAGAAAATGTTGATGACGACACAATGTTTTAATATGTGAGGAATCATTCGTCAAGGTGTTCTTGCTGCAGAATCAATCAACAGAGAGAGGAAGAGCCTATCTTCAACTTGGGGAAGGATGGGTGCAGGTTTGTTATGTGAAATTAGTTCTCTTATGTGTTCGTATGTATAGATAATTAACGTATAAGCAAATTTAAAACTGCTATATGGATGTACCTTTTCGCCTTGTATTTCTGATGCCTACTAATCGAAACCCATCCACATCAATTCCAATGTACAACACAATAACAAGATCGGATACATACAAATGCAAGCCCAGTCACGAGTTATAGGATAAATACAAAAACAATCAAAATCCAGAACGATACAAGAGCGAAAGGGATGAGGGATTGGACCCACACAAACATGGGTGATATCAGTCGACCGAGAATTAAATGAATTCTTGGTCGGTCGAAGCCCTAGGAGTGTCCCTTAATTATTTATTTATGCAATATATACGCTGCTACGTACACGCATGCATGCATAGCCACATGCGATGCACGTAGCCTAGTATGGAGTCTGCCCCTTCACGTTGCCCGGCGGGTTGTAGCCACAGATGCCAAAACTGCCGCCGGCGCCGTCATATACGATACGGGCGCATCCGATGACCGTCGTGTTCCTCCACACAACCTGTGTCTAGTGCCCACACGACTTAGCGGCCGGCGCCGAGCAGGTGTTGTTGCCGTGGTCGTAGTATTGTTTCTTCGCCACCCATGAAGTCACCGCCTCCACCGCCGTCAGTTGGTCCCACTGCTCTAGAAGATGTTCTCACCGTATGGCCCGTCTTTACTGTGTTGTGGCTTGCAGTCGGAACGGAACTTCTCCACGTACATCTCCGCCCACGCTTCCACCGTGGCGTTCCACGACACCGGTCCAACGCCCACATTGGTGCGCGCGGCGTTGTGGGCATCCACCACGTCCTGTGCCGTGTTCTGGGCGGTAACGATCATTGCCGACGAGAGTGCTATGAGCAGCACAACTAGCTGGCAAGTACTCCATCGCTAAGGCTTACAAAAATCAAGTAAATGTGTGTGTGTGTGAATCTGTACTGATGGATGAGATGTTCTCCGCCATGAGTTGTGTATTTATACTAGTGCGCAAGCTTGCTCGATGGGTACCTTTTTTAAGCTACTTGAGTTATTATCCTCCTTCAATATGAAAAAATAATATTTGAACGAGAGGCCAATTCCAATACATAAGCCCAGTTGAAAAATTATATCCAATTGACCTCATGTTTTGGAAATATTAGTTGTAGACCTAATTATAAAAATCCAATTGGTAGCTCACCTATATGAAAACTTGGTGAAAAAAATGTCTTTTTATGGCAGAGCTGGTCGGCATGTGGAATCACCGTGAATTAGTCGGGTGATTTAGTCTCGCGAGGTAAGTTGAGTCATCTCCAATTTAACGCAACGTCATGAAGACGCATGTACTAGCAACTGGACAAATTCCAATAGGAAAAAATAATCCGTCGACGAGTTGTACCTACTAGGGAAATTAAAATATATATAACTGTCGAAAAATTCAATGCAATTAATAACTCGAGACATCATCGTTGGGACAAACTAACATGATACCTAATTAGAAAATCCCACATGTGTCATACGTGAAAGTGCTCAGAACTTTTTTTTTTTGCATAGCTCACTTCTTGAATCCTACCTCGATGGGTACCTTCTCTAAGGAGTTAAGATTAGAGAGACTAATTCAGTATGAAAAAGAATTTCTTGAACGAGAGGCAAATTCCGATAAATAAGCCCAGTTAAAAAATTAAATCCAAGTGATCTCATCTTTTGGAAAGATTAGTTGTAGACCTAATTACAAAAATCAAATTGCTAGCACACCTATATGCAAATTGTGTGAAAATGTGTTTCTATTGCGAGATCTGGTGAGCGCGTGGAATCGCCGTGAATTAGTCTGATTTACTCTCACGCGGTAAGTTGATTCATCTCTAATTTAGCGCGACGTCATGATGACGCTTGTACTAGCTCGTTCCTAGTTGTGCATTTATCTAGTTCATTAGATGGATGAGTAGCTTATGTAATCAAATCTAAGCTTGAAGTTGTACATACTGGACAAATTCCAATAGGAAAAAATAATATGTCGACGAGTTGAACCTACTGGGCAGATTAAATATATGTATCCGTCAAAATATTCAATGCAATTAATAACCCGAGACGTCATCGTTGGGACAAAGTAACATCTCCCTAATTAGAAAATCCCACATGTGTCGTACGTGGAAGTGCTCAGAAGTAAACAGAATTGCATAGCTCACTTCCCAACATTGAATATTGCACAAAAAGCATGGCTAAGGTGCAAGCACTCTGTACCACGCAGAAATATAGTTTTATTCTAGTTTAGCTTGTTTTCTTTAAACATGCAGCGAGCATACTTTCGTTATGTAGATAAGCAATATATGATTGTTCGTTTGCTTTTGGGAATGAAACTACAGTCATTGTACCTTACTTGAGAAATCGGTCTTGTAGATTTTTGTTGTCTATCAGACACTATGATATACAAATTTCACCTTTCGTATACAATACCTCCAATGCCTGCGAGGAGGTGTTTGGATCTCGGGAATGGAACCAGTTTCATGGTTGAAATTCAATGATCCTAGAAGCAACAATAGTATTCCACAACTGAAACTTGTTTGATTGTTTGCTATTTCTGACCAATATGTCATACTGATTTATTGTCTAACAATACCATAAAAACAAGGGGAAACAAAATTATAGGATACCCGAGTTCCTATAAACTAATCCCCATATTCTAGATACGATCATATCAGAACACATAATTAATTATTCGGTTAGTAATTTTTGTAATCTTTACCTTATGTTTATATTAGGTGAAGAACCATCGAGCAAACTATTCCAGAATCAAGATGGTATGGATCAAGGTTGTGATGCAAGTTTTGTACAAGGGGAGGCGTATATGGAAGAAAATGTTGATGACGAACCAATGTTTTGATATTTTTAGGAATCATTCGTCAAGGTGTTCTTGCTGCAGAATCAATCAAGAGAGAGGAAGAGCCTATCTTCAACTTGGGGAAGGATGGGCGCAGGTTTGTTATGTAAAATTAGTTCTCTTATGTATTGGAATGTATAGATAATGAACGTATCAGCAAATCTTCAACTGCTATATGGATCTACCTTTTCGCCTTGTATCTATGATGCCTACTAATCTAGAAACCCATCCACATCAATTCCAATGTACAAGACAATAACAAGATCGGAAACATACAAATGCAAGCCCGGTCACGTGTTATAGGATAAATACAAAAAACAATCAAAATCCAGAACGATAAAAGAGCGAAAGGGATGAGGGCAAACCCTATGCGGCGCCCGTTAGTGGCGCATAGGGCTAGCGCCACCTGAAGCAACTAGTTAGCGAAGCGTTTTTGGGCCCGCCCAGCGAAGCGTGAGAGAACGGATCCAGAACCCATGTGTTTTCTTTTTCTTTTCCATTTTTGTTTTTCGTTTTCGTTTTTCTTTTTCTTTTTTTGTTTCGTTTCTTTTCTTTTCTGTTTTTCGTTTGTTATTTTCTTTTCGTTTTCGTTCTGGAAAACGAAAAACAAAAATGGAAAAAATGGAAAAGGATGTCTTGGATTTGTATAAATCCGGATGTATGTAGACATGTTTTAGTGTACACATACATCCGAATTTATGACATATTGGTCAGAAATAGGAAACAATCAAACAAGTTTCGGTTGTTTTTCCATTTTTGTTTTTCGTTTTCCAGAACGAAAACGAAAAGAAAATAACAAACGAAAAACAGAAAAGAAAAGAAACGAAACAAAAAAAGAAAAAGAAAAACGAAAACGAAAAACAAAAATGGAAAAGAAAAAGAAAACACATGGGTTCTGGATCCGTTCTCTCAAGCTTCGCTGGGCGGGCCCAAAAACGCTTTGCTAACTAGTTGCTTCAGGTGGCGCTAGCCCTATGCGGCACTAACGGGCGCCGCATAGGGTTTGCCCTCATCCCTTTCGCTCTTTTATCGTTCTGGATTTTGATTGTTTTTTGTATTTATCCTATAACACGTGACCGGGCTTGCATTTGTATGTTTCCGATCTTGTTATTGTCTTGTACATTGGAATTGATGTGGATGGGTTTCTAGATTAGTAGGCATCATAGATACAAGGCGAAAAGGTAGATCCATATAGCAGTTGAAGATTTGCTGAGACGTTCATTATCAATACATTCCAATACATAAGAGAACTAATTTTACATAACAAACCTGCGCCCATCCTTCCCCAAGTTGAAGATAGGCTCTTCCTCTCTCTCTTGATTGATTCTGCAGCAAGAACACCTTGACGAATGATTCCTAAAAATATCAAAACATTGGTTCGTCATCAACATTTTCTTCCATGTGCGCCTCCCCTTATACAAAACTTGGATCACAACCTTGATCCATACCATCTTGATTCTGGAATAGTTTGCTCGATGGTTCTTCACCTAATATAAACATAAGGTAAAGATTACAAAAATTACTAACTGAATAATTAATTATGTGTTCTGATATGATCGTATCTAGAATATGGGGATTAGTTTATAGGAACTCGGGTATCCTATAATTTTGTTTCCCCACGTTTTTATGGTATTGTTAGACAATAAATCAGTATGACATATTGGTCAGAAATAGCAAACAATCAAACAAGTTTCAGTTGTGGAATACTATTGTTGCTTCTAGGATCATTGAATTTCAACCATGAAACTGGTTCCATTCCCGAGATCCAAACACCTCCTCGCAGGCATTGGAGGTATTGTATACGAAAGGTGAAATTTGTATATCATAGTGTCTGATAGACAACAAAAATCTACAAGACCGATTTCTCAAGTAAGGTACAATGACAGTAGTTTCATTCCCCAAAAGCAAACGAACAATCATATATTGCTTATCTACATAACGAAAGTATGCTCGCTGCATGTTTAAAGAAAACAAGCTAAACTAGAATAAAACTATATTTCTGCGTGGTACAGAGTGCTTGCACCTTAGCCATGCTTTTTGTGCAATATTCAATGTTGGGAAGTGAGCTTTGCAATTCTGTTTACTTCTGAGCACTTCCACGTACGACACATGTGGGATTTTCTAATTAGGGAGATGTTACTTTGTCCCAACGATGACGTCTCGGGTTATTAATTGCATTGAATTTTTTGACGGATACATATATTTAATCTGCCCAGTAGGTTCAACTCGTCGACATATTATTTTTTCCTATTGGAATTTGTCCAGTATGTACAACTTCAAGCTTAGATTTGATTACATAAGCTACTCATCCATCTAATGAACTAGATAAATGCACAACTAGGAACGAGCTAGTACAAGCGTCATCATGACGTCGCGCTAAATTAGAGATGAATCAACTTACCGCGTGAGAGTAAATCAGACTAATTCACGGCGATTCCACGCGCTCACCAGATCTCGCAATAGAAACACATTTTCACACAATTTGCATATAGGTGTGCTAGCAATTTGATTTTTATAATTAGGTCTACAACTAATCTTTCCAAAAGATGAGATCACTTGGATTTAATTTTTTAACTGGGCTTATTTATCGGAATTTGCCTCTCGTTCAAGAAATTCTTTTTCATACTGAATTAGTCTCTCTAATCTTAACTCCTTAGAGAAGGTACCCATCGAGGTAGGATTCAAGAAGTGAGCTATGCAAAAAAAAAAAAGTTCTGAGGACTTTCACGTATGACACATGTGGGATTTTCTAATTAGGTATCATGTTAGTTTGTCCCAACGATGATGTCTCGAGTTATTAATTGCATTGAATTTTTTGACAGTTATATATATTTTAATTTCCCTAGTAGGTACAACTCGTCGACGGATTATTTTTTCCTATTGGAATTTGTCCAGTTGCTAGTACATGCATCTTCATGACGTTGCGTTAAATTGGAGATGACTCAACTTACCTCGCGAGACTAAATCACCCGACTAATTCACGGTGATTCCACATGCCGACCAGCTCTGCCATAAAAAGACATTTTTTTCACCAAGTTTTCATATAGGTGAGCTACCAATTGGATTTTTATAATTAGGTCTACAACTAATATTTCCAAAACATGAGGTCAATTGGATATAATTTTTCAACTGGGCTTATGTATTGGAATTGGCCTCTCGTTCAAATATTATTTTTTCATATTGAAGGAGGATAATAACTCAAGTAGCTTAAAAAAGGTACCCATCGAGCAAGCTTGCGCACTAGTATAAATACACAACTCATGGCGGAGAACATCTCATCCATCAGTACAGATTTCACACACACACACACATTTACTTGATTTTTGTAAGCCTTAGCGATGGAGTACTTGCCAGCTAGTTGTCCTGCTCATAGCACTCTCGTCGGCAATGATCGTTACCGCCCAGAACACGGCACAAGACATGGTGGATGCCCACAACGCCGCGCGCACCAATGTGGGCGTTGGACCGGTGTCGTGGAACGCCACGGTGGAAGCGTGGGCGGAGATGTACGTGGAGAAGTTCCGTTCCGACTGCAAGCCACAACATAGTAAAGACGGGCCATACGGCCCAGCGAAGCGTGATAGAACCTGGATCCGTTCTCTCACGCTTCGCTGGGCGGGCCCAAAAACGCTTCGCTAACTAGTTGCTTCAGGTGGCGCTAGCCCTATGCGGCACTAACGGGCGCCGCATAGGGTTTGCCCTCATCCCTTTCGCTCTTTTATCGTTCTGGATTTTGATTGTTTTTTGTATTTATCCTATAACACGTGACCGGGCTTGCATTTGTATGTTTCCGATCTTGTTATTGTCTTGTACATTGGAATTGATGTGGATGGGTTTCTAGATTAGTAGGCATCATAGATACAAGGCGAAAAGGTAGATCCATATAGCAGTTGAAGATTTGCTGATACGTTCATTATCTATACATTCCAATACATAAGAGAACTAATTTTACATAACAAACCTGCGCCCATCGTTCCCCAAGTTGAAGATAGGCTCTTCCTCTCTCTCTTGATTGATTCTGCAGCAAGAACACCTTGACGAATGATTCCTAAAAATATCAAAACATTGGTTCGTCATCAACATTTTCTTCCATGTGCGCCTCCCCTTGTACAAAACTTGGATCACAACCTTGATCCATACCATCTTGATTCTGGAATAGTTTGCTCGATGGTTCTTCACCTAATATAAACATAAGGTAAAGATTACAAAAATTACTAACTGAATAATTAATTATGTGTTCTGATATGATCGTATCTAGAATATGGGGATTAGTTTATAGGAACTCGGGTATCCTATAATTTTGTTTCCCCACGTTTTTATGGTATTGTTAGACAATAAATCAGTATGACATATTGGTCAGAAATAGCAAACAATCAAACAAGTTTCAGTTGTGGAATACTATTGTTGCTTCTAGGATCATTGAATTTCAACCATGAAACTGGTTCCATTCCCGAGATCCAAACACCTCCTCGCAGGCATTGGAGGTATTGTATACGAAAGGTGAAATTTGTATATCATAGTGTCTGATAGACAACAAAAATCTACAAGACCGATTTCTCAAGTAAGGTACAATGACAGTAGTTTCATTCCCCAAAAGCAAACGAACAATCATATATTGCTTATCTACATAACGAAAGTATGCTCGCTGCATGTTTAAAGAAAACAAGCTAAACTAGAATAAAACTATATTTCTGCGTGGTACAGAGTGCTTGCACCTTAGCCATGCTTTTTGTGCAATATTCAATGTTGGGAAGTGAGCTTTGCAATTCTGTTTACTTCTGAGCACTTCCACGTACGACACATGTGGGATTTTCTAATTAGGGAGATGTTACTTTGTCCCAACGATGACGTCTCGGGTTATTAATTGCATTGAATTTTTTGACGGATACATATATTTAATCTGCCCAGTAGGTTCAACTCGTCGACATATTATTTTTTCCTATTGGAATTTGTCCAGTATGTACAACTTCAAGCTTAGATTTGATTACATAAGCTACTCATCCATCTAATGAACTAGATAAATGCACAACTAGGAACGAGCTAGTACAAGCGTCATCATGACGTCGCGCTAAATTAGAGATGAATCAACTTACCGCGTGAGAGTAAATCAGACTAATTCACGGCGATTCCACGCGCTCACCAGATCTCGCAATAGAAACACATTTTCACACAATTTGCATATAGGTGTGCTAGCAATTTGATTTTTATAATTAGGTCTACAACTAATCTTTCCAAAAGATGAGATCACTTGGATTTAATTTTTTAACTGGGCTTATTTATCGGAATTTGCCTCTCGTTCAAGAAATTCTTTTTCATACTGAATTAGTCTCTCTAATCTTAACTCCTTAGAGAAGGTACCCATCGAGGTAGGATTCAAGAAGTGAGCTATGCAAAAAAAAAAAAGTTCTGAGGACTTTCACGTATGACACATGTGGGATTTTCTAATTAGGTATCATGTTAGTTTGTCCCAACGATGATGTCTCGAGTTATTAATTGCATTGAATTTTTTGACAGTTATATATATTTTAATTTCCCTAGTAGGTACAACTCGTCGACGGATTATTTTTTCCTATTGGAATTTGTCCAGTTGCTAGTACATGCATCTTCATGACGTTGCGTTAAATTGGAGATGACTCAACTTACCTCGCGAGACTAAATCACCCGACTAATTCACGGTGATTCCACATGCCGACCAGCTCTGCCATAAAAAGACATTTTTTTCACCAAGTTTTCATATAGGTGAGCTACCAATTGGATTTTTATAATTAGGTCTACAACTAATATTTCCAAAACATGAGGTCAATTGGATATAATTTTTCAACTGGGCTTATGTATTGGAATTGGCCTCTCGTTCAAATATTATTTTTTCATATTGAAGGAGGATAATAACTCAAGTAGCTTAAAAAAGGTACCCATCGAGCAAGCTTGCGCACTAGTATAAATACACAACTCATGGCGGAGAACATCTCATCCATCAGTACAGATTCACACACACACACACACATTTACTTGATTTTTGTAAGCCTTAGCGATGGAGTACTTGCCAGCTAGTTGTCCTGCTCATAGCACTCTCGTCGGCAATGATCGTTACCGCCCAGAACACGGCACAAGACATGGTGGATGCCCACAACGCCGCGCGCACCAATGTGGGCGTTGGACCGGTGTCGTGGAACGCCACGGTGGAAGCGTGGGCGGAGATGTACGTGGAGAAGTTCCGTTCCGACTGCAAGCCACAACATAGTAAAGACGGGCCATACGGCCCAGCGAAGCGTGATAGAACCTGGATCCGTTCTCTCACGCTTCGCTGGGCGGGCCCAAAAACGCTTCGCTAACTAGTTGCTTCAGGTGGCGCTAGCCCTATGCGGCACTAACGGGCGCCGCATAGGGTTTGCCCTCATCCCTTTCGCTCTTTTATCGTTCTGGATTTTGATTGTTTTTTGTATTTATCCTATAACACGTGACCGGGCTTGCATTTGTATGTTTCCGATCTTGTTATTGTCTTGTACATTGGAATTGATGTGGATGGGTTTCTAGATTAGTAGGCATCATAGATACAAGGCGAAAAGGTAGATCCATATAGCAGTTGAAGATTTGCTGATACGTTCATTATCTATACATTCCAATACATAAGAGAACTAATTTTACATAACAAACCTGCGCCCATCGTTCCCCAAGTTGAAGATAGGCTCTTCCTCTCTCTCTTGATTGATTCTGCAGCAAGAACACCTTGACGAATGATTCCTAAAAATATCAAAACATTGGTTCGTCATCAACATTTTCTTCCATGTGCGCCTCCCCTTGTACAAAACTTGGATCACAACCTTGATCCATACCATCTTGATTCTGGAATAGTTTGCTCGATGGTTCTTCACCTAATATAAACATAAGGTAAAGATTACAAAAATTACTAATCGAATAATTAATTATGTGTTCTGATATGATCGTATCTAGAATATGGGGATTAGTTTATAGGAACTCAGGTATCCTATAATTTTGTTTCCCCTCGTTTTTATGGTATTGTTAGACAATAAATCAGTATGACATATTGGTCAGAAATAGCAAACAATCAAACAAGTTTCAGTTGTGGAATACTATTGTTGCTTCTAGGATCATTGAATTTCAACCATGAAACTGGTTCCATTCCCGAGATCCAAACACCTCCTCGCAGGCATTGGAGGTATTGTATACGAAAGGTGAAATTTGTATATCATAGTGTCTGATAGACAACAAAAATCTACAAGACCGATTTCTCAAGTAAGGTACAATGACAGTAGTTTCATTCCCCAAAAGCAAACGAACAATCATATATTGCTTATCTACATAACGAAAGTATGCTCGCTGCATGTTTAAAGAAAACAAGCTAAACTAGAATAAAACTATATTTCTGCGTGGTACAGAGTGCTTGCACCTTAGCCATGCTTTTTGTGCAATATTCAATGTTGGGAAGTGAGCTATGCAATTCTGTTTACTTCTGAGCACTTCCACGTACGACACATGTGGGATTTTCTAATTAGGGAGATGTTACTTTGTCCCAACGATGACGTCTCGGGTTATTAATTGCATTGAATTTTTTGACGGATACATATATTTAATCTGCCCAGTAGGTTCAACTCGTCGACATATTATTTTTTCCTATTGGAATTTGTCCAGTATGTACAACTTCAAGCTTAGATTTGATTATATAAGCTACTCATCCATCTAATGAACTAGATAAATGCACAACTAGGAACGAGCTAGTACACGCGTCATCATGACGTCGCGCTAAATTAGAGATGAATCAACTTACCGCGTGAGAGTAAATCAGACTAATTCACGGCGATTCCACGCGCTCACCAGATCTCGCAATAGAAACACATTTTCACACAATTTGCATATAGGTGTGCTAGCAATTTGATTTTTGTAATTAGGTCTACAACTAATCTTTCCAAAAGATGAGATCACTTGGATTTAATTTTTTAACTGGGCTTATTTATCGGAATTTGCCTCTCGTTCAAGAAATTCTTTTTCATACTGAATTAGTCTCTCTAATCTTAACTCCTTAGAGAAGGTACCCATCGAGGTAGGATTCAAGAAGTGAGCTATGCAAAAAAAAAAAGTTCTGAGCACTTTCACGTATGACACATGTGGGATTTTCTAATTAGGTATCATGTTAGTTTGTCCCAACGATGATGTCTCGAGTTATTAATTGCATTGAATTTTTTGACAGTTATATATATTTTAATTTCCCTAGTAGGTACAACTCGTCGACGGATTATTTTTTCCTATTGGAATTTGTCCAGTTGCTAGTACATGCGTCTTCATGACGTTGCGTTAAATTGGAGATGACTCAACTTACCTCGCGAGACTAAATCACCCGACTAATTCACGGTGATTCCACATGCCGACCAGCTCTGCCATAAAAAGACATTTTTTTCACCAAGTTTTCATATAGGTGAGCTACCAATTGGATTTTTATAATTAGGTCTACAACTAATATTTCCAAAACATGAGGTCAATTGGATATAATTTTTCAACTGGGCTTATGTATTGGAATTGGACTCTCGTTCAAATATTATTTTTTCATATTGAAGGAGGATAATAACTCAAGTAGCTTAAAAAAGGTACCCATCGAGCAAGCTTGCGCACTAGTATAAATACACAACTCATGGCGGAGAACATCTCATCCATCAGTACAGATTCACACACACACACACATTTACTTGATTTTTGTAAGCCTTAGCGATGGAGTACTTGCCAGCTAGTTGTGCTGCTCATAGCACTCTCGTCGGCAATGATCGTTACCGCCCAGAACACGGCACAAGACATGGTGGATGCCCACAACGCCGCGCGCACCAATGTGGGCGTTGGACCGGTGTCGTGGAACGCCACGGTGGAAGCGTGGGCGGAGATGTACGTGGAGAAGTTCCGTTCCGACTGCAAGCCACAACATAGTAAAGACGGGCCATACGGCCCAGCGAAGCGTGATAGAACCTGGATCCGTTCTCTCACGCTTCGCTGGGCGGGCCCAAAAACGCTTCGCTAACTAGTTGCTTCAGGTGGCGCTAGCCCTATGCGGCACTAACGGGCGCCGCATAGGGTTTGCCCTCATCCCTTTCGCTCTTTTATCGTTCTGGATTTTGATTGTTTTTTGTATTTATCCTATAACACGTGACCGGGCTTGCATTTGTATGTTTCCGATCTTGTTATTGTCTTGTACATTGGAATTGATGTGGATGGGTTTCTAGATTAGTAGGCATCATAGATACAAGGCGAAAAGGTAGATCCATATAGCAGTTGAAGATTTGCTGATACGTTCATTATCTATACATTCCAATACATAAGAGAACTAATTTTACATAACAAACCTGCGCCCATCCTTCCCCAAGTTGAAGATAGGCTCTTCCTCTCTCTCTTGATTGATTCTGCAGCAAGAACACCTTGACGAATGATTCCTAAAAATATCAAAACATTGGTTCGTCATCAACATTTTCTTCCATGTGCGCCTCCCCTTGTACAAAACTTGGATCACAACCTTGATCCATACCATCTTGATTCTGGAATAGTTTGCTCGATGGTTCTTCACCTAATATAAACATAAGGTAAAGATTACAAAAATTACTAACCGAATAATTAATTATGTGTTCTGATATGATCGTATCTAGAATATGGGGATTAGTTTATAGGAACTCGGGTATCCTATAATTTTGTTTCCCCTCGTTTTTATGGTATTGTTAGACAATAAATCAGTATGACATATTGGTCAGAAATAGCAAACAATCAAACAAGTTTCAGTTGTGGAATACTATTGTTGCTTCTAGGATCATTGAATTTCAACCATGAAACTGGTTCCATTCCCGAGATCCAAACACCTCCTCGCAGGCATTGGAGGTATTGTATACGAAAGGTGAAATTTGTATATCATAGTGTCTGATAGACAACAAAAATCTACAAGACCGATTTCTCAAGTAAGGTACAATGACAGTAGTTTCATTCCCCAAAAGCAAACGAACAATCATATATTGCTTATCTACATAACGAAAGTATGCTCGCTGCATGTTTAAAGAAAACAAGCTAAACTAGAATAAAACTATATTTCTGCGTGGTACAGAGTGCTTGCACCTTAGCCATGCTTTTTGTGCAATATTCAATGTTGGGAAGTGAGCTATGCAATTCTGTTTACTTCTGAGCACTTCCACGTACGACACATGTGGGATTTTCTAATTAGGGAGATGTTACTTTGTCCCAACGATGACGTCTCGGGTTATTAATTGCATTGAATTTTTTGACGGGATACATATATTTAATCTGCCCAGTAGGTTCAACTCGTCGACATATTATTTTTTCCTATTGGAATTTGTCCAGTATGTACAACTTCAAGCTTAGATTTGATTATATAAGCTACTCATCCATCTAATGAACTAGATAAATGCACAACTAGGAACGAGCTAGTACACGCGTCATCATGACGTCGCGCTAAATTAGAGATGAATCAACTTACCGCGTGAGAGTAAATCAGACTAATTCACGGCGATTCCACGCGCTCACCAGATGTCGCAATAGAAACACATTTTCACACAATTTGCATAAAGGTGTGCTAGCAATTTGATTTTTGTAATTAGGTCTACAACTAATCTTTCCAAAAGATGAGATCACTTGGATTTAATTTTTTAACTGGGCTTATTTATCGGAATTTGCCTCTCGTTCAAGAAATTCTTTTTCATACTGAATTAGTCTCTCTAATCTTAACTCCTTAGAGAAGGTACCCATCGAGGTAGGATTCAAGAAGTGAGCTATGCAAAAAAAAAAAGTTCTGAGCACTTTCACGTATGACACATGTGGGATTTTCTAATTAGGTATCATGTTAGTTTGTCCCAAACGATGATGTCTCGAGTTATTAATTGCATTGAATTTTTTGACAGTTATATATATTTTAATTTCCCTAGTAGGTACAACTCGTCGACGGATTATTTTTTCCTATTGGAATTTGTCCAGTTGCTAGTACATGCGTCTTCATGACGTTGCGTTAAATTGGAGATGACTCAACTTACCTCGCGAGACTAAATCACCCGACTAATTCACGGTGATTCCACATGCCGACCAGCTCTGCCATAAAAAGACATTTTTTTCACCAAGTTTTCATATAGGTGAGCTACCAATTGGATTTTTATAATTAGGTCTACAACTAATATTTCCAAAACATGAGGTCAATTGGATATAATTTTTCAACTGGGCTTATGTATTGGAATTGGCCTCTCGTTCAAATATTATTTTTTCATATTGAAGGAGGATAATAACTCAAGTAGCTTAAAAAAGGTACCCATCGAGCAAGCTTGCGCACTAGTATAAATACACAACTCATGGCGGAGAACATCTCATCCATCAGTACAGATTCACACACACACACATTTACTTGATTTTTGTAAGCCTTAGCGATGGAGTACTTGCCAGCTAGTTGTGCTGCTCATAGCACTCTCGTCGGCAATGATCGTTACCGCCCAGAACACGGCACAAGACATGGTGGATGCCCACAACGCCGCGCGCACCAATGTGGGCGTTGGACCGGTGTCGTGGAACGCCACGGTGGAAGCGTGGGCGGAGATGTACGTGGAGAAGTTCCGTTCCGACTGCAAGCCACAACATAGTAAAGACGGGCCATACGGTGAGAACATCTTCTAGAGCAGTGGGACCAACTAGACGGCGGTGGAGGCGGTGACTTCATGGGTGGTGAAGAAACAATACTACGACCACGGCAACAACACCTGCTCGGCGCCGGCCGCTAAGTCGTGCGGGCACTAGACACAGGTTGTGTGGAGGAACACGACGGTCATCGGATGCGCCCGTATCGTATGTGACGGCGCCGGCGGCAGTTTTGGCATCTGTGTCTACAACCCGCCGGGCAACGTGAAGGGGCAGACTCCATACTAGGCTACGTGCATCGCATGTGGCTATGCATGCATGCGTGTACGTAGCAGCGTATATATTGCATAAATAAATAATTAAGGGACACTCCTAGGGCTTCGACCGACCAAGAATTCATTTAATTCTCGGTCGACTGATATCACCCATGTTTGTGTGGGTCGAATCCCTCATCCCTTTCGCTCTTGTATCGTTCTGGATTTTGATTGTTTTTGTATTTATCCTATAACTCGTGACTGGGCTTGCATTTGTATGTATCCGATCTTGTTATTGTGTTGTACATTGGAATTGATGTGGAGGGGTTTCGATTAGTAGGCATCAGAAATACAAGGCGAAAAGGTACATCCATATAGCAGTTTTAAATTTGCTTATACGTTAATTATCTATACATACGAACACATAAGAGAACTAATTTCACATAACAAACCTGCACCCATCCTTCCCCAAGTTGAAGATAGGCTCTTCCTCTCTCTGTTGATTGATTCTGCAGCAAGAACACCTTGACGAATGATTCCTCACATATTAAAACATTGTGTCGTCATCAACATTTTCTTCCATGTGCGCCCCCCCTTGTACAAAACTTGGATCACAACCATGATCCATAGCATCTTGATACTGGAATAGTTTGCTCGATGGTTGTTGTGATATGATCGTATCTAGAATATGGGGATTAGTTTAAAGGAACTCGGGTATCCTATAATTTCGTTTCCCCCTCGTTTTTATGGTATTGTTAGACAATAAATCTTTATGACATATTGGTCAGAAATAGCAAACAATCAAACAAGTTTCGGTTGTGGAATACTATTGTTGTTTCTAGGATCATTAACATTCAACCATGAAACTTGTTCGATTCCCGAGATCCAAACACCTCCTCGTAGGCATTGGAGGTACTGTATACGAAAGGTGAAATTTGTATATCATAGTGTGTGATAGACAAGAAAAATCTACTCCCTCCGTTCGGAAAAGGATGTCTTGGATTTGTATAAATCCGGATGTATGTAGACATGTTTTAGTGTACACATACATCCGAATTTGGACAAATGAAAGACATCTATTTCCGAACGGAGGCAGTACAAGACCGATTTCTCAAGTAAGGTACAATTTTGTTGCATGACAGTAGTTTCATTCCACAACAGCAAACAAACAATCATATATTGCTTATCTACATGACAAAAGTATGTTCGCTGCATGTTTAAGAAAAACAAGCTATACTAGAATAAAACTATATTTCTGCGTGGTACAGAGTGCTTGCACCTTTGCCATTCTTTTTGTGCAATGTTGGGAAGTAAGCTATGCAATTTTTTTTTTACTTCTGAGCACTTTCACGTACGACACATGTGGGATTTTCTAACTAGTGATATGTTACTTTGTCCCAAGGATGATGTCTCGGGTTATTAATTGCATTGAATTTTTCGATGGATATATATATAAATATAGCCTAGTAGGTTCAACTCGTCGACATATTATTTTTCCCTATTGGAATTTGTCCAATATCTACAACTTCAAGTTTAAATTTGATTACATAAGCTATTCATCGATGTAATGCAATATTATAAATACACAACTAGCAACAAGCTAGTACATGTGTCTTCATGACGTTGCGCTAAATTGGAGATGACTCAACTTACCTCGCGAGACTAACTCACCCGACTAATTCATGGTGATTCCACACGCCGACCAGCTCTGCCATAAAAAGACATTTTTTCACCAAGTTTTCATATAGGTGAGCTACCAATTGGATTTTTATAATTAGGCCTACAAGTAATATTTCCAAAAGATGAGGTTAATTGGATATAATTTTTCAACTGGGCTTATGTATTGCAATTGGCCTCTCGTTCAAATATTATTATTTCATATTGAAGGAGGATAATAACTCAAGCTTAGTTGCTTACAAAAGGTACCCATCGAGCTACCTTGTGCACTAGTATAAATACACAACTCACGGCGGAGAGAACATCTCGTCCATCAGTACAGATTCATTCACACACACACTTACTTGATTTTTGTAAGCCTTAGAGATGGAGTACTTGCCAAAGCTAGCTGTGCTGCTCATAGCACTCTCGTCGGCAATGATCGTTACCAGCCAGAACACGGCGCAGGACGTGGTGGATACCCACAACGCCGCGCGCACCCTTGTGGGCGTTGGACAACCAAGAATCAACCTGAAGAATAGTGCTAGCCAAGAGCAAAAGGATGCCCCACCATCGGAGGCGAAGGAGAAAGGCGAAGGAGAAAGGCGAAGTGGATGTTATTCTAGTTCACTAGTAGAAAAGTGGCCTTAGAGGCGGACCTTTAGTTGCGGCTCGTTTCCGAACCGCGACTAGAGGTATCGCGGCTCCGACAGATCCAACGACTAGGACAGGTGGCGGTTTGTGCGGGACCTTTAGTCGCGGTTGGAGCCACCAACCGCGACTAAAGGTCCTCCACCTGCGGCCGGAGCCGCGCGGGGCACGCGCGAGGACCTTTAGTCGCGGTTGGTGGGTCCAACCGCGACTAAAGGTCCCGCACAAAAAGGCCGCCTGTCCTAGCGAGGACCTTTAGTCGTGGTTGGAGCCACCAACCGCGATCAAAGGTCAGTCGCCTTCATCTTCCACCCCGAACCGGCCTTTGCCGTTTCGAGCTCGAGTTGAATCTCCATTTTCTCTCCACCGAGCTCGATTTCATCCACGATTTTTTGCACCATTTGTTAAGATTGACGGTGGTGCATCTATCCAAGGGTTAGCAACTGCAAACTCTCTCTTTCGGCGCCCGTTTCGTTGGTTGTCTAGCTCATAAGTTAGCTCATTTTGCTTATTTAGCTCAATTTTGTATTGTCAATTTGATCTTAAACTAAATTATGTTTTTGTATTTCAGTGTCACAACATTCACCTCCTCACCGTCGTCGATAGACCGTCTCGTCACCGACACCACCTAGGTGAGCTTTCTTTTTTATTTAAAAAAAATCTATGTTGTATGATTTTGTTCCATAATTATTATTTGTTTTTTTGTATAAGTTGTATAATTGTTATATATATATATATATAGTGCCATGGTTTTCACAAATACCCCCACCGGCTCTCGTCCGCTCTATTATTCGGATGTGGTATGACTTTTAATAACTATATATTTGTTTCGTTTCGCGTTTATGACAATCATGCGGACCAACTTTGACATAAATATATATTTGTCTAGGAGGTAGTTGAACCGGAAATTCCAGTGGACCCTATTGTTGAATATTTTGTGAAAGAAAACGATGATTTGAAAGCTAAATTAAAAATAAGTGAAGATCTCCGCAAAGAAGAGAAGAAGGAATTGGAGGTTAAGCTTGTCAACATCATCGATGAACACCAGTTCAAGCTTGCCGACGTCGTCGATGCTTACGAGATCAAGTTGGATGGGATGCGCTCGAAGCTTGCCGACGTCGTTAATGCTTACGAGATCAAGTTGGATGCGATGCGCTTGAAGCTTAAAAAAATTAGAAGATATGCCATTAGTCAAGAGGCTTGGTATCATTATGCTGTTGGTTCAATAGTTACCTTAGTTGCGATTCTGATCGCATTTGTTGTTGGACTTAAATTTTTAAATAGTTCAATGTTAGTTTAAATTAATGGATATTTAATGCTACAATGTATTACATTTGTCGCCACTCTACTTTGCTTGAATTATTATGGTCACTTATCTATTCATTACTGGCATGCATAATTTTTTTGATATACTTATATAATGCAGATGAGACGTCAATGGATGTACGGTGACCGAGTTTGTGCCGAATTCATTACTGGCATGCATAATTTTCTCCATGTGGCTGAGACAAGCAAGCGAAAGGATGGTTTTATGTGTTGTCCATGCAGTCTCTGTATGAATAAGTATACATACTCTTCCACAGACAGGCTTCACGAACACCTGTTGCGAAATGGTTTCATGCTTGGTTATTATTGTTGGACCAAGCATGGAGAAAGAGGGGTTATAATGGAAGAGAATGAAGAAGAGGAGGATAATGACAACTATCCTCTGTTCAATGAACACGCTGATACTACAATGGGGGAAGACGAAGTTGAAGAGGATGCCATCTTTGATGAGCCCGACGATGATCTTCGTCAGGCCATTCATGATGCACAAATGGACTGTGGAAGTGAAAACGAGAGGTTGAAGTTGGAGCGCATGTTAGCCGATCACAGCAAATTGTTGTACCCAACTTGTACAGATGGCCAGAAAAAGCTCGGTACGATACTGGAAATGCTACAATGGAAGGCAGAGAGTGGTACTACCGACAAGCACTTTGAAAGTTTGCTGAAAATAGTTAAGAAGATGCTTCCAAATGAAAACGAATTGCCCTCTAGTACGTATGAAGCAAAGAAGGTTGTCTGCCCTCTAGGATTAGAGGTGCAGAAGATACATGCATGCATTAATGACTGCATCCTCTACCGCGGCGAGCACGAAAATTTAAATGCTTGTCCTGTATGCGGTGCATTGCGGTTTAAGATTGGGCGAGATGACCCAGGTGAAGTTGAGGGCGAGCAAGGTTGTCCAAGGAAGAGGATTCCTGCCAAGGTGATGTGGTATGCTCCTATAATACCACGTCTGAAACGTTTGTTCCAAAACAAAGAGCATGCCAAGTTGTTGCGCTGGCACAAAGAAGAACGTAAAAAAGACATGATGATGAGACACCCCGCTGATGGGTCCCAGTGGAGAAAAATCGACAGAGTGTTCCCGAAATTTTCGGATGACGCTAGGAACTTAAGATTTGGTCTAAGTACAGATGGATTTAATCCATTTGGAGAGCAGAGCTCCAGTCATAGCACTTGGCCTGTGACTCTATGTATATATAACCTTCCTCCCTGGTTGTGCATGAAGCGGAAGTTCATTATGATGCCAGTGCTCATCCAAGGCCCGAAGCAACCTGGCAACGACATTGACGTGTATCTGAGGCCATTGGTGGAAGAACTTTTACAGCTGTGGAGTGATGAAGGTGTGCGTGTGTGGGATGAGCACGAGCAAACGGAATTTGATCTACGAGCGCTCTTGTTTGTAACCATCAATGATTGGCCTGCTCTTAGTAACATCTCAGGACAGTCAAACAAGGGATACAATGCATGTACGCATTGTTTAGGTGAGACTCAAGGTAAACATATAGGTAACAAGATTGTGTACCTGGGCCATCGTCGATGGCTTGTACCGAGGCATGCAGGAAGAAAGGAAGGCCGACATTACAAAGGTGAGGAAGATATTCGGCGGAAGCCTACTCGACCTTCTAGTTCTGTTATACATGATATGGTCAAGGATTTAAAAGTAATATTTGGGAAGGGTGCTGGAGCACTATCTGTTCCGAATGACGCTCAGAACCACGTTCCCATGTGGAAGAAGAAATCTATATTTTGGGAGCTGCCCTATTGGATAATGCTAGAGGTTCACTCTGCAATCGACGTGATGCACGTGACAAAAAATCTTTGCTTGAACCTGCTTAACTTGTTGGGCGTGTATGGAAAGTCAAAAGATACACCGGAAGCAAGACAGGCCCATCGACGTATGCATTCACGAGACGACGATCATTCTGATAATCATCAAGGTCCTGCGAGCTATGCTCTTACGAAAGAAGAGAAGAAAATATTTTTTGAATGTCTTCGCAGTATGAAGGTTCCATCTGGCTTCTCGTCGAATATAAAGGGAATAATAAACATGGCAAAGCAAAAATTTCAGAACCTGAAGTCTCATGACTGTCACGTGATTATGACACAATTACTTCCGGTTGCATTGAGGGGACTTCTAAAAGAAAATGTTCGAGTACCCATTGTGAAGCTATGTGCATTCCTGAATGCAATTTCTCAGAAGGTTATCAATCCACTTACTCTAAAAGATTTAGAGAATGATGTGGTCCAATGTCTTGTCAGCTTCGAGTTGGTGTTCCCACCAACCTTCTTCAATATTATGACGCACCTTCTAGTTCACCTGGTGGAAGAGATACGTGTTCTCGGTCCTGTATTTCTACACAACATGTTCCCCTTCGAGAGGTTTATGGGAGTCTTAAAGAAATACGTTCATAACCGTGCTAGGCCAGAAGGAAGCATCTCCAAGGGCTATGGAACTGAGGAGGTCATTGAGTTTTGTGTTGACTTTATTCCTGATCTTAAGTCGATTGGTGTTCCTCAATCGCGTCATGAGGGGAGACTGCGTGGAAAAGGCACGCTAGGAAAGAAAGCAATCATATGTGAAGACGTGGATTCTTTCACTCGAGCACACTACACAGTTCTGCATAGTTCCATCTTGGTGGCTCCGTATATCCAGCAACACAAGAATGATTTACGCTCCAAATACCCAGAAGATGAGATTGATGGAGTACACATCAGGACTTTTGGCGGTTGGTTACAGAAAAGACTGATGAATGTCACCACAAATGAACTACAGCTATACTTATTGGCCAAGACACCGTCTTCGACTATATTGACTTTTAAAGGGTACGAGATAAATGGAAATACATTTTACACGGCCGACCAAGATAAAAAGAGCACCAACCAAAACAGTGGTGTCCGCTTTGATGCAATAGATGGCTGCAGTGGGGAAAAGGTAACATATTATGGTTACATAGAGGAGATATGGGAACTGTCCTATGGACCTTCATTTAAGATTCCTTTGTTCAAGTGCAAATGGTTCAACCTAGATGGCGGTGTAGCCGTAGACACACGGTACGGAATGACTACAGTGGATTTCAAGAATCTTCATTACGAGAACGAACCATTCATTCTAGCCAGTGAAGTGGCTCAGGTTTTCTATGTGAAGGACATGTCTACCCTACCAACAAAAAGAAAAGATAAGCAAGCGAATACATCAAACGATGAGCCAAAGCGCCACATAGTTCTTTCAGGTAAAAGAAACATCGTGGGAGTGGAGGACCACACAGACATGTCAGAAGATTACAATAAGTTTCATGAAATTCCGCCCTTCAAAGTGAACATTGACCCAACCATCAAGTTACTTCAAGAAGATTGTCCATGGTTACGGCGCGTTCAAAAGAAAGGGGCACACAAGAAGAACAAGTGAACAATACATAGGGATGTTGTTGGTGATGTGTAATAATGTATTAAACCTTTGTGAGTTTTCTTTTTTGTTTTCTGTTAATTAATTGCATGACGACCGGTGAAACACGCGTGGTAGGTGGTTGTCGGCTCCCACACCTCCCGTGGGAACCTCTCAAACCTCAGCTTCGACCGTCCAAACACAGTTCCCCCTGCATACAGCCCGACGGTGGCTCGTGAGTTTGAGCGCCACTTCGATCCAAGCAGCGGTAAGACGTCTCTGATGATCTACAACCGTCCGGCAAGACGTCTCTGATGATCTGCAACCGTTTGGAACGGTCGCAGGTCATCAGAGACGTCTTGCCACTGGTTGCCCAAAGATGCCTCTCCGAGTGACGCTGGAATGTTTTGTGTTTGAGCGCCACTTCGATCCAAGCAGCGGCAAGACGTCTCTGATGATCTACAACCGTCCGGCAACACATCTCTGATGATCTGCAACCGTTTGGAACGGTCGCAGGTCATCAGAGACGTCTTGCCGCTGGTTGCCCAAAGATGCCTCTCCGAGTGACGCTGGAATGTTTTGTGTGAGTGAGTAACCTGTCTGAGGAGGGCGGCTATATATAGGGTACGTGTGCTTCTTTAGTCCCGGTTGGTAACACCAACCGGGTCATGTGGCTCACGAAGTGGTCGTGATACTGCTGATCCAACAGCTCACAATCCCTCAAAAGAAACACACCCCTGATCCAACGGCTCACAAGCGCTCGAAAGAAACACACGATCCGTGTGCTTCTTTAGTCCCGGTTGGTAACACCAACCGGGACTAAAGACGGGCTTTGCGGTCACGACACGTGTCCTCCCCCAGCGCTTCCCTGGGCACGTGTCCTCCCCCAGCGCTGCCCTGGAGGTCTTTATATATTGTCGCCGACGGGGTAAACCCTAATCCACCATTCCTAGCCACGAACGCATCGTCTCCACGAGATGGATCCGCCACGCCCGCCGCAGCGCCTTCTGGACGAGGTCGAGCGTGCTCGGCAGAGCGCGCTTGGGCGCAACCGCGGGAGTCTATCCCGCCGTATGCCCACGAGCCCGGCGTGGAGAGGAATGCCCAGCTACCGGCCTCCTGCTCCACCAGGTGCCGCCGCACCTCCACCTGGCGGCGCTGCACCTCCACCAGGCGCCGCCGCTCCTCCCGCGGAGGAGGAGGAGGACGACGACTTCGACTGGAGCGACGACGGGGAAGAAGGTTGTGGGTTGCAGATACAGAAGGCCATGGAAGCCTCCTTCCAGTCTATCCGCGACTACCCTGTCCAGCGAGCCAAGACTTCCTACCAGCTCAAGGCGAAGGAGGCTTCCGATCTGGATTGGGCGCTGAAAGACTCATCCTCCATGGATCTTGCCCTCCGCCGCAAACGTGCGCGCGAGAACCGGGCGGCCGCCCACGGGGCTGGCTCCTCCCGCCGTTCCCCCTAATCCTACGGCCTTCGAGCCAGCAAGTCCGTTTATGTAGAATAATGTTGGTGATGTTGGATCAGGGGTGTGTTTCTTTCAAGCGCTTGTGAGACGTTGTATCATGTGTAATAATGTATTAAACCTTTTATGTAATGCATTAAGATAAATGAATTAATAATTTTTATCTGCTTTCTTCTGCATTTTACAACACCAAACATTCATCTTACAAATATGTGATAGTTTGCTCTAAAATTGTTACAAAAATAATTTTAGGGTACACAAGTAGTGGTTACAACATAGAACCATCCATAGTTTTTGGAAATTCGACCACCTTAGATGAATAGCCATGCTCTCCATTTTGACCATTTTTTGAAAAGAAATGAGAAAAAGAGAAAAAATACTCAAAAAAATAAACCCTTTGCCATGGAGTCCTTTTAAGTGTACTAGTTTCTAGGAAAAATAGGAAAACAAATCTAAGTATATAAAAGAATTAAAATCTAAGTACATAAATGAAAACAAATACAAGAAAAGAAAATAGAAAAACAAAAAAAAAATAGAAAAGCCCTTTAGTCGCGGTTGCAGCCAGCAACCGCGACTAGAGGTCCCCCTGGGCTTGGCGCCAGAATTTTGGCGGCCCAGGTCGACCTCTAGTCGCGGTTGCTGGCTGCAACCGCGACTAAAGACCCTTTAGTCGCGGTTGCAGCCAGCAACCGCGACTAGAGGTCGATTCCGCGCCGTTTAGTGGGGGAGTTTGCGAATTTTTTTGCAAACTCCCCCCAAATCGACGAATTGAACCGCGCGCCTCCGGGCTCCCCTGACGCCGCCGACGACCCGCGCGCCGTGGTGCTGCTCCGCCGCCCCGTCGGCTGCCCCTCCCCGTCGTGCTGCCCCGCCTTCCGGCCGCTGCTGCGCCCCCGCCCTCCGTTGCGTCGCCGGCCGTCTCCCGCGCGACGACGACGCCGCCCAGGGCGCCCTGCCGCCGCCGCCGTGTCCCGTCCCCTGCCCTGGACGCCGGCCGCCCTGGGCCTGCCTCCCTCGGCCTCGAGCACCACCACCGGCGCCGGCGCCGTCCCGTCCCCTGCCCTGGGCGCCCTGCCGCCGCCGTCCCGTCCCGCCTCCGCCGCCGTCCCGTCCCCTGCCCAGGTTAGTTTTTCTTATCTTTTTTTTTTGCATATTTAGGTTAATTATTATCTAGTGTTAGAACTAGATGCAATTTTATCAAATAGATGTGTTAGAAAAAATGTGTTAGAAAAAATAGATGTGTTAGAACTTTTGATCAATTTTTTAGCAATGTGTTAGAACTAGGTTAATTGCAATGTGTTAGGAAAAATAGATGCAAAATAGATGCTATGTAAATTTTCATTATAGTTAGGTTATTAGTTAGATTATTAGAGCTATGTGAATTGTCATTATATAGTTAGGTTGTAAATTATAGGTATTAGTTAGATTATAGTTCATTTTAGTTAGATTAATATAGTTAGGTTGTCATTATATAGTTAGGTTATTAGTTAGATTATAGTTCAGTTTAGTTAGATTAATATAGTTAGGTTGTAAATTATAGGTATTATGTAAATTTTGTTTAGTTGTTTCCTTTTTTCATTATAGTTAGGTTATTAGAGCTATGTGAATTGTCATTATAGTTGATTTTCTATGTTTGAAGTTGTTTAGAAAATTTGAATATGTGAATATTACTATGTGTAAATATGTCAATATGTAAATTTGCTAAGTTAGTATTGCTAAGTTTGCTAAATATTACTATGGGTACCGTAACGGTTGCTAAGTTTGAATACTAATTATGCAAATTTATTGAGTGTAGGAACATTCAGCTATGGATGACCCTTTAATTGTGCGAGACGAGGAAGGAGAAAACTTATTCATGCAGGATATTTTTGAGCATCGCGATGCAAATGCTGCCGGTGGAGAAGGCGCCGCCGACGATCGAAACGAAGATTTTGAGCAATTTGCATCACAATTTTTAAACCCGTCTGGTGAGGGTATTTTAGAGGAAGAAGAAATAACAGCCTCCACCTCGAACACCCTCCACCTCGAGGTTTATATATGAATTCTATATTTGCTTGAACACAAATTGCATTAACTGATTTGTATTGCACTTATTAACGCATTATATTTCTTACTTTAGGCGTCCACCTTGCATAAAAAGGCTAAGAATCAAGCTCCTCGAGGCCCAGCGAAAAGAATGACTAGCGAAGATGCAAAGTTACCAATCTATAAAATTGATGTAGATGGCGATCCGGTGGAACCGATAGAGAACCGCAGAAAATATATTAATCAAGCTGGAGTTATTGTTAGGGACGAGGTCCCGATCTCCATAGCAGAATGGCTTAAGCCAGCAGGCGTTGCCGAGGATGACCCTTGCTATGTCCACCAGCATTATAAAGATTTCTGCTTTGACACACTCTTGCAGCATTTTAACCTCCCGGATGGTATTGAGCCCGCCTTGAAGTTGAAACTCAAGCACTGGACTCTCTCCAAGATGGCCGACGCCTTTCGGAAATATAAGCAAACATTATGGGCAAAATATGAAAAGGTTGATCCAGATTTCAGTCAAAAAAAACTGGTGAAGCTAAGAGATCACTGGGAAGCCTTTAAGGCGTGTAAGACCTCGGCTGCGGCTGTGGCCCGATCGGAAAAAAATAAGCTAAATGCTGCGAGTAAGACACACCACCATAACTTGGGGCCAGGTGGCTACAGGTTAGCCATTCCTAAGTGGCTAGCCATGGAAGATAAACTCGTGGCTGCAGGTTTCACTCCACAGACATACAGCTGGCCCGAAAGGTCCAAATTCTGGTTGTTCGCGCATGGCGCAACGTTGAACGAGGAAGGGAAGATTGTCCCGAGGGTTGAAAAATACAAGGCAACAGTAGTAGCCATGGTCCCAAAAATTGAAGATGCAATAAAGGAAGTTCTAGCGGGTACGTGGGAACCCTATAGAGAGGAAGACGAGCTGGCACGGGCCCTAGGGAAACCTGAACACTGGGGACGTTTACGAGGCTTACCCGGCGGTACCACCTTGAAAAAACAGTATCCGCAGCACGCTGACACTTATAGAAGCCGTGCAAGAAAGAAGAAGCAGGGTGAAGAGCGGATAGCGAATTTGGAACGCCAGATGAAGCAACTCATTAATGAACGCCAGGTGCAGCAGCCCCAAGATCCTGAAGTCGTGGATGCTCGATCTCAGCTTAGAAGCAGCGTGGGTTCCACGCAACTAGAACTCGATGCTCGCTACCCCGTGGATGATATCACGGAACCGACACCATGTGAGCTACACACGCCTGTGAGCAACATATCCATGAAGGTGGCGGTCGGCTATGCTTTACCGATTGTCGACACAGCAAGCTACCATAATGGTGTCATTCATCCTGGCTATGCTGTTGTCGGGGTGGATGAAATTGTGCCGGGATCGGAATCATTGGCTCTTGAGATTCCTGGAGGTAACGGTGAGGAGGCATTGTGCGATGTCAATGGTGGTTTCGTCCAGTGGAACAAGAAATACATCAAGTTCTCAAAGCCACCGACTCAGCAAAGCCCACCCTGCCGGGGTATCGATGAGACACATCCATCTCCGGCACCGCGTGACAGGGACCCCACACCGGAAAATAATCTAGAGGACCATCTCAGTCAGCAAAGTCCATCTCCATCTCCATCTCCGGTACGGAACCCCCCACCGGAAGTGTCCGTACCGCTTAAACGGAGAAGGCGCGCGTCTTCCCCGGTCAAGAGGCGACCTGCTAAAAGGGCCACAACGCCTGATCTGAGGCAACCTTGGCAGAAGACTCTTGACCAAAACGAAGCAGCCATCGAGGAGCATAATAAATCATTGTTCGCACCGAAAGTGCCGCCGCCAACATTTACCGAGGGCTATACTGCAGCGGCTTGTCATAAAGTCATTGACAACTTATATGTCCCTCCAGAGAAGCCGCCATCTGACTATGTCCGTTCTATTCAGAAGTCATATGACGAGGTGACGGCGGCGGAGGCGCCGAAGAAAGGTGAACAAGACGCAGAGTCAGTCCCGCCGCCGGCGGCAAACGAAAAACAAGCAGCACCATCGGTCCCGCCGGCGAAGGAAGCTACAAAAGCAGCACCATCGGTCCCACCGCCGCCGAAGATAGGTAAACAAGTTCCCCAGCTCGGAGAACAACCCGTACGTTCTGTCCCCCGCTAATTGTCCCGCCGCCGACGAACAAAGATAGTCGAGTTCCCCAGCGCGGAAAACAACCAGTACAATCTGACCCTAAAGAGCCGATGGTGTTTGACATAGAGGTAATCCGTCGTCTTGCCGCCGAAGCGCAAATGCCTATAGATGAATATGCTTCGAGATTGAATTTCGAGACTGCACCACCAGCTCCTCCAGTAAGAAAGTTCGTTCCGGGGAAAGCTTTGGTGCAAATCAGGGGCCTTCCAACAAAAATGCGTACTCTGCATCAATGGTACATGAAAAATGCAAAGAAGACATCTGCTATCGTTCTGAAATGTAGGGAAGACGATGAGCACTTCTTAGAAGACTACAATCACACTGTTACGTTTAGCGAACTTTTTCAGCTATACAATCTGCGGGCACTCGACAAATCTATCATGAGTTCCTATTGCCTGTAAGTGATTTATTTAAGTCTTTACCTAGTCTCGTTCATTGTTTGTAATTATTCTCGCTTTAATCTTTTGTGTGCTATATTATGCAGATTGAAGATGCTCGAGCTCAAAAAGCTGAACCAGCATGACATTGGGTTCATTGACCCGGATAAATATAACGAAGAAACCATAATAAATCCCTTGTATAACAAGAACACACCGGATGATTTGCTAAGGGTGTTCAAGCGATACCGCGACAAAAGAACTATATATTGGCCTTACCACTTCCGGTAAGTTTTAGTGTCTTCTACACATTCTAATTTGCTCACCCGATGTTAAGTTTAACTGATGAGTTATGCATGACTGTGCCCAGCTACCACTGGATTCTTCTTATCATTAGACATCACGAAGGACTTATTCATTCACTTGACTCATTGAGGTATCATCCTGACACTTACAGGAGTTGTTTCGACTTACTAGCAAGGTACATTCATTTCTTACCACCTCTGTCATTCATATCTTGATGTCAAGTCATTAACGAATAACTCATTTGTGAATGTTCTTTGTCGGGCAGAGTTTGGGAAAGGTTTCGAGCGGAAGATCCTGAAGGTGGGTGGCGCCAAAAGCTGGATTGGAAGTTAAACCAAGTAAGTACTGCTACCTCTTCGTCCACACAACATGTCTCATGCATACTTCATTATTATTGACTGAAATCTATTCTTGTATAGTCTTGCATGGAGCAACCAAAGGGAACTGAGTACTGTGGATTCTTCGTTTGCGAGTATATATATGTATTAGTCACCGAGAAATGGAATATGAGAAAGGATGCAGAGTTGGCAAAAAAGAGCGAGAGGCTACCACTCGACCACCGCTTCAGAGCAATTGGAGAGGAATTGGCGGGATTTTACCAACCGGGACCTACACCCCACGTCCCCCTAAATCCCACGTGGAGGGACCTCTAGTCGCGGTTCGGAATCCGCCGCGACTAAAGGGTGGGGGCTTTAGTCCCGCCAGCCTAGTCGCGGTTGCCCAACCGCGACTAAAGGTCCTCTGGAACCGCGACTAGAGGTCATTTTTCTAGTAGTGGTTGGCGGTTTGTTTGATGAAACATGACTTGCTTGGTGTATGGATATTCATCCACATGCTCATGTGAAACAATAGCTAGGTCTCTTGGTAGTTTGTGTTTGTTGGTTGCCTCGTAAATCTTTTATGTGTGCCGAGTAGTAGTTTCTCGTGCCATGGAGGTGAACCATTCTTAGTCTGTCGTGCAGGTGATGGATGGACGAGTTGAGCTTCCGATTTGATGGCGCACCGTCGAGTAGCACGCTGCCAATGCCCCTCATACATCGAGATTCCAGCCAAGACCGTAGAATCCAAGAAAAGGGAGATCCACATCCCGCCGCGTTGACGATCACCATCGGCCACAATGCCACTTTGTCCACCATCAGGACGAGACGGCCACTCCGTGCGTCCATGCACGAGAGAAGAGGCCCCGCCGCCGCCCGGAGAGGAAGATCGGGAGACGGGCTAGGGCGGCGGGTTCCGCCCGTGCCACCCCAGAGGGGAGCGATGTTGGCGTTGAGTTATTGCACAGTGGAAATTGATATTACCTCCGATCCGAAATTAGTGCTGGAGAAAAAGAACTGTGTACGTACAATTCTGAGGTACAGGTCTCATCAATTTTTTCGGACCAGAGGGAGTATAATATTACTCTTATTCACTTAAGAAATACTCCTACGTTGACAGAACACACTTATCATCGTGACCGACTGCTATATAACGAGGGGCATTGCAGCGGGCACAAAAGAAAGGTACACACTGACACACGTACAAACTAAAATCTTGCTAGCTGCACATACAGATACAGGACAAGTCGACAATGGAGCAGGCGGTGCCGCACGTGGTGGTGATCGCGTTTCCCTTCGCTTCCCACGCCGTCAAGCTGTTCCGTCTAGCGCGAGCACTAGCGGCCTTGGCACCGGCGGCGACCTTCTCCTTCCTCTCCACCGCCAGCTCCCTCGCGCAGCTCAACAAGCAGAATGTCGAGGGGAACCTACGCTTCGTGGAGGTCGCGGACGGTTTACCACCGGCGGCCACGAGTAACGCCGAAGCAGCGCCGGCGCCGCCAAATCCTATGATGCGTTTGGAGCTCTTCCTGGCTGCCGCTGAGGCTGGCGGGGTCAGGGAGGCGCTGGCGCTAGCCCGCGCGTCGGCGGGCGGAGCCAGGGTGAGCTGCGTTGTCGGGGACGCGTTCGTTTGGATGGCCGCCGAGGCGGCCGCTGCGGCGGCGGCGCCGTGGATTCCGGTCTGGACAGGCGGTCCGAGCGCGCTCCTTGTCCACCTCCGCGCCCATGCGCTCCGCGATGATGTCGGCGACGCAGCCGGACAACGGGCGGACGAGCTGCTGACGTCACACCCGGGCCTAGGCAGCTACCGTGTCCGGGACCTCCCCGACGGCGTCCTCGACCCCAACATCGACATTCCGATCGTCGTCCTGTTCCGTCGGATAGCGGAGCGCCTTCCACGCGCCGCCGCGGCCGTCGCTCTGAACACCTTGCCCGGCCTCGTCCCCGACGACGTCACCGCCGCTCTGAACGCGGAGCTCCCGGAATGCCTCCCCGTCGGCCCCTTCCACCTTCTTCCGGTCACCGGCAATGACACCGAGGGCGACCCCTACGGATGCCTCGCCTGGCTCGACAGCCAGCCCGCCCGCGCGGTGGTGTACGTCAGCTTTGGAACGATCATCTCAGCCTGGACAAGACCGGAGGAGCTGCATGAGCTCGCGGCCGGCATGGAGGCGTCCGGCGCGCCGTTCCTGTGGTCGCTGCCGGAGGGTTCCTGGCCGAAGCTCCCGCCGGGGTTCCTGGAGCGTGCAAAGGTGGTGCCTTGGGCGCCGCAGGCGGACGTGCTGCGGCACGCGTCGGTGGGCGCCTTCGTCACGCACGCCGGGTGGGCCTCGGTGCTGGAGGGCGTGTGCGGCGGCGTTCCCATGGCGTGCCGCCCCTTCTTCAGCGATCAGAGGATGAACGCGCGGCTCGTGGCGCACGTCTGGCGCGTGGGCATGATGTTCGACGAGCCGGTGACTCGCGGAGGGCTAGCAGCGGCGGTGTCGTTGCTACTTACCGGCGAGGAAGGGGACGGGATACGGGGGAGGATGCAAGAGCTCAAGGGCATGGCGGCCGGCTCGTTCGCGCCCGACGGCGGCAGCAGGGAAAACTTGCATAAGCTTGCCAACATGGTCTGTGCCGTCTCTCAAGTTTGAAGCCATGCGCCTCAAACTTATGAAAGATTGTGATGTGTACCAAGTTCTTCATGTTATCTCTAATGAAATGAAGCGGAAGCCATATGAAAATTAATGTTTGCCTTCTCGATTATTTGTCTTCATGCGAGATACCCATCAACCTGCACAGCTCGTACTAATGCCTGATCTGCTACCCTCTCACGTTTCCTCTCGAGAAAAGCTGATTAGGTCTCCTTCTTCCCGCTGCCGCCGACAGCAATCCTGCCTCGTCTCCCGTGGCCTTAGGGATAGGGAGGCACGGTGGACCCTGATCCTTGCCGACAGCAGCAACTTGATGGAATAAACTTCTCCTCGCCCAGCCCTCGTTCAGGCGGCGCATCTAGCGTCGTTGGAGGGCGTGTGGAGGTGTGTCTCTGTCGAATCTCACGGGATTCGGTCGGCGTTTATCTTCGGCAGATCCGATTGGATCTGGTCATCGTTCGTCTGTATTTCTATGTCTACATGTTGGAACCTTCTGATCTACGCTTCTCTTCATCGGTGATGGTTGCTCGTCTGGTGCGCTAATTCTGTGGGGCCTTAGCACAACGACTTTCCAACTGTCTACTAAAATAAGGTTTGCCCGGCTCCAGTGAAGGAGGGGCGATGATAACGACGCTCCTTCGGATCGTTTCAGTGCTTGTAGTCGTCGCTAGGTGGTTTACAGATCTGGATGTAATTTTTATTACTTCTTACGTTCTTTGTAGTGCCTTGACAGTTGATGAATTGATTCAAAGTATTCTCGCAAAAAATACAAAATATAATTGTAAACTGGTGAATTCTATTATTTTTAATGCAAAGATGGAGCTCCTGCGCATTGCTTAAAAAAATTGTATGAGCATTTCTGAGATAATACGGAGCTTATGGAAACATTTTCTATCTAACTATGTTGTATAAAGACGGATACTGCTGAGCAAGGGGCGTATCCCCGAGCCAGACGTCTTTCAAAAACGTGCACCTTAACCATTCCCAAATTTAGAAAAGACTCGGTTAAAGAACTCATCTTTCAAACACATTAAGCCCTTCAAAAATGAAGAATATGTAGGTTTTACTTGAAGTTGTGAACTTGTGATAGAGTTTTAGTACCTAATTACTTGTTTTGGGGCAATTCTTGCCAAACACCCTCTTCGTTATGTAATCTAAACGAGCACTTGCTGAGTAGACACTTTCCTGCTAGTGTATTGTGTAGGGCCGTGCTAAAAAGATACATTTCAAACTGAAGGACGCTCCAACTAGTGTTAGAAAGAAACATAAAGTGGTAGCTCTCCAATCCAACCGTATATGGAGAAGAAAGGAGGCGCTAAGTTCAAGTTCAGCTAGCCGAGCAGGAGGATGTGGTGTGGTAGGCCGGAAAGACTTGAAGATGGCAAAGAACAGTTGTGATGTTGCTGATGTGACGCCACACGCTAGAGAAGAAATAACTGAAGGTTTTGTTACAACTTAGTAAGAATTAACAGAACTAGTAAAACCTCTAAAGTATAAACTCCATGAGTCGAAATTATAATATCTTATGATGACGTGGATTAGGTAGGAGTAACCTATCTTATGTTCTCTCTTAATTATTGATAGTATGTAAACTTTTTTCTTTGGTATAGGGGGGTCACGATTTTAGTGACTACCCGGTGTTGATTTATCAATAGGAAACAGAAAATCTACACCGTAGGGGTTTTCCCCTACGGTAATGCCCTTCAAAAAAAAATTATTGATAGTAACCTACCAACTTATCAGGTAGTAAGCAGACATTAACATAAATGTTGTATCAGTATCTATATTATGTTCTACCCACAAATAAAATTATATAGGTATTGACTCTATTAGTGTTCGCAACTGAGACAAATATTTGTACCAAGTGTATATGAATGGTTTATGTTTAAAAAGTGTATATGAATGGAGAAGATGAATTTCAGAATCTTTGATTACTTCAACCTTCATATGGAAAAGACAAGTATATATTCGTTGGCAATAACAATAAAACATGTCTAGAAAGGGATGTATCCATTTTTATACATATGCTGTAGCTATTTTGTATTTGTATAAACTTGTAGGAGTATTTTTTTTTATACCGTAACATAACGGATTTCGAGGCAAGATGAGTCTATAGGCTAATAAATACATGGTTATATGATACCACACATATGTTACTACCCACTATAAAGGTAGTAACATAGACTAGTATCATATGCATGATACTCCCCACTATGAGTAGTCTAAGAAAACTATTCATACAACATCTATTTTACATGTGGGCGCAACATTTATGATCAGCATTAGTGTGAGGTGTCTTATATATTGATGCCATCTTAGGACCGAGTGGTTGAGAGGTCATTTTTTCTCATTACGGCTGAAGGTGACAGAACCATCACTAGTAGAAACAGAGGCATTGGTGCGCCCCTTTAGTACCGGTTGCAACAAAAACCGGTACTAAAGGGAGCATTAGCACCGGTTGTGCTTGGGCGCCAGCAAGGGCCCCGCGGCGAGGACCTTTAGTACCGGTTGGTATTAACAACCGGTACTAAAGGACACCTTTTAGTACCGGTTGTTAATACCAACCGGTACTAAAAGTGTGCAGGCCCCGCAGGCCGCGGTCAGTGGCCCCACGGCAGGCCCTTTAGTACCGGTTGGTAAATAAAACCGGTACTAAAGGTCCTGCCTATATCTTCCACCCCGAGCCAGCTCCATTTTGGAGCAACTCGACCCAACCCCATTTTTCCTCTCTCCCAAGCTCTCCCAAGCTCTAGTTCACCCATTTTTTCTCCAACATTTGTCAAGATTGGTGGCACCCTATACAAGGGTTAGCAACTTCTTCATCTTCTCTTCCGGCTTTTCAAGTTTAGCTCATTTTCGTGCAAGTTTAGCAAGTTTGATTTTGGTTGTGCTTGCAAGGTGTTTGATGAAATGACTAAGTTAGGGATTTCATTTGTTTTATATGCATTTTGAGCTCAAATTGAAGTATAATTTATGGTTTTATATAGTGTCGTCCCGTCCCCTGATCCTCACCGCCGTCGATCGCCCGCGCCGCTCCGTCGCCGACACCACCTCGGTGAGCCTCTTTTTTATCTTTTATTTTAAAAATTGTTAGTTATATGATTTAAATGCATAATTATTTCTTGTATAATTTTCTTATGTTTTTTTATATATGTATAGTGTCATGGTTTTGATATCCGTCCCCTTCGGCCCTCGTCCGGTCTATGATTCGGATGTGGTATATCTTTTTAACTATTTTTTTTTTCGTGTTTATAACAATCATGCCGACCAACTTGACGTAGATATTTTTTTATTTAGGAGGTAGTTGAACCGGAAATTCCGGCCGACCCTATTGTCGAGTATTTTAAAAAAGAAAACGACGATTTGAGAGCAAAATTGAAGATAAGTGAAGATCTTCGTCTCCAATGCCTAGAAGAGAAGATGGAATTGGACTTGAAGATTGCCGACATCGTTGATGCTCACGGGGTCGAGCTTGCCGACGTCGTCGCTGCTCACGAGAGGAAGATGGATGCAATGCGCGCCAAGCTTAAAAAGATTAGAAAATATGCCATTAGTCAAGAGGCTTGGTATCATTATGCTGTTGGTTCAATAGTTACCTTGGTTGCGATTCTGATCGCATTTGTTGTTGGATTTAAATTCTTTAGATAGTTGTATGTTAGTTTCGATTGATGTATGTTTCGTGAGAACTATGTATTACATTTGGGCACTACTCTACTTTGATTTTAATGTGATGAACTTGTATAAATTAATTTGGTCACGTATCTCTATTCATTATTTAGCTGGTGTAATGGTTTTTGATATATTTATGTAATGCAGATGAGCCGAGAATGGATGTACGGTGATCGACGCTGTCCCGAGTTCATTGATGGCATGCATCGTTTTCTCGATGTGGTTAAGTTAAACAAGCTGAAGAATGGTTTTATGATTTGTCCATGTGATGAATGTCGGAATAACAGGAATTACCCGAGCGTAAGAACCATACACTCCCACTTGTTGCGACAAGGCTTCATGCCCAATTATTTTTGTTGGACCAAGCACGGAGAAAGAGGGGTTATAATGGAAAACCCTGAAGAAGAGGATGATGACAACTATCCCGTGTTCTCTGATGAACACGGTGATACTACAATGGGGGAAGAGCATGAGGTCATTGTTGATCAGTCCGACGATGATGATCTTCGTCAGGTCATTCGTGATGAACAGATGAACTGCGTAACTGAAAACGAGTGGTCGAAGCTGGAGCGCATGTTAGAGGATCACAAAAAACCGTTGTACCCAAATTGTGAAGATGGCCAGAAAAAGCTAGGTACCACCCTGGAATTGCTGCAGTGGAAGGCAAAGAATGGAATATCTGACAAGGCATTTCAAGAGTTGCTACAAATATTTAAGAAGAATCTTCCGAGGAATAATGAAATGCCCCACAGCACGTACGAAGCAAAGAAGATTGTCTGCCCTCTAGGATTAGAGGTGCAGAAGATACATGCATGCATCAATGACTGCATCCTCTACCGCGGTGAGAAGTACGAGAATTTGAATGCATGCCCGATATGCGGTGCATTGCGGTATAAGATCCGCGAGATGACCCAGGTGATATTGAGGGCGAGCCGAGCCCCAGGAAGAGGGTTCCCGCGAAGGTGATGTGGTATGCTCCTATAATACCACGGTTGAAACGTTTGTTCCGAAACAAAGAGCATGCCAAGTTGTTGCGATGGCACAAAGAAGACCGTAAGGAAGACGAGATGCTCAGACACCCCGCTGATGGGTCTCAGTGGAGAAAAATCGACAGTGCGTTTGGGGATTTTGCAGCTGACGCAAGGAACTTAAGGTTTGGTCTAAGTACAGATGGCTTGAATCCGTTTGGGGAGCAGAGCAGCAGTCATAGCACCTGGCCCGTGACTCTATGTATCTATAACCTTCCCCTTGGTTGTGCATGAAGCAAAAGTATATTATGATGCCAGTGCTTATCCAAGGACCGAAACAACCCGGCAACGACATTGATGTGTATCTGAGGCCATTAGTTGACGAACTTTTACAGTTGTGGTCTGACGAAGGTGTACGTGTGTGGGATGAGTACAAACAAGAGGAATTTCCCCTACGAGCGTTGCTGTTTGTAACCATCAATGATTGGCCTGCTCTTAGTAACATTTCAGGACAGTCGAACAAGGGATACAATGCATGCACGCACTGTTTAGATAAGACTGACAGTGCATATATAGGTAACAAGATTGTGTACATGGGGCATCGTCAGTTTCTTCCAACCAGGCATCACGTAAGAAACGGAGGCAAGCACTTCAAAGGTTTGGCAGATATCCGGACGAAGCCTACACGCCGTGATGGTGATGTTGTATATGGCATGGTCAAGGATTTGGAAGTAATATTTGGAAAGGGTCCTGGCAGTCTAAATGTTCCGAAAGACGCAAACAAGCGCGTACCCTTGTGGAAAAAGAAATCTATATTTTGGGATTTACCCTATTGGGAAATCCTAGAGGTTCGCTCTGCAATCGACGTGATGCACGTGACGAAAAATCTTTGCGTGAACCTGCTAAACTTCTTAGGCGTGTATGGGAAGACGAAAGATACAGCGGATGCACGGCAGGACCAGCAAAGTACGCACCACGGAAGAGACAACCTGAATTCAGAGAAGTATCAAGGTACTTCCAGCTACGCTCTTACCAAAGAAGAGAAGGAGATCTTTTTTCAAGTCCTGAGCAGTATCAAGGTCCCGTCTGGCTACTCGTCGAATATAAAGGGAATAATAAACATGGCAGAGAAAAAGTTCCAAAACCTGAAGTCTCATGACTGCCACGTGATTATGACACAATTACTTCCTGTTGCATTGAGGGGGCTTCTACCGGAAAACGTTCGAGTACCCATTGTCAAGCTATGTGCATTCCTGAATGCAATTTCTCAGAAGGTAATCGATCCAGCAACTCTACCAAGTTTACAGACGGGTGTGGTCCAATGTCTTGTCAGCTTTGAGTTGGTGTTTCCACCGGCCTTCTTCAATATTATGACGCACCTCATAGTTCACCTAGTCGAAGAGATTTCCATTCTCGGTCCTGTATTTCTACACAACATGTTCCCCTTTGAGAGGTTCATGGGAGTCTTAAAGAAATACGTTCATAACCGTGCTAGGCCAGAAGGAAGCATGTCCAAGGGCTATGGAACAGAGGAGGTCATTGAGTTCTGTGTTGACTTTCTTCCAGATCTTAAGCCCATCGGTGTTCCTCAATCGCGCCATGAGGGGAGACTGCGTGGAAAAGGCACGCTAGGAAAGAAAGCAACAAGAAGTATGGACGGGCATTCTTTCACTCAAGCACACTACACAGTTCTACAAAATTCCAGATTGGTGGCTCCGTATATCGTGGAACACATGGATATTTTACGCTCAGAATACCCGGAGAAGACTGACTTCTGGATTAAAGAAAAACACGTGGATACTTTCGGCAGTTGGTTGCGTACACATCTCATTAATGACAACACTGTTGGACAAGAGCTATACTTGTTGGCCAAGACACCATCTTCGACTATATTGACTTTCCAAGGGTACGAGATAAATGGGAATACATTTTACACGGAAACCCAAGACAAAAAGAGCACTAACCAAAACAGTGGTGTCCGCTTTGATGCAACAAACGATGATGGAACAAAGGACACATATTATGGTTGCATACAGCAGATATGGGAACTTGACTATGGACCTTATTTTAAGATCCCTTTGTTTCAGTGCAAATGGGTTAACCTGTCATGCGGGGTAGAGATAGACAAGCGGTACGGAATGACTACAGTGGATCTCAAAAATCTTGCGTACAAAACCGAGCCATTCGTCCTAGCCAATGATGTGGCTCAGGTTTTCTATGTGAAGGACATGTCTTCCAGACCGAAAAAAAGAAAAGATAAGCAAGCCGGTACATCATACAATGAGCCAAAGCGCCACATAGTTCTTTCAGGAAAAAGAAACATCGTGGGAGTGGAGGACAAGACAGACATGTCAGAAGATTACAATAAGTTTGCTGAAATTCCGCCCTTCAAAGTGAAAACTGACCCAAGCACCGTGTTAAATGATGAAGATTGTCCATGGCTACGACGCAATCAGAAGAAAGGGACACACAAGAAGAAAAAGTGAACACTAGATAGGGATGTTGTTGCTGATGTGTAATAATGTATTAAACCTTTTATGTAACTATGTCCTGAAAACTCAGAAGAGAGTTCTAAACACTATGTCAATCAGCTGCAGTTTTACCAACACAATCGCGTGGTCGTGAGACGGCAAATCGGCCTTCGATCCAGAGAGCGGCAAGACGTCTCTGATGATTTGCAACAAGTGTTGGGGATGTTGCTAATCATCAGAGCGTCTTGCCGCTGCTTGGATCCGACCAAACGGTTGCAGGACGTAGCTAGGGAACCCGAATGTTTTGTGTTTGAGCGCCACTTCGATCCAAGCAGCGGTAAGACGTCTCTGATGATCTACAACCGTCCGGCAAGACATCTCTGATGATCTGCAACCGTTTGGAACGGTCGCAGGTCATCAGAGACGTCTTGCCGCTGGTTGCCCAAAGATGCCTCTCCGAGTGACGCTGGAATGTTTTGTGTGAGTGAGTGAGTGACGCTGGAATTCCGGGAGGTGGGCTATATATAGGGTACGTGTGCTTCTTTAGTCAACACCAACCGGGTCATGTGGCTCACGAAGTGGTCGTGATACTGCTGATCCAACAGCTCACAATCCCTAAAAAAAACACACCCCTGATCCAACGTCTCACAAGCGCTTGAAAGAAACACACGATCCGTGTGCTTCTTTAATCCCGGTTGGTAACACCAACCGGGACTAAAGTCGGGCTCACCCCTGATCCAACGTCTCACAAGCGCTTAAAAGAAACACACCGCTTGATCCAACGGCTCCCAAGCGCTGGAAGGAAACACACGATCCGTGTGCTTCTTTAGTCCCGGTTGGTAACACCAACCGGGACTAAAGTCGGGCTCACCCCTGATCCAACGTCTCACAAGCGCTTAAAAGAAACACACCGCTTGATCCAACGGCTCCCAAGCGCTGGAAGGAAACACACGATCCGTGTGGTTCTTCCTGATCCAAGGGCTCACAAGCGCTCGAAAGAAACACACCGCATGGTACTCACTTGAGCGCAAGCATGGTGTGTATTGGTCCTTGCGAGAAGTGTGTGTCCGGGTTTCACATTTCCGCATCCGAGCATCTCGCCAGGCTTTCGAGCTATTTGAAGGTAGATGGTAGGGTAGTTCCAATTGAAGAAATTTTGCACACTCAGAGTCATCTCGCTTTGCTCGGGGTGAAGCTATGCCGCGATGGGTTAACGATTTTTCTAAAATAAATAGATAATTATTACAAATTTTAAGACAATTAAATTACATAGATCTGAATTAAAAATAAACTAGAAAAAAACAGAAACCAAATAGAAAAAAGAAAACAGAAACAAAATAGAAAAAACAGAAAATAAAAAACCAATAAAAGGCCCATTAGTACCGGTTGTATAATACAACCGGTACTAAAGGGTTGGGCTTCGCGCGCGAATTTTTGCGCGGCCCAAATTTGAGCTTTAGTACCGGTTGTACTCTACAACCGGTACTAAAGACCCTCTTTAGTACCGGTTGTAGAGTACAACCGGTGCTAAAGGGGTATTGATTGCAGTTAAGTGCAAGGAATCGAATCGATTCCCCAATTCGCCCAAGTCCTGCTCGACGACGCCGACGCCCGCTCTCCTCGACGACGCCGGCGAAGCGCTGCTCCGGCGAAGGACGCCCCTACGTACCGCGCCCCTCCACGCCGTCGACGGCGCCGCCGCCCTAAGCCACGCCCTCCACGCGCACACGTCGCCCTCCGCTACCGTCGACCGCGCGACGCCAAGGGGCCCGACGCCGCGCCCTCCGCCGCCCCCTCCACGCGCCGGCGACGCTACGCCGGCCGCCCCGCCACGCGTGGCCTCCTCTGCTGCGCCTCCTCCACCAGCCTCCACCGCCACGCACTCCGCCGTCGCCGGTCCGGCCACCTCCGCCACCGCCTCGGCCACACACAGAGGTATTTTTTTCATTTTTAGTTAAGTTTTTGTTTGAATGGTTTTTAGTTAAGTTTTAAATTTTGTTTAGCATTTTAGAAATTTGTAGCAATTTTGTAGATAGCAAAATATAGATAGCATTTTGTTCATTTTGTAGATAGCAATTTTGTTCATTTTAAATGACACTTTACAATTATGCAAATTTTTGTTCATTTTAAATATAGATAGCAATTTTGTAGATAGCAAAATATAGATAGCAATTTTGTAGATAGCAAAATATAGATAGCAAAATATAGATAGCAATTTTGTTCATTTTAAATGACACTTTACAATTATGCAAATTTTTGTGTTGTTGCCCATTTTTAACAATCATGAATTGCTACTTCCAATAATTTTTGTGTTTTTTTTGTTATTACTTTTTCGTATTACTGTTTATTACAATATGAATTTTTTGTTAGTCATACAAAATGTTTAGTCAAAGTTTGAAGACATTTTGTTAGTTAGCATTTTTGAAAGTTTTGCTAGTAAATATGTGAATTTTGCTAAGTTTGAAATTGTAGTAGCAAAGTTTCAAATTTTTGCTAAGTTAGAATATTGCTAAGTTTCAAAATTTGCAGTGACATTGAGCTATGGCGGACGATGCCCCCACCTTCGTCCGAGATTTGGAGGAAGAAGACCGTCTCCAACAAATAATATATAACAACGCTGCCGGACCCAATTCCGATGGAGAATATTCGATGGAGAAGATTCGTCCGACGGAGAAGACGCCGAAGAATTCAGCGCGAAATGTTTGAATGACTCCGGTGAGGGACTTGAGTTAGAAAAATTCAGAGACGACGACGACGAAGAAGAAGAACCGTCTGGATCACTAGCTAAGAAGAAGGTATATATTAAGTCTTGTTGATCACTATAGCTAGATGCATTAATTGATTTATATGCGCACTTATTAACGAAACATTTTTCTTTCAGCCCTCTGGATCTAAGTCGTCAATCCCCGTACGAGGCCCGGCCCAAGGGTTAAAGCTCCCGGAAGGTGCAACGTTGTCGATCGACGAAGTTACCTTCAAAGGCAAACCGGAGAAACCCGATGGAATCTACAATAAATATGTACGGCAGTGCGGAGTTTTTGTAAGGGACATGGTCCCGATCACTGTGACAGAATGGAATGAGCCGAAGAAAGCCAACATAGGCGCAAAATATCTCGAGCAAAGAATTAAAGAGACCCTTTGGGACTCGATGATGTCTAAATTCAGCCTACCGGCAGATCTCCCACAGAAGATGAAGGATAAAGTCAAGGAGTGGACTCTTAGCAAGATGGCCCAGCAATTCAACAACTGGAAGAACACATTGTGGAGAAAATATGGGAACAAAGATATAGTTTTCAAAGGACATCTAGAGAAGCTAAAAGATGAATGGGCTGAATTTGCGGCGTATAAGAATTCGGGCGTCGCTGTGGCCCGATCGACACAAAATAAGTTGAATGCCTCGAAGAAGAAATATTTCCATCATTTGGGCTCAGGTGGCTACAAGACTGCCTTGCCTAAGTGGCAAGCCTATGAAGACGAGCTGCGACTAAAAGGGATCACTCCACAGACAGATGACTGGCCCGACAGGTCCAAGTTCTGGTTGTTCGCGCATGGGGCAGTGTTGCACCCAGAAACAGGGCTGATTGTTGCAAAGGGAAAATGGCGGAGAAAAATTAGAAGAGTCATCAGAAAAATAAAAAAGTCATAGTACTAGTCAAGGAGGGAAAATATGTTCCCGATAGAGAGGACGACGAGCTTTCACAAGCCCTCGGGAATAAAGAACACTGGGGGCGATGTCGAGGCAGAGGAGGCGGGGTTGGTTTTCTTGAAGGGTTTCCGGAAGACGTTGCAACTTATAGAAAACATTGCAGAAGTAAGAAGAGGGAGGCGGAGAGGGTTACTGCATTAGAACGCACGGTGCAGGCTGTGCAGAAGCAACTGGCCTCAATGACCCAGACCAGGGAATCTCAACTGCGAGTAGAAGATCCTGCAGGCGATGCCTGCCCATCTCAGCGGAAAAGCAGCGTGGGTTCCACGCAGCTACAAGATCCTGCAGTTGATGAACCAGTTGCTGAACCATCGGCGGCTCACTACCCCGTGGATGATATCACGGAGAAGACAAATTGTGAGTTACATGCGCCGATGATGAACATTACTTATCCGGTGGCGACTGGCTATGCTTTACGACATCAACCTGGAGAAACCTTCCATTTTGGTGTGATTCCGCCTGGATTTGCTCGTGTCGGGGTCACGAAAGTTATGCCGGGATTCAACGCAATACGTCTTGAAATTCCTGGAGCTGAAGGCGAGAAGACATTGGGAGAAGTTGAGCTTGGTATCGTTCTATGGAAGAAGAAATACATCAAGTTTCCAGACTCGGAGCCAAGGCCACCGACTCCTCCCGTTAGACATTCACCACATCAAAGTCCACCCGCCTCCCCCACGAAGTTTGGGATCCCGCCGCGAGTCCATCTCCCGCGCTGTCCCGTCAACCGACTGATGCGCCCACTAGTAACTTGACAAAGCGGAAGCTGTTCCCGTCGTCCACCCCTGTCAAGAAACGTGGAAAAAGTGTGCGGGCTCCTGAGAACCCCAAGGAAGTCAAGGCTCCTGAGAAGTTAACTTCTGAGATGACTCAGCAGGAAATAGCTGAGAGCCTACGTGAAGGGTCGAGAGCCTTTTTTGAGCAGAAAAAGAAGGAAAGAGTGGAGGCAAGACTTGACCCCATAAAGGAACTTCTGAAGACTATACCAAATGAGGTAAAAGATCACACCGTTGACAACCTATATGACCCTCCACCTCCGCCCATTTCAGACTACGAGCGAGGTATTGACAAGGTACTTTCCTCGCAGAATGAGCAAGAGAAATTGTGCGGGAAAGGAGTTGCCCAGCTCGGAGAACAAGAAGCACAATCGCTCGCCCCGCTCATTGTACCTTCTGAAACTCGGGAAATCGAGCATGGAGAAGTTGTCATTGGCGACTCAGGTTACCCCATGGCGGAGATTGCCCCACGATTTGATTTTGAACTCGGGCTGCCTATGGTGGAAAATCCGAGCCAGCTAACAACACAGTTATGGAATTTGAATCGCTGGTACATGACCGCCGCAAAAGAAGGAAATTCTCTCTCATGGCGGCGGTTAAGGAACAACACTACTTCCGAGAATATTGTGTGCATGTTGAGTTCCGAGAACTTTTTCAGATGTACAATCAACGTGCTCTCGACAAATCTATCATCAGCTGCTATTGTCTGTAAGTAATTTATTCGTGTAATTTAATTATTTATAGTTATAAGCTCTCGTTCATTGCTTGTAATTATCGTCACAAAATTCTTTTGTACGCTAATTATGCAGAATGAAGATACGTGAATGCAGACTCGGAGGAATCTGGGACATTGGTTTCATTGACCCGGATAAAGTTCATGTCAAGACCGTGGATGAAAATCCCGTGAACAGAGGACGTTTTGCTAACGTTCTTTAAGCGACAAAGTACCAAAAAGGAAATACTATTTCCTTACAACTTCGGGTGAGTTTTACCGTCTTCTACACATTCTATTTTGCTTCCCCGATATAAGTGTAATCGATAAGTTCTGAATACCTGCGTATATAAACGTGCGCAGGTTCCACTACATTCTGCTAATCATTAGACTCGAGGAAGGAGAAGTTGAAGTCTGGGACTCACTAAGGAAGATCAAAATGAATACAAAAGCGTGCGTCTAATGCTCAAGAGGTAATTTCAATCGCACTATATCAGCCTCTTTCGTTCATTTCCGGATATCAAAAGTATAAGTAATAACTACTCAATTCATTTTCTTTTCGGACAGGGTTTACAGAAAGTTCAAAGCGGAAGAACGCGGTGTATGGCCAGAAAAGCTGGAGTTCAAGTCTAACAACGTAAGTACTACTACGTGTATCTTTCTAATACCATTATCATTCTCTTGATTATTATTTGATTAAATTATATTCTTGTATATATAGTGGTGTCTGCGACAACCACAGGGGACAGAACTATGTGGATACTACGTTTGCGAGTACATTCACACGAAGGTCAATGAGAGAGTCAAGAGTGTAAGAAATCGAGAGGTACGTGAACATCATACACAACTTTTATTTTGCCACCATGCATCAATTGTGTTTAGTTTCGATCATAGCTGATTTTATTTCCTTCTTTTAAAGATGTCAAACAAGCGGAACCAGCTCCTACCACGCAACCGCGTAAAAGCTATTGCGGAGGAATTGGCGGGATTCTTACTTACACATGTCATAGATGAACACGGTGAATTCTACTTTGACGAAAGACCACCTCCACCCCCTGCAGTCGATGCTACAAGGGAACCGCCGGCAGTCGATGCTACAAGGGAACCGGCTCCATTGTAATTAATTAGGAGTACTTAAATTTATATGTGACGAGAGTACTTTGTATGTGTATAATGACTACTTTATATGTGTAGTGAGTACTTTATACGCGATCTCCTCCGAAACCCTGAAAAATGAGCGAAAAGGAAAAAAACAGAAACCCTAAACCCCGAAAAATAATCGAAAAGAAAAAAAAACCAAAACCCCCCTGAAAAAATAAGCAAAAAAAGCAGGAACCTTTAGTACCGGTTTGTATTTCAAACCGGTACTAAAGGTCCTCAGGGTCGCGCGCCTGTGCGCCCACGTGGAGACCCTTTAGTACCGGTTTTATTTTGGTAACGGTACTAAAGGCAACCGGTACTAGAAGTAGTTCTCTACTAGTGCATCAATTCCTAGCAAATCCGGACCATCTAAAAGCTATTTTTTATTCAATAATATCTAGACTTCGTGGGTATTTATTCTCTAGATAATTAGTTGTCAATAAAATCTCGCTTTTAGACACGATCTTGTCATAGCATATTCTTGCCTGATTCCTTATATAAGCTGTTAGGCCTTAGCGCCATGAAGATCATTTGTAGATATAATTGGTTGCATCTTCTTGCATCAGTTCAAGACGCGAAGTGCGGCGGCTCTTTGAGAATAAATTGAACTCTTCAAGACCGTGTTCATTATTTATATGCCATTTTATCCACGACAAAGGTAATGATGGTACTGTAGATGGCATGCCTCCCATTCAAGAACGTTAGCTTGAGTAATTTGTAACTTCTCATGTGTACATGAAATGTCACTTTTTAATACACATGTTATTGTTATTTTAGTAGCATATATACGATGTTTTCGATCTTGTAGGTTTGGTGTAGGCTCGCCTCCTGGGTCGCCTCTCGCGACTCCGGAGGCCCCCCCGCCGAAAGCTTAGGGCTCCTCCTCCACCGATCATGTTCACCTCGCCGCTGCCGGATGAGGCTGTCCAACGGCAGATGGCGGCGGCGTAAATCTCCACTCATTTTTTTCTCTCTTTCTGCCCTAGTGGTTTTTCCTCTTCCGATCTACCTTGCCGTCTTCGTGCTCATCCGCCGTTGCATGCTTCTCTGGTCGCTGGACGTTGCCTTGAATCTGGCTGATTTGGTTGCACACCCAACGGCAAGTCCATGCCTTGCGTGAAATGCAACCTTGATCGGCCGGCCGGCCGTCGCTGGGATCTGGTGTGGCCATGCACTAGTTGGCCCAGATCTACAGGACCCTTGGAGTGCATGGGATCCGGCGATTCAAGTAGGCGGACACCTAGGCTCGGCCGCATCGGTTCACCAGCAACCGCTCGTGGACGCCCGTCTGGTCTGCATGACCCGTGTTGTGACCAGATTGCGCTGGTGTGTGGCGGGTGATCTGCAGCCGCAACACTTGGGGACTGCTGGACGCCGAGAGTGATTGTTTTTAACAATGGGCTCAGAATCCGGCGGCGATCTCGCATGGACGTGTTTCGGAAAGATCCGCCGGCGATCATGCATGGACTTTTATGCCAAGAGACCGCTGGATCGGATGGATTTGGTCGCGCCAGAGGGAGCGGCGTAAAGCTCTGTTTTTGTTGCCATCATGGGCAAATCCATGATGAAGTCAGAAGTGGTGAATGTCATGATTGCGAGATTGGAGGAATGGTGATTCGAGCCTTTAGCGGTGATGAAGAACTTACTTGGAGCTTCAGGACTCGTAGCAGCGGTATATAAGTGGGGACGTGAGCATAGGTGAATTTCAAAGTCTTACGTTTCAGGGTGAAAATCTAAGGTCTGACCTTAATTGGTTGTGCCTGGCAATGCCCTTATTGAAGCCATTGTTTTGAGAGTGGTGACTATCTCCAGGGTGAAAACCCAAGATTTTCGATCGGGCGACGACGGCGTGTGTGCACTGTTTCCTTCTTGAGGTGTTGCTTTTGGAGAATTTGGACATCAGGTGTTATCTTGGTGGTGGTTGTGCTGCTGCTGCAAGAACTGTAACTCTATAGCGAGACTTTTTCTTTTTTTGTTTCTTCTTCTTATTGTTTTTTGGGTGTGTGCATCCGTAATTTCCTAGGTTATTACGTTGTTGCAGAGGATGGGTGTAAATGGTATCTCCGTTATACTAATATATACTCTTTATCTAAAAAAAAAATATACTCCATCCGTTCACTTTTTAAGACACACTAGGTATCCTTTTCATTTATCCACATACATAACAAAATGAGTGAATCTAGATTTATTTTGTACATAGATTCACTCATTTTAGTATGTATGTGGCCAAATGGAAAGGATATTTAGTGTGCCTTATAAAAGCGGAGGGAGTACGTGTTTTCGGTAGGGAAGAGCTGAATCATACTGAATTTTATCTACTCATTTCATCCATGGATGGTGCTACTAACTAGCTGTTTTGGAGCAAGATTAGAAAAATCAAGTTCAGAACAAGATGTGCAAGGATTGTGTCAGCAAGAGTGGCGCCGGCCATAGAGGTCCAATGCTGTTATAGTATAAAAAAGGGCGGAGTTTAAAGTAACATGAAAATGACAAATTGAATTTTGCATATATACGACAACAATGATTTGTGTTTATTTCTATCGAGGGAATTGAACTCCACAAACCTATGATTGATTATTCATGACATTTTTTCTGACCAAATTTGGCAGGGCCTTGTACAAAGTAAAGTGACAAATTGCTATTTCTTTTGAAAGGGGAGTTATGTGCCATGTCCAACATGCTTACCTTTTGAAACATGCAGACTATAGTGGATGTTGTTGCACATGTCGACGCTTGTCCCACATGAGCCTTCCACAAACCTCTCCGCGACCACATGTTATGATTTTCCGTCCACGATCAGGCTTCCTCCCACCTTGAAACCGAGAGCCTTTGATCGATGAAACCATGCGGGATCGAGCGATGGATGTTCTATTATCGCAGATAAATAATGCTTCCGCTCCATGGGGGACGTACATCATAAGTATATAGGGGCGGCGATTGGAGAGTGGTAAACCTTGTTTGCTGAAAATAAGGCCTATAATTTATTTCCAAGGTCAAACAATATAAAATGTGATCAAGTTTTGTAGGAAAACATTTTACATATGTAATGCCAAATAAATATCATTACATACACCATGACATATTTATGTTTTCATATGATATCTATATAGTTGTTGTCGACAACATTTCTAATATCAAACATGAGTAAGATATAAGTCCTCTTTTCAAGATCACAAGGAGTTTCACGGAAGGAACCTTATCTTCCACCTCAGAAAAATCCCCACTCGCCATCTCTCACGAACAAGATGCAGGCGTGGTTCCCATGACGACGTGAAGGTCTATCACATCGTCCCGAGACCCGCGCATCCAGGAGGAGGCCGCTGGCGTCGTTGCCGTTGTCTCGAGCTCCGAATCCTACAGAGGAATGCTGGTCAAGGCCGGCGTGATCGCTCGCGCCGCTCGTGCAGCTGCTGGAGAACGCAGCCGCGGGCCAGGGTGAGGGCGGCGCAGGTGCTACGTGAGCTGACGGAGAACTCAAACAACGTGTGGGCGGTGTGCGCGCACGGCGGTGTCACCATGCTGCTGCGCGCCGTCGCCAACACCGGCAGGGGCGGCAGGCTGCTCGGCTCGTTCTTCGCGGTGCTCAGGAACCTGAGCAGGGTGGAGGAGGTGAAGATGTTCATGGTGGAGCAAGGGGCGGTGATCGAGCTGGTTATGCCCTCCCAGAAGATGGAGGAGGTCCGGGAGCTCAGGGCCGTCAAGCTGCTCCACTCCATGGCCCTCGACGACGTACGCGGTACGCCGACGGTCCGGGAAGAAGCGATCGGCATGGGGGTTATCCAGTCGCTCCTCCAACTGATATACCCTGAGTCCCTGACCTGCCTTACTCTTACAAGGCCAGAGAGGTCGTCCTGGGAACCACGCCTGCATCTTGTTCCTGAGAGACGACGAGTGGGGATTTTTCTGAGGTGGAAGATAAGGTAGAATTTTTTTCCCCTCTGTGCTGCTGGATTGATTGTGGAGTTTGTTAGGAGTTGTTGAAGGCATCGAAAGCCGTGTGAGCATAGGAGAGGAGACTAAGGAGAGAACCCCATTTTGCACGCGGATGTTTAGCAACATAATACCAAGACTCTGCTATTGACGCGCACTATTTTTCGGTAAGAAAAAAGCTCCGATGAGCCCGATTCTTTTTTTCGAGAGTACTGGCTACGAAGTCCCCCTTTGTTCATCCTCCATTGGCAACCTGAGAACAGAGTTGTTTATATTAAACTATTAAGCAAACTATGATGAGCTTGATTTCCTTCCATGGTTGAACTTGTAAGAATAGCTGGGAGCCTGGGTCAGCTGGTTGTAAGAATAGCTAGCTGTTTTCATGCTTTCTTGCTGGTTGAAAGAATAGCTAGCTACGTGGATATGGTTTATAATCAAGACTCTCTATGTAATCAGTTTGGACCTCAAGATATTTCCTACAGGCATATTAGGTAAGGCCTCTGGTAAATCTTACCTTAATTGGAATACCATGCTCTAAACCCGAAATTAATTAATTTCCTTTCCATAGCTTATAGGACCAACAATTTTTAAAAAGAAATACAAAGTACCATTATACATGCCATGTATATTTGAATGTGGCCGTCACATTCAGATCTTTGAAAACAGCCTATGATTTATAACATCATAGTAATAGATGTATCAAATAGGTATTCCAACTCATTTGTTTATTTTGCCTTTATACCGAAATTTGCATCGATGGCAACACATTTTTTTCTGTGATTGGGTGGAGATACATCATGATGACCTGGTTAACCGAACGTATTATTGTGTACTTAATTTATGTTGCTAGAAGTAGAGCTCACTTGTTTTCACCGTCTACTCACTACCGGAAACGAAGACTTTGCCGTGCGGCCAAATCGCACGGCAAAGGCTGCTCGGAACACGGCAAAGGCTGTGTCGTGCCTAACAACACGGCAAAGCCCACACGGCCTAATACGTGTAGGCAAAGAACCTTTGCCGTGTTCTTTCGGCACACAGCACGGCAAAGCTGGTTTGCCGTGCTCCGGATGTTTGCCGTGTGCCGCTGAATTGCCAGAGCTGGTCAACGAAGACTTCGATTCTTTGCCGTGTGCCGCTGAATTGCCAGAGCTGGTCAACGAAGACTTCGATTCTTTGCCGTGTGCATTATTTTGCCGTGCGTCGCGAGAAGAGCACCACGGCACACTCCGATTCTTTGCCGTGCGCTCTGCCTGAAACTGCACGGCAACGTTCAAATCTTTGCCGTGCGCTTCTCCTGAGCTTGCACGGCAACGTTCAAACCTTTGCCGTGTGTCCTTCCAGACAACACACGGCACAGAGCCGTTGCCCAGGACCGATGCCTCGCGCCTTTGCCTTTTGTCCTGGTAAGCTGGGCACGGCAAAGTGACCATATGGTCATCCCGGAGTTGCCAGGTTGCACAGTTGAGCGCCACGTGTAGGCTCTGCCGTGCGCCGTTGCACGGCAAAGGCCTTTGCCGTGTGTCCCCACACGGCATAGTGACCATATGGCACTATTTTGTTCTGTTTTTTTTATTCCTGCATTTCACAGAAAATACACAATATTTCACAGATAGCAATTCACAGATAATTCATCAATTTCAACCTATATAGGGGCCAGATCACACAAACATCACAATTTGAGCACAAACATCACAATTTGAGCACAACTTCACAATTATTACATCAAGGTACCATTATCGACAACAATACTGATATAGAAGGTCAGTACAAAAATGGTGGCATCAATATCATCGTGAAAACGCATCCATGCCATCGATATCATCCTGCAACGCATCCATGTACAAGTTTAGATGTTTAAATCAATGAATGTGTATATTTTGATTCTTAGACTATGTTGCATAGAAGACATGAAGCAAACCATGAACAAGATGATCTATGGTGCATATTTTGGTCACACTCTTAAGTCCAAATTCAAGAATAAGCACAAGTTTAGATGTAGTAAACAATAAACACAAGTTCATCTATGTGGTAAACCAAAAGACACAAGTGACCATTGGAGATTCATTGATTGACTATGTCGATCTAAGTGAGACATGAAGTAAGTTTTCGAACGAGAGTTGTAGCAAGTTGAAATCGTAACTAACCTGTACTGGCCTTCCGGCGGCGTAGTAGGTCCTCAACATCAAGGAGTAGGATCCTCCTACACGTTTGCAAAAAAATGATGAGTTCGACAACTAGGTGGAAATGGCATAGTCATGACAACTAGTTCGACAACAAGTTCAACTAACTAAATTTTGACAAGTTCAACTAAAGTGGCAATGGCATGGCTAACTAAAGTGGCAATGGCATTTTGACAAGTCATGCGAGCATACCCACGGGAGCCTCCGGACAACGTTAGGGTTCGAGACATGGGGCTGCCCCTCCGGATTGTCCTGGCCACCAAGCGGCGGCGCCATCGAGTGAGATCCACCCGCCGATCCTGGATTCACCTACAACATGAAAAAAGTCTCGCATTACACAAGTAATTTAGTTACAACAATAAGATGGATAGAATGACAAGTTTGAGAACATACCCATGGGAACATCGGTGGAGGCGGTGGAGGGAACATTCCCATGGCAACAGCCCCGTCCCCAGGAGCAATGCGCTGCACCGTGCCAAACATCCAGTCCATCATCTGCCTGTGGTGCTCCTGCTGCTGCCTGCAAAACTCCTGATGCTGCTCCTGCTGCTGCCGCATCTGCTCCTGCTGCTGCCGGATCTGCTCCTGCTGCTGCTCCAGCTGCTGTTCATAGAGCACCTGCTTCTGCCGGAGCTCGTCGACAGCTAGACTCGAAACTCGTGGGCGGGTCTCCACAGCAGGCGCACCAGGCGCCCTTCCACGGCGGACCTGGCGTAGAGACGGGATGGTGCAAGGGTCGATGGAGCCGTCACCTATCCACAAGCGGCCATTCGCCGCGCCTTGCCCCGCAAGCACGACAGCCTCGACGTCAAGTGGACTGGTGAGAGGGTCAGCTTCATCACCGTTGCGTTCCTTGAACTTCTCCGTGTACCCCTTGCTTCGGAGCTCGGCGCTCGCGTTGATCCACATCGACCCTGTGATAGGATCCGGCGCATCCCTGGTACGCATCTTTGCCCAAACGGCGAAGGGCGAGGGGTCTACGCCGGTCTTCAATTTCTGCAAAGAGAGCACGAACATAGGTGAAAAGGAGACGTTATTGCAAAACAGAGCACGAACATAGGTGGATTAAAGAATGCATTTGCTCACCTCATTTTGTATGCATTGGGAGAGGCTGAGGTTGCCTTGGCGGTGTGTTCCACCCTTGTTCTCCGCCCGCTTTGCCTTTCCCTCCGCGTGTATCTTGAGATACTCCTGGCTAGTCCACCACGCTACCATCGCGAGGTGGCACTCGTTGTTGTTACCGACGTACGGAGGAGGCAGCTACGTGCACAGAACACACATATTAATGATATTACGAGCAGGTACTGCCATGGCTGCATCAAGATGTCCCGAGCACGCTTCTTTTCCAGCCCAATGTTCTTTTCGGCGTACCAATTGCGAACAGAGTTCACGCGAGACTCGTAGTGCATGTCCGTCACCATCTTAGAGGCCATCGTCAAAAGGATGCCCTCGCACTTGTCCTCATCCTCCTTCCGACGGGTGAAGAAGTTCTACAAGTATGCACACATAGGTAAAATAGGGTCAAAGCCATTAGTGCAATCTCGGATTTATAGAATGATGAGAAGTCAAACAAACTTACCCAGAAATAGCCGAGTGTCTTAAGCGCCATGTTGCGGTACTCGCCATCGGGATCCGGCGTGAAACAGTAGTGCCTGAAAGTCCAAGCTACATCTTGCCACCCTCTGGGAGGGTGACAATCCCTGGGAAGAACTTCCTGAGACAACATCCAAGGATGCTCGCGTAGGTACGCTGTCCCTTCACTTTAGGAGGCTGGTACTCAAATGTCCTACACAATGAGAAAACCAAAATTAGTATAGTTAGCGGGTCAAAACACAATGAGAAGCTAAAATTGAACAAAAACTATAATAAGTACCTTTTTCCAACAGGCAGGAGAAGAGTGTTCTTGTAGGCGTAATATCGGGGATCGGGGAGTCCCGCCGACCCCCGCTGATACGGCGGCCTGGTCCGTGGCTCAGGGATATCCTCCTCAGTCTCAACCCACTCCCCGGCGGGTCCACTGCAGCGTCGGTCAAGCACAAACCCGTCCTCCCCAGGTCCCTCCTCGCGCCCTCCTCCTCGCTGTCATCCTCCTCGTCCTCCTCCTCGCCTCCTCAGAAGCCTCCGGCAGCAGCTCTCCTCAGAAGCCAGCGACTCGCTCTCAGAGTCCGACTGCACCTCCTGATCGTACTCCGTGTCATCCTCGTCGGGCTGCTCGGCAGGGAGAGGACTAGGAGTCTTGCTAGGCCTCCTTCTCGTCCTCGTACTCCCACGTCGTCCACTCCTCGCACGTGGAGGTGAGGGTGGAGGTGAGGGAGGAGGTGGAGGTGCCGAACTCGATCCCACAGGAGTGCCTTCACGCTGCCCACCTTTTTGCAAGGCCTTCTTCAATTTGTTTCCCCCCATGTTTCCTGCATTGACAAAAAAATAGGTTTCATCAGTATACATGATCCAAAATTAAGGTAAATAGATGAAGCAACAATGAGTAAAGCGAAAATGAATACAATTAGATGAAGTAGCGACAATTAAGGTAAATGGAGTAGCGACAATGAGTTCTCACAAAATAAAGTAGCGACAATCACTATTACAAAGTAGCATTGACCTATTACATATAAGCTAGACTGGCAATTACTAATACATGTGTCCTCATCGCTATCAGTAGCCTGTGTCGAGATCATCGGGACCAACTATTGGACCACCCGTGTCGTCATCACTGTCAGGGTCGCCACACCACCAACCATCCACGGAACCTGGAGGTGGTCCCTCTGGCTCATCGACGTGAAGTCCTGCGTGGAAGCGCTCTAGCAAAGTCACGTCGGCTTGGTTATGAACCTCCTCGACTTCATCATGCGCGGTGTCTTCCTCCATTCCGCATCTTCGTTTTCTTCGCCGTATTCCATGTCATCATCGGTCGGCAAGTTGATAGTGAATTTCCCAGGGAGCCCTCCATCCTGATAGAACTCGCCGTCAGATGTTGAGGGGTCTAGGCGGCGGTAATCTTGACCGTTAGGCATAGCCGGCCTACTGTGCGACGGTACCGTCACCACAACATCCCACCCCTGTAGACGCTTTTGATATGCTTTTGTGTCTTCTTGCACGGGTACGGGAGATAGAATACTTGGAAGGCCTGGGTAGCCAAAATGTAGACGTCGTCTCCCGAATACTTGGAGCTTCGTTCAACTTCGACCAATCCAACACAGGGTCTAACCAATTGCATTTGAATACAACGGGATCTAGCCCTTTACCAAAACCATAATTCAACTCGTATATAGCCTCAACTCTTCCATAGTAATGGAGTTTATCTGAGCCTTCACATAACACCCCACTATTTATTGTCTTCCGGTTGCCCCGGTTTGTTGTGTGTCATGGGTATGGAAGCGATATCCATTCACGTCATAAGCATGGAATGAGTTGACGGAATGGCTAAAGCCATGGGCAATGTTTCTAAGCTCTGGCTTCATCTCTTTGTCCTTTTTTGCCTACAAGTTTAGCACGAGAAGTTTAGAACGAGGAATGATCGATGAATGTCCACGGTACTAGAAAAGTTAGATAGAACAGTACCAAACCCGCGAACCAGCTAATGAAACCACCACCCTTGCCAAAACCACCACCGTTGTCAAAAAGATCCTTCGACTCTTTCGGGTAGGGTCCCTTCTCAGCTTCCAGTTTTCACGAGTGAATCGTCTACTCCAATGAGAAAAGAGGAGTTAGCCACGAATATAGGAGTGAATGTTTGTGAAATACTAAATGGTGAAAGACTTACTCGCGGTACGGCTTCACTTCCTCCATACTCATCAAGATATACGAGGAGATCATATCCCGCTCGAGCTTTTTCATGATGAACTTCTTCGTGCCACTTGATTTGCCACCGAGCCCTATGAAGATGCTAAGCTTGGGTACATCTTCAGGGTTGGCTGCATTGTAGCGAACGACTGGATTGTGGATTGTGGGAATGTTGGCATCATAGAAACCTGTCGTGAAGTTTGACACCTCCTCGTTAAGGCATGCCTCGGCCATGGATGCCTCGATCTTGCATTTATTCCCGCAATTCTGGCGTAGGTCTTTCATTTTTCTCTCAGGCCCAAACTGCCAACGGGTCGACACAGGCCCCCCCATTAAAGCCTCGTGCGCGAGATGCAAGATCATATGTTGCATCGGATTAAAAAACCCTGGCGGAAGTATCGTCTCTAGCTTGCAAAGCAACTCGGGTGCCTGTTCATGCAGCTTCAGAACCACTTCACGATCTAACTCCCTTGCACAAATCTGGCGGAAGAAAAAGCTCAACTCCGCCAGTACTCGCCAAGTCTCCTCATCGACATAGCCTCGAATCATCACCGGCATTATGCGCTCAAGCCACACGTGGTAGTCATGACTCTTCAGCCCTCCTACTCGCTGCGTGTCCAGGTTCACACACCTCGCCCAGTTAGCTGCATAACCATCAGGGAAGTACAAACACTCCACGAGCCACTGTAATATTTCCCTTTTTTCCGGCCTTGTAGGGCAGAACCGAGCCTTTGGCTTAGACCACCTAGTGCCGTTGACTCCAGGAGGCTTCATATCAAGATTTGGCCTGTCACAAAGTTCTTTTGGTCCATTCGAGCCTTGACGTTATCCTTCGTCTTCTCAGTCTCCATGATGGTGCTATAAAGAGCCTCGGCGATATTCTTTTCGGTGTGCATTACATCAATGTTGTGTGGAAGCTCGACATCCTCCATGTAAGGGAGCAGCTTCCAGAAGCACGGAATGTGAGTCCACTGGTGCGTCTCCCCATAACCCACGAAACCATTCCCATCGGGGTTAGGCACGAGAGCTTCTAGCTCAGCCTTGATTTCTCTTCCGGTCATCAGACGTGGTTTCGGAGCATGGATCTCGACTCCTTTCTTGAACCGCTTTACGTCACTCCTGTATCTATGACCTGGGTCAAGGAACTGTCGATGTTGATCAAAGCATGAATACTTGCCTCCCTTCGTAAGCCATGAGAAAGTCATAGCCTGTCTGCACTGTGGGCAAGGCCACTTCCCATGTGTACACCAGCCGCAGAACAAAGCACGCGCTGGTAAGTCATGCAGGGATGTGTGGTACCAGACATACATATCGAAGTGATCATTTGTTGAGGCGTCATATGTTCGGACCCCGCGACCGTTCCAGCCAACAGCCAAGTCTTCAACCAGCGGTTCCAGGTACACGTTCATGTTCTTACCCGGGTATTTCGGTCCTGGGATTATCATCGACAATAACATGTTATGTGATCTCATGGACTCGCGGGGGGGGAGGTTCTGGGGTATGACAAACACAGGCCAACAGCTGTATGTTGCCGCCGACATGCCATACGGATTGAACCCATCGGTTGATATAGCAACAGCTACGCTCCTCGGGTCGCCCGCTTTCAGTGGATACTTCGCTACAAAGTTCTTCCATGCGTCACCATCCGACGGATGTATCATCTTGTCCGTGTATCTCTTCCCTAACGCGGCCCATCGCATCTGCTGGGCAGTGTCTTTGTTCATGTAAAGCCGCTGGATCCTCGGTATAAATGGAAGGTACCGGAGAATCTTTTGGGGAATCCCGGTCTGCCTCTTCTGTCCACCACCGAGGTCGACCTCGAAGTACCTAGAGGAATTGCAATGGATGCAATAATTTGTTCCAGCATGTTCTTTCCTGAATAGCATGCATCCCTTTGGACAGGCGTCTATCTTCTCATATGACATCTTAAGGTCACGGAGGAGTTTAGTCGCCTCGTAGAAGCTCTTCGCCAAGATATGCCCTTTCGGTAGAAGGCTGCCAACGACGGCCAGAATATCATCGAAACCATCCCTGCATATCTTCCTCTGGCACTTCACGGCCATAAGGCGAGCGATGGCATCTAGAAGGGTAACATCTGTATGTTCATGAAGGGGTTTCTGCGAGCCAAACATAGTCTCGTAGTACTTCTTCGTGTCTTCATCCGGCTGCTCACTTGTCTCCGCCTCCTGAGGTGTCTCCGCCTCTACACGACGGCTTTCAGGCGCATTAGCATTGACAAAGGCGTCTAAGCAGTTGTTGAACCCAGTGTCAAATTCTCCCGCTGGCTGAATCTGACGTGGCTCGGTTCTAGGACGTTTTGCTAACTGTTCACCATGGAAATTCCAACATGGTAGAATGGTGTGAACCCATTCTTGATCAGGTGCGTACTAACATCTACCTTCGACTGTCGCCTTCGGTTATCGCATTTTGAACAGGGGCAAAACACTTTCATGGGTCTGCTACTGATGTCAAACGCCTTGTTCACAAACTCCTCGGCCTTATCTCTCCATTCATCACTAAATTCATACTGACTCTTTCTGCCAGCATACATCCACTCACGGTCAGCATGATCAGACATCTTCTTCTGCTCTTTGGGTGACAACGGTGACGCAATTAATTATATGCAGGAAGTAATAATAAATTTATTCAATGTCGTCAGATTAATTACGGCCAAATTTTATCTTTTACATCATGCAAGGGTTCACCTACACTTCTAATAGGTAGGGGCCTATCCCGCCCGAGTACGTGTAGATCGAGTCGTGTCCCATGTTCTACCCCGACCTGAGACGGAATTTCGGCAGCACCTCCCCGCTGTTCTTCAGAATACACGTCTCGAGCTTGTCAAGCCGAGAGGGTGTGCATCCGAAGAACAACGGGGAGGTGCTGCCGAAATTCCGTCTCAGGAAGGGGTAGAACATGGAACACGACCCGGTTTACACGTACTCAGACTGTTCAACAGGACAACCCGGAAGTGTTACGTTATAAATATGCAAAGATGGACAATCCTGCATATTTATAAATTTGTAACCCTTCCGGATGGGATCTGACTCGGGTTACGCGACTCGACTGACTTGGTGATCTAGACCAAAATAAACCTATGCAGCAAGAGAGGCGAAAGATGTATACCCTAGAAGCGTGGTCGATCACCGCAGAAGGTCGGGGACGGAACAGGGGCACCGAGGCGGCCCTCCTCAGCTGGAGAAGAAGCCCCGTAAACTACGACATCTGAAAACCACAAAAAGAACATATATATAAGAACAGATGTACCACATAAATATCAGCTCCTAAATAAGAGACGGAGTATAAATAAGAAACCAAGCAGACCTATAAGATACTACTTAACAAACCAACAGAAAAGTAGCAGCCAAGTAGAATAACAGGGCACGCCAATCTTTACAGTCATGACCATCCATTTCTCCTTTACTATAAATTGTGTTTACGATACTAGTTCCGATACGAGTTTACGATACTAGTTCCGACCTATACGAGTTTACGATACTAGTTCATGTGGTCCGATATGAGTTTACGAGTTTACGATACTAGTTTACGGGTTCACTGTTTTAATAAACCTAAAATTTAATCAACATATTTTTCTTTACACTTCTACTTCCTAACTAACTAACCTAACTAACTAACTAACTAACTAACCTAACTAACCTAACTAACTAACTAAAAAAATACATCAGAGGAGGAGGAGTACCTCGTGAGGAGGAGCTGGCCGTGAAGGAGCAGGCCGTGGAGGAGCTGGCGGCTTCGGGGTGGGGTGGCCGGGGCGCGGCCTCGACGGCGGACGGCCGGGGCGGGGTGGCCGGGGCGTGGCGGCGGCGGCCTCGACGGCGGAGGTGGACTCGGGGAGCGGGTGGAGGAGGGAGGAGGCCGCGGCGGTGGATGCCGGCGTCGAGTAGGAGTGCTCCTCCGGCGTGGGGCGCGGCCGGCGTGGAGGAGGTGCGGGGTGGTGATGGCCCTTCACGTAGTTACCTGCGTGAAAAGTAAATGGGTTAGGTTGAGACTCCAAGTGCAGAGTGTGTAGTAAGTGGAAGACGTGTTTTCCCCACGAGGGGTGACTCGAGGGTTTAATATCGAACTCTCGGGGAATCAGTAGTGAAGATTTATCTTTCCTATCCTTCTTTTGGTTACCTACAAAACAAAGTAAATGTTTTGGTCCTCAACCTCACCTAGTGGTTGTCAAGCACAAGGTGTAGAATGATATCAAGATAATATGCAATGCAAACAAGAAATAAATATGCAATGGTGGTAAATAAATATGCAAGGATGGTGGTAGCAATGATAAATGATATTTTTGGGTTTTTATGATGAATGCAAGATGTAAAAGTGTTTTTGTATTTTCGGATTTTTAAATGGCAGAAAATGGAAAAGTGGTAAAAGTGGTTGGAAAGGTGTTTCTTATGATTAAAAATGGACCGGGGTTCATGGTTTCACAAATGCACTCTCTCTTTAATAAAGTGGTAGACAATGGAACACTAGAGTTGACATATGAGATTGCAACACAACAGTTTAATGACAAGTTATAATTATATGGGCATCACGTCCTAACATAGAGACCTTTTGGTTATTAGTCTCTCTTATACTCCACCAAGATGCGAACTAAATCATAACACCTCAGTAATTAAGATAACTCAGAGTATAGCAATAAGTATCATGACATGAAGTTAAAATAAGAACATGCTAGATCTAGTCATGGAGTAGTGGCAATGGTCACACCCACATCTCCGGTAGCATGGTATTTCTTTTTATCCCTAGTGAGGCAACAAAGTAAGGTAAATACCCAAGTGGATCGCAGAACTTTCTCTCACGTTCACTGCACTAGCCACCCCCCGTTACTCCAACTAATGCACACGTTCCCCCTCACACGCTCTCATAAACATGCTTGATCATACAAGTAAATAAGAACGGGGTACATAATATGCATCTACTTTCATAACTGAAACAAAACCATTGCAATCTCAAACATATATTAACTCATAAAAAGATCCACCACAAAGGTATTACATAGATGACCGTAATCATGTTCAGCAGCTCATACGGTACTAATTAGTGAAGCTCGAGAGAGAGAGATACATAAGTTACTTCCACAAACCCATAGTCCAGAGGTGGACTACTCCCTCTTCATCATGGAGACGGTGGAGAAGTCGTTGGAGAAGATGGAGACCACGCCGGCAGCGCCCCGCCGGAGTTTTCCCCCTCCAATCTGCAGCTCCAGGTCTCTGTTTCGGTGTTTCTGTGTTTCTGCGGCGCTCCTTCCAGAGAACGTCGGGGGATATTTTTATAGGCGTTTTTAGGTCAAAACGGAGTCGGTGGAGGAAAGATCGACGGCAACGGAGCTCGAGGCCAAAAGGGGGGTCCCACGCGGCCAGGTACTGGGCCGCGTGGGCCCACTCATCTGGGCCCTCGGGCCTCCTCTTGTTTGCTTCCTTCGCTCCCAGTCTTGTTCCTTCCAAAATGATGCTCGTAAATTTCAGGTCATTTGGACGTCGTTTGGGTCCCTGAAACATTAAAATAAGAAATAGGGTTTTCTGCCTGCGCAGGGTTAATTCCATAAAAATAGGAAACATATCAAATATTCCCAAAATCATTATAAAACAGTGATATAACCCTTATATGATGCAAATATGACTGGAATATAAGTAAAATAATGCAAAGTTCATGTATGCATTTTACATGCATCAACATCCCCAAGCTTAACCTATACTCGTCCTCGAGTATGAAGGTGATAAAACTAACATGGACTTTGCAATTTAATACTATCAATGGATATCAAAGATGATTACTATTGCTACATAGAGTAAATGATTCATTCTTAAAAGGAGTAGCAATATGCAAGATAGTTTATGAAGTGATATCAAGTATTCAATGCAAGGATGTTCAATGATAATTCACAAAGTGTAACATAAGAGAAAAGTACTATGGACCACATGTATGCATAATAATAAGTAAGAACATCCTACAATGGTCATAGAGTATTGATGAAAATCTGAATATAAAAGGTGGACACTTTGGAAAGATATATATATGAGTAGAGGTAAAGCATGAATAAATTTCATCTAACTTCTGAACTTCTCTACTTAAGTCAATGATTGTAATATGGTAATCCTTGGTGTCAAGCTCTCATTCCCCTATCATAGCATCTTGAATGATTAAGTTTAAAGTGAAAGCAATACGAGTAGTGTGCTTGACAAAGTACAGGTTGAAAGTCTCATGCCCCTTGAATACAAGTACCTACTCCATGTGTTACTCAACTTGGAAAACAAAGCAAGTTCAAGTTAAATATCATTGTAAGTAATAATAGTATCATTAAGAGCGTCAACTGGGGTACCTCTTGTCCCAGGATATGGAACAAGCCCATATCAAAATGACAAGACAAACAAACAAATGAACAATCTCAACACCCTTTTTATTTACCATTGGATAGCTTTTTATTGTAAGGTGTATCACAGAAGGTTCACCATAGCATGTAAGTAAATTTCCACCATGAATGATGCATGGCTTAGATTAGCGGCCCAGGCGTCTCTCTAACCATTTATACAAACTCATTTAAACTCACTTCATTTCCCATTTATTTCACCCATGGTAAGCATCCATAAACAAAAGTACATGATATCAACTAAATGAGATGAGTGCAATGTTGAAAGCTTGCCATGTGACAGCACATATGAGCTAACTCTCAACCAAAGACATTTGTCAAGTCCACAACTCATAATTTTAATCACAATGGGTCATATTTTATTTATGCAATGAAAGTAAAGTGTGCATCAAGTTCGGAGAGCTATATAACCAACTTTTCCCACAACAATTAACAACATAAGCATTTTCATTCAGAGGTATAGATAACACAAATATCATGATAAACATACTCGGAATAGCATAAAGCTAATAGGTAGATATGGTGGACTCACTGGAAAAACTTTGGTTGAAGGTGTTGGAAACAAGTTTTTGCTTGTTGGAATTTTTGGGCTAGCAAGAGGGAGAAAGTTGACCATCTAAATGCATGCATGAGTGTCCATAGAACTAACTAATCCATGTTAAAACAAGGTAAATAACATTTAGCATCAAAACATGAATAAAAGATAGCTCTTGATAAAATATTGCAAATTATTACTCATTAACAAGCTCATGAATCATGCAATATATGTATCTTTTAAAATTAACTCAACATCCCTTTTCCCAATCTTATAATAGCATCCAACATAATTCAACCCAAATTTCCAGTAGCTCTCTCATATATAAATGATAGTGTGGTGGTCTCACAAAATAAAAATCAACCTAAACAAACAAAAAGACGCTCCAAGTTTATGCGATAAAGTGTTTCGATCGAAAAACAGAAGTTAGACGTGTGCAAACCGAGAGTGTGTAGGTCCAGTGGGGTTGTCTTCACATCCCCAAGCTTATGGTCTTCACCATCCTTGGATAGCTCTTGGTGCATCTCCTCTAATCCCTGTGAAAAAACTTCAAAACACCGTTTCTCCCATTTCTTTTTCTGTGGGGCACATTAGTAGTGATAAACAAATAGATTTCTTGCTGCATATAATCCTTAGACAAAAATTCATATGAATGTCCAGAAATGTATAATGTTGTATGCCTACTCATAAACTCAATTGGATCAAAAAGATTCATGTTAAAAGTTCTAAGCATGCATCAAACAAAATGGGACAGAATCTGTCCAGAAAAAAGCAGCAGCTAAACGTATTTTTCTACCCTACTTAACTTTGTCGAAAATTCCGAAAAAATTCATGCATACAGAGGATGAAAAGTTGCCTACAGTTTAAATATGAGCTCATTCGGAGTTACAGAATAAGAATTAAAAATCATACCGTGCACAGATTCGTGCAGGAATAATATCTCCGAACGCTATAAGCAACTTTTCAACCAAAATGAGTAAAACTTGGCACTTTATTAAAAATTCCAGAAACTAAACTAAACACTAAGTCTCTTGTTACAGCAAGAGGACACAAAGAAAATCACAAATAAAAACAACCGGGTTGCCTCCCGTAAAGCGCTTTCTTTATAGCCATATAGCTAGGCTTCTTACTTGATGTTTATTGTGGACGAAGCTCATGAGGGAGCTTGAACTTTGATGTGTCCCTCTTCCTTGGAAAGTGTTCATGCATAATACCAGGATCCCATGGTGTTCTCAAACCAATCAAAATAATACAAGTTGAACCCTAGTTGAGAGAAAAACAAAACACAAAAGTAATAACAACGAAGTCTAACTTTCTTTCTATGCATTGGCATTTTGTATATGAATGAATCACATAAATAGAAGTTTCCAATGCATATTAATATATTTACTTGCAGCATAATTATTAGTAACATAAAGAGGGTTCTTATCACCTCCTTTTCATAATAGTTGCAAGTAGTAGAAAAATTCAACCATATAACCACAAGAATCATTCAACTTAGATAATTTAGGCACATAAAGAGGATCATTAAATTTATTTGGAATTCATTAGCATGCTTCCCTCTTTCAAAATAGTTATTAAGATCAATATCAAGTTTAATATCATGGTTGCAACAAAGATTTGGAACTAAAGATAATTGCAAACCACATAAGTATTTCTCAACATAAGCAAATTTCTCCTCTATGGTGTGTAGGAGAGTTCAAAACAAAGTAGGACTCTCATGAGTAAGAGTACTATCACAAACAGCAAGTATATCATTTTTATCCTCGCATAAATTAGTAACAACTAAACATGGAGGATTATCAATAAGCATAGGACCATCATCTAAAGCATTATCATAGCATATTTAAGCAACACTCCTCATTATCATCAATAAGTTCACTAGTAGCATTATTAAAAGTAAAGGAGCATTATTAGTTTCATCATAATAGCAGGGGTTATCATATAGGATCATAGAACTTTTAGTTTCACACTCATCATAACATGGGTTTTCATAAGCTTCTTTAGGAGTAAAATATTTAAGAAAATCCTCCCTCAAAATTCTCCATTCAATAGTGACTTCTTCATCCAAAGACCTGAACCAAATACGAGCATTACCAGATAAAGACAAATATAATAGCTTCCTCTTTACCTGACCATCAGAAATACCAGGAAGCCTAAATAAACCACATATGTCTTCAATTATCTCCACGTGTTCACGTGCAACTTAGTTCCATCCCCTGTAAATGGATCTTTCATAATACTTTTAACATGACCAACGGGAATTTTAAATCCCACTTTAGGTACCTGAGACACAGTAGTTTCAACAGCTTTAGGAGCAATAGCATAAGACTTTCATATAAAGCAAGATGCAGCGAGGCACGATTCATAAGTGCCATAGTAACAATGAGATAAAACAGTAAATAAAATTCAGCTTTCAAGTTTCCTTATGGAGTGTTTGTGTAATCACACAACTTAGTTCTATCTCCCATTGTTGCAAGTTTTTATGTGTTTTTTTAATTTTTGATGCAAAACTGAAAATAAATATGCAAGACAATGACAAAACAAGATAAATTGCTTTGAAGGTAAAGATGGATAAGATGATGCTCACGTAGGTGCAACCTCCCCAAGCTTAGGTGTTAGCACAAGTTGGTGATGAAGTTGACTTGGTGAGATATCCTTGGATAAACCTTTCAGCAATGATTCCCCACAACGCGCCAGAAAACAGTCTTGATGGCCCTTCACGTAGTTACCTGCGTGAAAAGTAAATGGGTTAGGTTGAGACTCCAAGTGCAGAGTGTGTAGTAAGTGGAAGACGTGTTTTCCCCACGAGGGTGACTCGAGGGTTTAATATCGAACTCTCGGGGAATCAGTAGTGAAGATTTATCTTCCTATCCTTCTTTTGGTTACCTACAAAACAAAGTAAATGTTTTGGTCCTCAACCTCACCTAGTGGTTGTCAAGCACAAGGTGTAAGAATGATATCAAGATAATATGCAATGCAAACAAGAAATAAATATGCAATGGTGGTAAATAAATATGCAAGGATGGTGGTAGCAATGATAAATATATTTTTGGGTTTTTATAATGAATGCAAGATGTAAAAGTGTTTTTGTATTTTCGGATTTAATAATGGCAGCAAATGGAAAAGTGGTAAAAGTGGTTGGAAAGATGTTTCTTATGATTAAAAATGGACCGGGTTCATAGTTTCACAAATGCACTCTCTCTTTAATATAGTGGTAGACAATGGAACACTAGAGTTGACATATGAGATTGCAACACAACAGTTTAATGACAAGTTATAATTATATGGGCATCACGTCCTAACATAGAGAACTTTTGGTTATTAGTCTCTCTTATACTCCACCAAGATGCGAACTAAATCATAACACCTCAGTAATTAAGATAACTCAGAGTATAGCAATAAGTATCATGACATGAAGTTAAAATAAGAACATGCTAGATCTAGTCATGGAGTAGTGGCAATGGTCACACCCACATCTCCGGTAGCATGGTATTTCTTTTTATCCCTAGTGAGGCAACAAAATAAGGTAAGATACCTAAGTGGATCGCAGAACTTTCTCTCACGTTCACTGCACTAGCCACCCCCCCCCCCCCCCCCCCCCCCGTTACTCCAACTAATGCACACGTTCCCCCTCACGCGCTCTCATAAACATGCGTGATCATAACAAGTAAATAAGAACGGGGTACATAATATGCATCTACTTTCATAACTGAAACAAAACCATTGCAATCTCAAAGATATATTAACTCATAAAAAGATCCACCACAAAGGTATTACACAGATGACCGTAATCATGTTCAGCAGCTCATACGGTACTAATTAGTGAAGCTCGAGAGAGAGATACATAAGTTACTTCCATAAACCCATAGTTCAGAGGTGGACTACTCCCTCTTCATCATGGAGACGGTGGAGAAGTCGTTGGAGAAGATGGAGACCACGCCGGCAGCGCCCCGCCGGAGTTTTCCCCTCCAATCTGTAGCTCCAGGTCTCTGTTTTGATGTTTCTGTGTTTCTGCGGCGCTCCTTCCAGAGAACGTCGGGGGATAATTTTTATAGCCGTTTTTAGGTCAAAACGGAGTCGTGGAGGAAAGATCGAGGGCAACGGAGCCTCGAGGGCCAAAGTGGGGGTCCCACGCGGCCAGGTACTTGGGCCGCGTGGGCCCACTCATCTGGGCCCTCAGGCCTCCTCTTGTTTGCTTCTTTCGCTCCCAGGTCTTGTTCCTTCCAAATATGATGCCCGTAAATTTGCAGGTCATTTGGACGTCGTTTGGGTCCCTGAAACATTAAAGGAAAGAAATAGGGTTTCTGCCTGCACAGGGTTAATTCCATAAAAAATAGGAAACATATTAAATATTCCCAAAATCATTATAAAACAGTGATATAACCCTTATATGATGCTAATATGACTGGAATATATGTAAAAATAATGCAAAGTTCATGTATGCATTTTACATGCATCAGGTGGGGGCGTGAGGCACGGCTGGCGTGCAGGAGGTCGCCGCCGAGCTCGATGCGGCCGCGGCAGGGGAGGTGCGGGGTGGGGGCGGCGCTGCGGGGGAGGCGCGGGTGTGGGTGGAGGCGCTGGATACGGCGGCGGGGTGGGTGGACGCGCTGGGGACGGCGGCGACGATGCAGGAGTGGCCCGAGTCGATTTTAGGAAAAAAGAGTGCGGTCGATTTGGGAAAGTCACTGTAATAACTTCTCCTCTTTGCCGTGTGTCGGCACAGGAGTACACGGCAAAGACTTGCCAAATTTTCCCGCGCATCTGATTTCACTCTTTGTCGTGTGCCCCATGTGCTTGTACACGGCACATAAACGTTTGCCGTGTGCCTTTCTGTCAGGTCCACGGCAAAGAATGTATCAGCTTCTTTTTTTTTGGATATACTTTCCTTGTTTATTTTCTTTGTTAAGGCTTCTAGCATATTCATTTATTTCACTTAATTATATTTATTTATACTATATATATAAACCCTCCGGTGCAGGCCGCAAGCGTCGACATCACGAAAAAGTGTACCGAACGTGCAGGGCATCGTCTACCCCAGACCCAGGGCGTCGTCTACCCTGGACACATACCACGGAATCATGCGACGGAACACATGAAATGTTGGTTCCCCATGGTCCCATGTACCAACCTAACACAACCAAGCAAAAAAGTTCATGCGTCTACCCCCTCTCGACGCCGGTTAAAGGGGTAGATCGACAGGTTTGACTATTTTCCAGCGGGCGTAGGGTTTCGCCGTAGCGGGGTCCGGAGCGTCGGAATCCCACCAAAACTTGCATGGGTCCCCAATATATGTATAAGAGTGTGTTGGTAGGTTGTGGAACCAAATACAGCTCCGAGGTGCGACCCCCTTCATCGACCCCTCTTACTCCGTAGTAAGTTCCGACACTTAGAGGTGAAAACTCCCGTTTCGGGTGCCGGGCACGAAATCATGCGACGGAACACATGAATGTTGGTTCCCCATGGTCCCATGTACCAACCTAACACAACCAAGCAAAAAAGTTCATGCGTCTACCCCCTCTCGACGCCGGTCAAAGGGTAGATCGACAGGTTTGACTATTTTCCAGCGGGCGTAGGGTTTCGCCGTAGCGGGGTCCGGAGCGTCGGAATCCCACCAAAACTTGCATGGGTCCCCAATATATGTATAAGAGTGTGTTGGTAGGTTGTGGGAACCAAGATACAGCTCCGAGGTGCGAGCCCCTTCATCGACCGCTGTTACTCCGTAGTAAGTTCCGACACTTAGAGGTGAAAACTCCCGTTTCGGGTGCCGGGCACGGAATCATGCGATGGAACACATGAAATGTTGGTTCCCCATGGTCCCATGTACCAACCTAACACAACCAAGCAAAAAAGTTCATGCCTCTACCCCCCCTCGGCGCCGGTCAAAGGGTAGATCGACAGGTTTGACTTTTTTTCCAACGGGCGTAGGGCTTCGCCGTAGCGGGGCCCGGAGCGTCGGAATCCCACCAAAACTTGCATGGGTCCCCAATAATGTATAAGAGTGTGTTGGTATGTTGTGGAACCAAGATACAGCTCCGAGGTGCGACCCCCTTCATCGACCCCTCTTACTCCGTAGTAAGTTCCGACACTTAGAGGTGAAAACTCCCGTGTCGGGTGCCGGGCACGGAATCATGCGACGGAACACATGAAATGTTGGTTCCCATTGTCCCATGTACCAACCTAACACAACCAAGAAAAAAATTTCATGCGTCTACCCCCTCTCGGCGCGCCGTCAAAGGGTAGATCGACAAGTTTGACTTTTTTCCCAGCGGCGTAGGGTTTCGCCGTAGCGGGGTCCGGAGCGTCGGAATCCCACCAAAATTTGCATGGGTCCCCAATATATGTATAAGAGTGTGTTGGTAGGTTGTGGAACCAAGATACAGCTCCGAGGTGCGAGCCCCTTCATCGACCCCTCTTACTCCGTAGTAAGTTCCGACACTTAGAGGTGAAAACTCCCGTTTCGGGTGCCGGGCACGGAATCATGTGACGGAACACATGAAATGTTGGTTCCCCATGGTCCCATGTACCAACCTAACACAACCAAGCAAAAAAGTTCATGCGTCTACCCCCTCTCGGCGCCGGTCAAAGGGGTAGATCGACAGGTTTGACTTTTTCCAACGGGCGTAGGGCTTCGCCGTAGCGGGGTCCGGAGCGTCGGAATCCCACCAAAACTTGCATGGGTCCCCAATATGTATAAAAGTGTTGGTATGTTGTGGGAACCAAGATACAGCTCCGAGGTGCGACCCCCTTCATCGACCTCTCTTACTCCGTAGTAAGTTCCGACACTTAGAGGTGAAAACTCCCGTGTCGGGTGCCGGGCACGGAATCATGCGACGGAACACATGAAATGTTGGTTCCCATTGTCCCATGTACCAACCTAACACAACCAAGCAAAAAGTTCATGCGTCTACCCCCTCTCGGCGGTCAAAGGGTAGATCGACAAGTTTGACTTTTTTCCAGCGGCGTAGGGTTTCGCCGTAGCGGGGTCCGGAGCGTCGGAATCCCACCAAAACTTGCATGGGACCCCAATATATGTATAAGAGTGTGTTGGTAGGTTGTGGAACCAAGATACAGCTCCGAGGTGCGACCCCCTTAATCGACCCCTCTTACTCCGTAGTAAGTTCCGACACTTAGAGAGAAAACTCCCGTGTCGGGTGCCGGGCACGGAATCATGCGACGGAACACATGAAATGTTGGTTCCCCATGGTCCCATGTACCAACCTAACACAACCAAGCAAAAAAGTTCATGCGTCTACCCCCTCTCGCGCCGGTCAAAGGGTAGATCGACAGGTTTGACTATTTTCCAACGGCGTAGGGTTTCGCCGTAGCGTGGTCCGTGCGTCGGAATCCCACGAAAAACTTGCATGGGTCCCCAAGATATGTATAAGAGTGTGTTGGTAGGTTGTGGGAGCCAATATACAGCTCCGAGGTGCGACCCCCTTCATCGACCCCTCTTACTCCGTAGTAAGTTCCGACACTTAGAGGTGAAAACTCCCGTTTCGGGTGCCGGCACGGAATCATGCGACGGAACACATGAAATGTTGGTTCCCCATGGTCCCATGTACCAACCTAACATAACCAAGAAAAAAAGTTCATGCGTCTACCCTCTCTCGACGCCGGTCAAAGGGGTAGATCGACAGGTTTGACTTTTTTCCAGCGGGCGTAGGGTTTCGCCGTAGCGGGGTCCGGAGCGTCGGAATCCCACCAAAACTTGCATGGGTCCCTAATATATGTATAAGAGTGTGTTGGTAGGTTGTTGGAACCAAGATACAGCTCCGAGGTGCGACCCCCTTCACCGACCCCTCTTACTCCGTAATAAGTTCCGACACTTAGAGGTGAAAACTCCCGTGTCGGGTGCCGGACACGGAATCATGCGACGGAACACATGAAATCTTGGACATTTACAACACCCAATACACTTGTACACACATGGTATGGCAAACTTAGGTTTGAGTGGGTTTCCGACGCTGCGGCCCCCGATTCGGCGAAAATCTAGATCCGCTGGAAAAAAAGTCAAAGTTCCCATCTACCCCCTTGACCGAAGTCAAAGGTTTGGTTGTGTTAGGTGAAGTAAATGAACGTACTAGAAGCCTTAACAAAGAAAATAAAACAAAAAAAGGGGTTTGCCGTGTGACAGCATAAAGGGCACACGACAAAGAAGTTTTGTGCCGTGCGGGCACTGGTAGGCACACGGCAAAGAAGTTCTGTGCCGTATGTTTTTTCTGTGCACACGTATAGATTTTCCCGCCAATTTATTTAGATATTTCCTGCGAAATATTGGGTGCGCGGCAAACTTGCGGATCCTAGTCAACTATTTTGCCGTGATGTTACATGAAGGATCACGGCAAAGAAATCTTTGCCGAGATGCCTGTATTTTCCGTGTGTTTTGCTTCCGTTTTGCCGTGCCATTTTCTTTGCCGTGTGCTCGGGAGCTTCTGTGCCGTGCATCGTTTATTTGCCGTGATCTTTCTGTTTCCTGCACGGCAAAGGTTTCTTTGCCGTGTTCTGAGAACCTGCGGCGCACGGCAGAAACTTGCCCGCACGGCAAATTCAATTTTTCCGTAGTGACTTCACTTGTTATATAAAATTGTTTCTCTCCCCATGGAAATGTACCTATGCAATAACATACTATTTGATTTGCAAACAGGTGAGTTTGGTATACAGAGGTCTCACTAGCATGCCGAGTACAGCAGCTTCAGCATTCCCCACCAAAGCAGGAAGCCTAAGAGAGCAAGGTAGGTGGCCAGGGTCAGGTTTGCTGCCCTAGAGGGAGGTCATTACGGTCGCCATGGCAGGACAACACCACTGTATACCGCCTCTAGGAGCAGAAATTCACTTTGGCTATCGAGCTCATATGCTATGTCATATTAAATCAAATTTAAAAATACTAAACCATTTAAAAAAATTCTGAAAAACAATTGGAGGAACAGATACCAATGTCAAACATATGTGCCAAATTTCGTGGCGAAATGACATTCAGTATGCCCTATGCAAAAAAGACAAATCAGTGATCGAAATGCAATTTCAAAAACATACTTTTTATAGCACTGATTTTGTTATTTTGCACAGGGCACCACACATGACATTTCATCACGAAACTTGGCACGTATTTACAAAACATGTATATGTTCGCCACCCAAAAATTTCAGAATTTTTTAAAACGTTTTATTATTTTTTAATTTCGTTTAATATACCAGTAGCATATGAGCTCGGGAGCTAAACACCCCTCTCCTCTAAAAGTTACAATAATAGATATATATATCGTTGGATATATGCCTCCGTTAGTGAGTTGAGCACGATTGCGTGAGTATGGTCATCTAATATTTTTGGTAAATTTGATATAGGCCGCTGCATAGTTTTACTCTAGTTATGAAAAATGTCATTTTTGTTCTTTGATTATGAAACATGGCACTACAAAATTTTCCTTACTTTGAGACATGCCATTATTTTTTTTAGAAATGGGGATGTCCTGGCCTCTGCATCGAGTGATGCACACAGCCATTTATTACCAAATTATGTCAAGTATAGTTTACATCTCAAAAGATCACAAAAAAGATTGAGACAAGCCTCAACCGGCAAAGAAGGCAAAGCCTGTAGTGCACTACGAAAGTCGACTAATATGCTGACACGTATGCCGGGAGAAAAAATCATGTGCCACCAACAGGAGCCGTGTGCATCCAACCACCATAAGGGCTCGCTGTTCGAAGAAAGCAAGAAGGCCCATAGCTGGATCCAGTGCACCGCCGTATGGATAACCTGTAAGACATGAAAAGTTTCTTCCTGTTAAAAACAAGATTGTTCCTACAATTCCAAATAGACCAACAATAGCTGAAACGCCAATACGAATCCTATCTTTGGTCTTTTATCTACCCCATTCAACCAATTCCCCAAACATATAGTAATATTGGTGGGGGAGGAATATTGTAGGTACAGAAAACAACACGCCAAACCAGTTTTGCAAAAGGGCAGGAATAAATAGATGTTCAATTGTTTCACTATTCCACAAAAGGAACAATGAGAGTCTCCTTTCCAATTTCGTTTGCCAAATTATCCTTAGTAAGCACAACTTTTTTATGAAGGAACCACATAAAGACTTGATTTTCAGCGGAATTTTCAATTTCGATAAGTAATTTGTAAGAATCTAGTATGATCGTTCATTAAGTCTTCATACATAGATTTAACTGTAAGTATCCTGTTTTGTGTCAATTTCCGAGTAAAGGTATCCGGAACATTATTGAGAGTAATATCCTTTGTCTAACACATAAATGAGACCACATGTGCCACTTGTTCCCAACTAAATCCCTTCGAAAGCCTATGTTCAAAGGTGGACCATTGTGAAACAACATCATGAACCGATACATTTTGCTGTTGCACAATGTTATAGAGCAATTGGATATGGTTTTTTAACGGAGTATTACCTAACCAAGTGTCCTCCCAAAACTTGTGGTTTCCCCGTTACCAACTCGAAATGATCCTCTACTAAAGAAATCATCTTTAACTCTCAAAGACCTTTCCAAAAAGGTGAATCAGACGGTTGTGCCTCCACCTGACTAACGTTTTACTATGAAGATACTTGTTTTGCAGCAACTCCTGCCAAACCCCTCTTCATTTAAAAGTTTAAACAGGCACTTACTGAGTAAACATTATTTTTTAGTTCAAGCATCACCTCAACCCCTAAACCACCCTGATCTTTCGGTCTACATATGATGTTCCATCTTGTCAATCTATATTTCCGCTTATTTTCGTCACTCTGCCAAAAAAAATGGGATCTATAAAAATCCAAACTTTTTACGTACCCCTTTTGGTATTTCCATGAAAGACAACATAAACATTGGTAAACTCGTTAGGGACCGAATTGACAAGGACAAGGCGATCCCCAAAGGATTGCATCTTACCCTTCCAACACCCAACTTGCCTTCGAAACGGCTTTCCACTGGGTACCACTCAGAATTTCGAAGCTTCCTAAGTGGATCAGAACCCCTAGATATTTAAAAGGAAGAGAACCAGACTCGCATCCGAAGATTTGTTTGTATTGATCTTCTACCTCTTTTGCCTTTCCAAACATAAAATTTCACTCTGTGAAAATTGATTTTAAGCCCTGATAATTGTTCAAATATGCATAGTATAAGTTTCATATTCACTGCCTTATCCAAATCATGTTCCATAAATAATATAGTGTCATCAGCATACTGTAAGATGGATAGGCCCCCATCTACTAAATGAGGATCAACCCACCTATTTGGCCATCTTCCTTCGCCCGTCGATAAGAATGGCTAACAATATCCGCAATGACATTAAACAACATAGGTGACAAAGGATCACCCTGTCGGGCCTTTTTTTTGTTGGAAGTAATGACCGATGTCATCGTTTACTCATATCCCGACACTTCCTCCTGAACAAATTGCGTAATCCAGTTGCACCATTCCTGTGCAAATCCTTTCATACGCAAAGCTTGTTGAAGAAAGGGCCATTTAACTTTATCATATGCTTTCTCAAAGTCAATTTAAATATAACACCATCCATCTTCTTCCTTTGAAGTTCATGGGATAGTTTCATGCAAGACCACACACCCTCTAAAATATGGCGTCCAGGCATAAAAGCCGACATATGTCGGTCTAATGATTTGTTGAGCAATTTCGGTAAATTCGATTAGTACCTACTTTTGTGAATATTTTAAAACTAACATTGAGAAGACATATTGGCCTATATTGCTGAATCTGAACCGCATTATCTTTCTAGGGAGCAGAGTAATAACTGCAAAGTTTAGTTTAAACAAAGACAAATTCCCTTGTTTAACTGAACAAATAAAGCCATAAGATCGTTTCTATAACCCCCAAAAGTTTTATAGAACTCGGCCGGGAAACCATCAGGTCCGGGCGCCTTGTTCAGCTCCACTTGAGAAATAGCATCATACACTTCTTTCACTAAGAAATCAGCTGTAAGAATACTATTTTCTTCTGATGATAAT